>VZRV01001162.1:1983298-2245932 GCA_013398115.1 Falcunculus frontatus
GCCGGGGCCGGGGGAGGGGAGGCCCAGGGCCGCTCCAAAGAGCCCTGGCCAAATTCCCCCCCCACCCCCCCAAACTCCCCGTCAGGAGGTTTAAGCAGAAGAAAAAAGGGACACTTCCTGTGTCTCCACTGGCTTAAATATGGAAATTTCGAGAAGCGTGACTGGTCAAGAGATCTGTCCATCAGACTCAGGGACAACCCACGACAGAGTTGAAATGTATTAGGTGACCTCAAATGGCAGATATTAAATAGATTTCAGTAATGAAAGTGCAAAGGCTTGAATTTAGGGACTGCTAAGAATAACCTCAGTTGTAAGTGAGGATCTTGGTTAGAACTGGCTAAAATGGAGAAAAGCTTGGCTGAACACCCCTCAGGCAAAGGCTGACTGTAAGATGTGACTGTGAAGACAATAATGTATGATCCTAGGATGTGTTAATGCAGATATTCCTAATATAGATAGGGAAGTACCAATGCATTTGGATGATGTCTTTGTGAAACATCATCCAAAATGCTGTGTACATTCTGGTCAAACAGGAAAGCTTGATTTGAACTGGGCTGTTTGGAGAAGGAGAACATATATTAAGAAAGAGGCTTAAACCTGGATTTTCTTCAGTCCTGGAGAATAAAGGGTGACCAGATCTAAGGTATCCCTCCATAAATGAATGGGGAAAGCAGCTAGTAAAAGGAGCTCTTTAGAATTTAAAATTAATGAAGTTATAACAGCAGAGTTTTCCATAAAGTAAAAAATGTGTTTTCTGACCACCTGAGCACTGAAATTGTAGTGATGGAGATAAATTATTTATTTACTGATCCTTGACCTGTTTAATAAAAATAAGGTCAAGAGGATCCTTTCTAGTCCCACGTTCCTTTGAAAATTCACGAAGACTGCTACTAGCAAATTCTGTCTGAAGTTCATGAACTATAAGGCTTTATTATTTCACCTAATATATATATAATTACTGTTACAAAGTTCATTATCATGGAACTTACTACTACTAATTTTTTAAAAATATAATTTCTCATAAATACTCAAATGTTACTGTCTGATGGTTGTTCCTCTTTACTTAATGCTACTGCTTTGCATTTTTCAAAGTCCATGCAGTCTGCTGATCTTTGGAGATCAGTCTTTATTCAGAGAACTTCAGGTTTTGGTCAGCTCCATACCTTCCTGAAGAAATGAGTTTAAGTGACCCATGTTGCTTTTATGATTATACTTTGTTTTCATAAATATAAGTCATCACTTTTCAAAATGCATTTTTAAAGGCGGAAAGAGCTATTAAGTCCATTTAAAAAGGAAGCAAGAGGAATCACATGTTGGACCAATGTCAGTAGTGTAAGTGCAATGGAATCTAGAGCTCTATACAAGAAGTAGCCTGTCTTTGAAGATTATATCATAGTATAGCTGTCTTGGTTTAGACCATTTAAAGTGATGGACACTCTAAAATTAGTTATCTCCCCCTAGTTTCAACCAATCTCTTTTCACCAATAAGGAACTAATGAGTAGGTTTAAGTGAAAAAAATAACAGTTTACTAACATGTGAAGCAGCAACAGGCAAAAAAAGAGCAGTAAATAATCACTAGATACGAAATTGTTAAATGTCATGAACTACACAGGAACAAAGAGACACCAAAATGGTGGGGTACCGCCCCTCCCAAGATGACAGCCCCCGCTGCTGGCTGTGTGTAGGGACACAAAGGGAAAATGGCACCAGCTCTCTCCCCCAAGATGGCACCTTCCAGGTGACCACGCAGTCCAGCAGACAAAGGGGAAAATGACGCATGAAAAAAACCCTCCTGGGAAAGTGTGAGCTTACAGAGCTGTTCTAGTGGCAGATGAGACGTGCCAGCGCGTGTGGGGTCAGCAGCACCGCCACCTACTCCTGCTGCCAGCCGGACTCTGCCGGTGCTGCTGCTGATGTGCTCTGAGCTGTGCGTGTGTCGGGGGGAAAACTGCTCTGTTGGTGCCCATGTGGGGTGACCTGGCCCCCCAGGACCTGCTCGAGCTTTGCTGCCAACAGAGTTTGCAGAGTTCACTCCGAAAACAGTTTCTAATTGCAAAATGCCGTTTTTCCGAGCTGCTACAGTTGGAAGCCCAGAAATCCACTGGAAGTGGAGCCTCCGCCTTCAGAAACACTGCCAGGCACAAGAGGGACACGGCTCAGGTGCCTTGACCTTTTCAAGGGACTGGCGCCTCCCAGCTGCCCCATAATTCCAGTTCCAGCCACACTGGGTCCTAAAGAGACATTAACAGTTTTTGGGTACAGATAGGTATGGAATTCAATAATGTTTTGGGTTACTCATGACAGTAGCGTACACAAAAAAAGACTCACTGTTCTGGCTAGGAATTAGGAACAATTTTATTTCATTTGTTTTGATAGTTTGGTATTAATTACAATTAGAATACTGTTTGTTTTGATTTGTAGATGCGGTCTGTCGGACGAATATTTAAATTAATTGACATGCCAACAGAAGAGACAAAAAGCACTAAGCCACAGAAGAATAATCAGTTTTCAGATGCCCTTATAATTGAGAACAGGCATGTGAAGGAAGAGAAGAACTGGCCATCTGGGGGCCAAATGACTGTGAAAGACCTTACAGCCAAATATGGTGAAGGAGGAGCTGCAGTACTAGAAAACATTTCCTTTTCAATAAGTTCGGGGCAGAGGGTAAGATACTGTTTTGTTGTGTTTTTTCTGACTTCTATTAAGCTTAAGTATAGAATTGTCACAAACCTGTTCAATGACTAAAGAGGATTTTGAGTCCAGTAAGGTTTTCTAAATGAAATTGTTGCAAAACAAAGTATCTTCTAAAGAAACTGAAGAACAGAAATTACTTAGGATAAAATACATATGCAACAGTTTTCCAAGTTGTATTCCTGTGCCTGAAATTCTCCTGCTGCCGTGAGGGAAGCTTGCTGGTGAGTGCTGGTGCTGGGGACAGCCTGACCCAATGGGGCAGGGCATGAAAGAATACCAGCTGCTGTGCCAAGGGTAATGCACCACTGGCTCCGGCAGCCGGAGGGTGGAGGTGCCGTCTCACCCATTCCATGAGGGCTCTATGCCACCATGAATTATTATATTACAGACCGTAAACAGCTCTATTCTTTAGAGGATTGACAAACCTCTGATTAATCTTCATGCATGTTTGAGGTTGCGTTTTAAGAAAGAGCTTTAGTTTCAGGACAACATTTAGGTAGAAGTTTAACACTTCAAGTTCATGCTAAAGGCCTATCCTTGGTGGAACAGGAAGAAAGGCTTATGATTTCCTGAGCTGAAGCCATACAGATGAAGAGGAGATTTTAACCGACCCACGTAAATGAGAAAACAGGTTCAGTGACAGCTCCCTGGCCTTGACATAAGGCACATCTTCGCTCCTAATTTGGATAGCAGCAGGTTTTTGCCTGGTTTGGTAGATTTGTCTTGGTTTACATGAACTGATTGTTTCATCTGCTAAGTTTGAGGGCACCAAAATTTTGAACCCAGAGCTCTGACTTCCTGTAGCACCATGCTGAAACCACTCTGCCTTTGAAAGAGAGACACCTGTGATTCCTGGAACGTGGAGATGCAGGTGCTGCTGCAGGCTGGGGGATTTACTTCCTGGAAAATCCAGTGAAGCAGTGGAGTAGGGAAAATGAAAGACACTTTTGTACTCTACAGAGAGGAGGTAGAGCAGTAAAAACAAAAATCCTTTTCTCAAGGATTGTGATTTTCTCAAGGGCTGTGATTCAGGTTCAGTAATGAACCCTGGACTCAGGTGGTCCTTAAACTGGAGAGGATTTGTCTCTATCTTGTAGGTAGTACACCAAGCAGGAAATGGACGAGCTATCCTCTGCTGAGGGATGAAATGGAGTGGAATGGAATAACCATCTAGTCCCACTGCCTTACCACTTAATGGCTGTCCAGAAGTTAAAGCGTATTATCAAGGGCCTCTTAAAGACTGACAGGCTTGGGGCATCAATCACCTCTCTAGGAAGCCTGTTCCAGTGTTTGAGCACCATCTTAGTAAAGAAATGCTTCCTAATGTCCAGTCTGAACTACTCCTGGTGCAGCTTTGAACCATTTCCACATGTCCCAGGGATAAGAACCATTTGAACCATTTTCACTGGATCCCAGGGATAAGAGATCAGTTGCCCCATAGCCTCCTCTCCAAATAAGACAAGCCCAAGTTCCTGTCCGCTCCTCACAGGATATTCCTTTCAGCCCTTTTGCCAGCTTTGTTGCCCTCCTCTGGATGCATTCACTCACCTTCACATCCTTCTTAAACCGTGGAGCCCAGGACTGCCCACAGCATTCCCGGTGAGGCTGCTCCAACACTAAATAGAGTGGGATAATCACCCCTTTTGCCCAGCTGGTGATGCTGTGTTTGATCACCCCAGGATGAGGTTTGCCCTCTTGGCTGCCCGGGCACTCAGAGCTGACCCATGTTTATCCTGCTGTCAGCCAGCACTCCCAGATCCCTCTCTGCAGGGCTGCTCTGCAGCCACTCCTCTCCCAGTTTATACTTGTGCCTGGCATTGCTCCATCCCGGGTGCAGAATCTGACATTTGGACTTGTTAAATGGTAATTAAACACTGCCCAATGCTCCAGACTATCTAGAACCCTCTGCAAGGTCTCGTGTCCTCAAGAGAGTCAACAGCATTTCCCAGTTTGGTATCAGCAGCAGCTTTGCTAATGGTGCATTTGACTCCTGCATCCAGATCATTGATGAATATGTGGAAGAGAACTGTCCCTAGGATTGAGCCCTGAGGAATACCGCTAATGACCCACACCAGCCAGATGTAGCCCCATTCACTACAAGCCTTCAGCCAGGTTGTCACCTAATGCACTCTGAACCTGCTCATCCCACAGCTGGAGAACTTGTCCAGAAGGATGCTGTGAGGGACAGTATCAAAAGCCTTACTAAAATCCAGGAAAACTACATCCACGAGGTGGTTGGCTTTACACAGAAGGATATGGAAGTAGTTAAACAGCCCTTTCCCTTTGAGAACCCATGTTGACTGTGCCTGATTGTAATATTCTTTAAATGCCTTTCACAACTTTGAAAAAAACTCAAAACGTATATAATTATGTTTTTTCAAACCTTAGAGATAAGGAAAATCAGCACCAACTGGGCAGGTTGAGGACTTGCACAGGTGCTTAGGGGTGTCCAATGGCATGATGTGTGCTGTAATCACTGCCTCTGCCCCAAGCTACCCCACTAATCAGAGTTAGGCCCTTTATTTTCAATTATATGAAAATGGAGTATCTTACTAGGGTGATCCAAATGCACTCCCTACTTAGTTTTTGGTTTCTGGATGTGGTTTTGCTGACGAGGGCTTCCTAGCAAAGTAAGGGGAAAAGGCACAAGGAGCTGGGCTGATCAATGCAAGATAATAGATAAGCAAATTTCTGTCCTTCAGCTAAGGGTAGGCTATCAGATTTTTCATCTAGTTAATCCTAATAAAACAAAGAAGAGTCTTCCCAGTGTGTGATTCAGCCCTTGCTGTAGGCTTTTACCATTCCCAATGAATGACATTTGCTATCCCATTGAGATCCATCTGGACTATTCTTCACTGCTGAGACTGCTAAGGTTTTTGCCTTAGTCTGTGATTAATATGTGAAGAGTATTAAATGTTTGTATGATCTGCATTGCAGGTGGGCCTTTTAGGAAGAACAGGTTCAGGAAAAAGCACTTTACTTTTTGCGTTTTTAAGACTGCTGAATACGGAAGGGGATATCCAGATTGATGGAGTCTCCTGGAACACGGTCAGTGTGCAGCAGTGGAGAAAAGCGTTTGGAGTGATTCCTCAGGTAATGAGATTATTGTATATTTTTGTGCCTTTATTTTTATTGCTTCTGTATCCATATGTACATACTTGCTTTTAAGATGTTTGTTATTGTATGCTGAGAAACAAAACACAGATTTTGTGAAAAGGAGAGTGGCATGGGTGGGTGGAAGGATGCAAACTTTGCATTGTTAGGGTTTCTCTGCCACTCCCACAAGAACTTTTCTAGAAACAGGAAGGTACAGCATGCTCAAACAGAAATGTTTCTAGCCTGCTTATCCTTGCCTCTCTGAGACAGTCTGCATTTTGATTCAGGATAAGATGGTGCCACCTGAAGAAAAAAATACAATCAGTGTTCTCAGCTACTGTTTTTTGAAGGCCTACATTACATATTACGGTTAACATGTGGATACTGTACATCACCTGTTTTCCCTGGCACACTGATAGCAAACATATAAACCTAGGGCTTCTGAGTCCTTTGCCAATGTTCCCTCCACTGGACAGTGTCGTATATCAGTTACAGCTGTGGATTATTTGTCTGAAAAATGAATGTTATTGTCTGCTTACAGTAGCACTAAAAGTTGATTGCTCACTGTGAGGGTAGGAATGAAAACTGATGGAATGAACTGCATAATTTTAATGCTTTTGTACTTTTGTTGTCTGTCCTTACCAACAACACTGATATGTGAGTAACACATATTGACCATCTCTTTGACGGTTATACATAAGATAGTTCTTCAGTTTCAAAACATACGCAATCTCTTCCCTAAGAGTTTCCTGTTCCTTAGGGAACTGTTCAAAAGTTCCCTAAGATTCCTTCAGAAATCCTGTGACTGTGGCAGACTAATTCAAATAACACTTGATGGCAATCTTGCCAATGAGTCACTTGTAGTATCAGGGGGCAGTGGGAGACCAGTTGCAGATCAGCCTGCCACACTGTGAGGGGCCATGCAGTCTGTCCTGCCTTTATCTATCCTTGAGGAGTGGCTACTAGTCCCAGAGAGTGAAAAATATGGTTTGATCCTTGGTCACCCTGGATGACCTCCTCCTTGACACACCCACAAGGAGTGGGCCGACCAAGCATCCCCTTTTAACTGGTAGCTGTCAAATCCTAATTGTACCATTCCCCCATCCTGTCCCCACAGTAAAGCTGTTTCCATCTTGTTTCTGTGAAGATTTGGTTTGTTCCCTGATAGTTTCCCATCTGAGAAAGGTGGTTACTGTCTTAGAAAGCTGGTGAGTGTATGTGCAGTCTAAAGCTGTTGTACTGACTACAAGGCACTTTAAAATAGTTGGAGAGACTCTGGGACAGCCAGATAGTTTAACATAAAAATGCTGTCAGTTTTGAAGCTTTGATAACTGTTAAAAGACACTGAAATGTTCATGCTGGAAGAAAAATGGCCTTGATTTTGCAAACACTCGGAATTCAATTTTTCTACGCGATGATCAGTTTTGAGTTGTGATAGCTTCCCTTTCAAACATGTTACTCCATAGTAGCCCGAGTGCCGTTTATTAAGAGTAGGTATGAAAGGCACAACTCTCTTTTCTCTGTGCATTTTGTGCTCTGAAATTTCCTAGAGGCAGCAATTTTTTAGCACTTTGACCTTGTCAGAACAGGACCTTTCTTCCCTGCCACATTACACCCTCAAACAACCAAGCCTAACAGAGCAGTGTTGAGTCCACTGATTGGATTCATTTCTTACCTGAGCTCTACTGGTCACACACTGCCTGCTGAGCTGAGGCTTGCTTGGCAAGCTGTCGTTTGATAACTGACCTCTTGTCACCATTTCTATCCTCTCTTCAACATTTTCACATCTATCTCTTCCTTTAAATTTTTATTTCTTTATTACTGGTTCAGTTCTGCAGAGTGATTGTTGCTTGCGAGTATGAAAAAACGTCCCCCATTCAGATCAGGGCAGCTGTGCAGTGAATTGCATGTGCAGCTGCTTGTATTTAGTTTGGAGGACAGGTATGTTATACAGCTGGCCTCTGAAGCATGGCTGGATAGGATGAAGGATGCTTTTACCAGTATAAGCTATGTCTGCACTGGAAAATTTTCCTATACAGTCAAGTATACATTTCTGCATTGGAAGGGGCTTCCATGTCTCTCCCGTAGGCATACTTTTGCTCTCAGCCTTTTGCCCTTTGGGATGTGGTTGCCCAGCAGGGGCAACCTTTCCATCTCCAGCTGTCCTTGGGAACACATGGACTGAGAAGAAATCTGAATGCTTGGTAACAAATAGTCTCATTGTCCCAGTGAAAAATATGAGGAATAACTCTCATAGCTGAGTACTCACTATAAAGTCACTAATGGCATAGGAAACATCATTCTGCAGCCATCAACAAAATGCGAGACATTTTTTTACATGAGCAGTATAACTTGCCCTTCTGCTAGTGAGGTGCATTGTTAAAATTACACATTTAGTTCACATTTCCAAGTCCCTGATACATGGACCAATGCCAAATAATCCCAGCCCTCCATTCTCTGGAAGGTCATGAGAGTTGCCAGCCTGTTTGCATGCTTCAGCTCACAGCACTTGTCCCAAAGCCTTGGCAAAGAACTGCACATTATGGCTCAAAAGTTCCCACATTCAGAACAAAATGAAGTTTTCAGCAGCACTCTCCCAGCAGGAAAGAGAAATTGCATATGCCACTCTGCCTTTCCCAGCAGAACAAAGGAAGCCTTTTGTTCTTTGCCATTCACCTACAGCTTCAGAATGGAAAAAAAACAAGTTGCCTTTCCTTTCCTGGGAGGCTCTCCTACAGCGACGCCTGGATATTCACTGTCTCCAGGAGAGGCTTCGCCAACAAAAGGGGATAGGAGCTCTACCTGAGGCATGCTTCCTCCTGAAAACTTTCCAACACTCTCCTTCTCTTCCTTAACCCTAAGTTTCCCAATTTAGTAGAAAAGAAGTGCTTTTCCTCTGTGGGAACCTCACTAATGCACAACCACATAGCGCACACAGCGTCCTAAGACACCGCTGTCCGCTCCATGCTGGCTGTGCTGTAATAACCTGCAGGGTGGTCAGGGATCACACTGAGCAGAAGCAAAGGTAAACCTCGTTTCTTTCAGTATCTCAAATCTGGCTGTCAGTGCCTTGTAGTGGTGTGAAGGGTTAAATCATATAAAATATATTTCCTGATGCTCCCAGAAGGAAGTTCTTTCCTGTTGCTTCTCACACGGCTGTGCTGCTGAAGCACAGCCTGCCCAACACTGCTCCTACAGGCTGTTTGTCATTCTCCTACAAAACAATTGCTCCACTGACACCAGGCTGTACCTTTGCACCCATTATCCCTTCTTCCTGGACAGGCCTTTCTGATGATTCTTCTGCAGGTGTTTGCCCACTACATTTCCAGTGTGAGGATTTCCAGCTGCATTTGGTTTCAATACTCTAAGGCTTTCTTGCATAGGTCCTCATGCAGATTGCATCCTTAAGTATTTAATGGAGTCACATTGAGAACATGCCTTCAGAAATTTGTCTTTGAATGGAGAACAGGAGACCTGCAGGTGATTTCCAGTTAAAGTAAGTGATGAGAAACCTGAGACCCATATGTGCTGTTAGCTCCAAGGCAGGGGATGACTTCGAATGTTTTCTTAAGTGCTATTCCATGCATCCTAGTGGATTGCACACTGTTTTCTACATGTAAATACTCCATATAGAGTTAAAATCAAGCTTAACATGGAGAACAAGTTTTCTACAGTTTGCAGAACTTCCAGCTGACAAAAAAAATCAAATTTCTTTTGCTCCTTTGTTTTACTGAAGAAGCTAAATTTTGCAACTTTTACCTTTGTAGTTCCAGTTTTTCAGCAGCTGTCACATTCTGTTCATTTTATCTGTCTGTCTGTGTCTGTCTGTCTGTCTGTCTGTCTCCAGCGCTATTTCTCATACCCTTCAGTCCTGCTTGCTTTTGGAGGTCATGGCTGCTTTGTGGTGAGCCAGCACATTCCTGCCTGGTGCAGCTGCCAAGCAGGGGCACTTCCCAAGGTGCTCCCACAGAGGGTCCTGCAGATCCTGGCTGCCTGCAGGGCATTGGGATGAGTCAGCATCACTGTACTGGGGAGCGTCTGCTGCATCGGACCCGTGCACGGGGAAACTGGGGACGTTAATTAACAACCCGGCATGCCCATGCTCATTTCAGGCAGTTTACTGGTTGTTTTCTACATCGTGGGTTCAATGTTGCCAGGAGCACAGCACTTATATTTACCAGTAAGCTCTATGGGAGGCAGATGTTTTGGCATCTTCAAGGGAGAATATTACAGAACTGGTCCCAAAAACCTTTCAGGGTTTTATTGTTTCTGTGCTCTTATTCATGTCTGTAAATATTTTAATGTCAATGTAAAGTCCCTAAAGGACACTTATGAAAACAAATCCTCTAACTTTGCACCTAGTACTAAAGCATTCACATAGTAACTTGATTTTTTTTCATGTTGATACTGCTGCTATAACACAGACAAAGCAGAGGAGGCTATGTGGAAGTCATGCTGTTGTTACTTGTTCCTCTGTGCATGGAGCTGCTGCCTGGTTCCAGCTGATGTTACATTTGTTCTTCAGCCCTGGAGCATGTGGGAAGAAGGGTCCATGGGTCTTGCTGAGGACCTGCACACAGGTTACAGCAGCAGCTACTCACAGCTGGGATACTCTCACTCCTTAGCAGCCTCTTTCAGCTGATCCTTAACTCTTCTGTAAGCATTTCCTTAGGTACTCCAGGGTCTCGATTCTCCACATAACACATAAATTGCTTAGGAAGCTTATTGCCACACACACCAAGAGGCTGTAGCCACTAAGGGGGATTAATGCCCTTGAGAAGGGTTGATTTGCAATATTTGGGGTGGTCAGAACATAAACACGACCATATTTATGTTTCCGAATGTTTTGCTTGTGGGTGGATGTCAGGTCTAAGAAACTATTTGTGGTGTAATCACACCCACTATCATCCTGTGAGGATTTGAACAAGTGGCTGAGAAGGAAATAATTCCGGATTTGCTGCCAGTCTACCCGGCCATCCATTCATCCATCCAATGCTCTCCTTATTTCTACTTCTTCCATATTTATGGACAATATAAGTCCTTCATATTCACTTTTGGGTGTTTTTGTTTCACTTTAGACTTCTTGTTTTTAAGAATCTGGAGAGATTTGTTTCTGCTTCTCTTCAAGTAGACTCTAAACTGCCCAGATGACTTACATGGTATTTACTTAAGTGAACCCTGTATGGTTTCTAATAAGCGGGGAGGAAGGAGGTGTTGAAATGGAGAGAGAAGTACCAGAATTCAGGACAATGAAATATTTACTTTGCAGGAATAAAAAAACAACCCTGCTTTTGGGAATAGCTTGCTTTTAGTGACCTGCTTCTTGAAAGCACAGTTATTAGAAATAGCAGCAGCTTCAGAAGAAAGTTGTACCCTTCATTGCTCTGCCTTGTGCACTTCAGCAGGAATGTTATTCAGCCCTATCTTCTTTAGAACTGGTTTGTTCAGTTAACTATTCTTTACCACTGAGAAATGAAAACACCTATTCCATTAGTTAAATGTATGGGGCTCACAGTGTGAACAAACCCACATCTGACACTGTTTCCACAGCATTGTTGTTTCCACCGCACCCACTACTTGGAAGAACCTAATCCTGCTGCAAATATGTCACCCCACTCACACCACCTAACCGGTGCAGGGCATGGGAAAAGGACTGTGCTGTACTTCACTGAAGGTTTCACTGTTATTAACAATAACAATTATAAGGGAAAGAGTCTATTCTTTCCCCGTTGTCTCTACGAAAAGTACTTCAATGATTAATTTTTAGCTGTGTGTGGTTCTGCAGCTCAGTCAGTGTGTTATTGGCTGTGTTTTGAAGGTATCATTGCACTTAAATCCATCCCACTGAGTGCATGGCACCAAATTGCAGCTGCTTTTCTCCTCTGGTTTCTTGAATTAGTTATTTCCTTCTCTTTTCAACCAAATAAGTTGGCGATGGCATACATATCTTAAGCAAGTTAATTAATGTAATTTATTTTCCTCTGCAATGTTTACACTTTTAATTAATCAGGACTAAATGATTAATGTAAATGTGTGTATAAATCACTTTGAAATCTGATGAAAAAATGCCAAGTTCCCAGGTTGGGTCAGATGGAAATTGTGTCGGACAGGCCAAACTCTGGGAAAGCACTTGCTAAGTGTATTCTCTCAGTTATTTTCTGCTGGTGCAGCTAGTCCTTCACTGCTTTTGGTAGTGTTTGACTACCAAGACTCCAGGAACTTACGTGGCTGTGAATCACTGGCATTTCAACACATTTTCTCTAAATAAATACTTTGTTTAGAAAGACAGAAGAAAATAATTTTCTCAAATTTTCCCTCTTGGTATTTGTTGCGTGTGTACAAGGAAAGAGCAAGAAAATGGTAATATTTCTCAACAAGGCACTTAAATTCTTTGAGAGCAAGTTGTCTGTGCTACAAACAGCAGATGTACCTTACAGCATAGAAAAAGACGGTTCCTTACAAAATGTTGTACAGCCTCAGTGTCCCTTGAAGAATCTAATTTCCATCAGAATCTGACACACCCACCCCACGTAAAAAGAGATTAAACAAATATTTAATTTTGTCTGAGTCACTGCTTCTTGAGCTACAAAATGTGTATCTAAGGTATGATCGCCTAAATCTGCTTGCCTGAACCGATGGGGAAAGCAGAATGGAGTAGTAAACTTCAGTTCAAAAAAGGCGTGTTCTCAGTGCCAGGAAATGTGCATCCTCCTCATCTCCTGTAGCGGAAGGCAGGCGCAGGACAGAGCAGGGAACGAGCACAGCCCGCGGTGTCCATGGGGGAAACCTCTTCCAGAGCGGGTTGTTGCTGCTGTAGTCACGAACCAGGTCGGGCTCTGTCACAGTTCAGTCATGCAACAGTGAGAGAGGGAAAGAACGTCTTTTGAGATAGGACTGGGACACGGTGGAGTGCCAGAGAACAGAACGATGCTGAGATGTGTATTTGGCTACAATTTATTAAAAGAAGAAATTAATTGATGAAAAACAACTTAGGAAAATGTCCCTGAATTTTGACAAATAAGCAATAGTTTTTTTGTCCCTAAATAAAATTGTGAAAAAACACACTTTAGTTTGAAAATTTTTTTTCTATGTTTGAATATGTTTCACATAGTCAAGAATCAAAAATAGTTTTAAAAGGTTTATTTCAAAATAATACAGGATGTGTTTTATTCTGAAAACTGCTGAAATTTGGGGTTTGCTGGTTTTCAGACAAGTTTGGCTAAGTTTTATTAAGATAATTGCCAAAACCTTAATATATAAGGGTTTTCGAAATCACTTTTTTTGGAACAATATCTTTAAAAAAGTTTAATAATCTGCAGTTAGCTCTATCTGGTAATTGCAGAAGATTATTCTTTTCTCTGTATGCTTCAGAATTTCCAATGCTTTATACAATGTTTCAGGTTATCTATCTACCTGTATCTGTATGGTTTTTTTCTTGCAGAAAGTGTTCATATTTTCTGGAACTTTTCGGATGAATTTGGATCCTTATGGGCAGTGGAATGATGAAGAAATATGGAAAGTTGCAGAGGAGGTAAAGGTGTTCAGTGTTGTCTCCCTCTGGTGATGTGGTTACAGCAGGGTGCAGTGTAGGTCAAATGATTGTCATATTTTACATTTGTGTAGAATCTTAGAAAACAAGTGCAGGGGAGAGGTCATGCTGTGCTGCAAACTATATTTATTATGTTTTATATAAATAGTTATTTCAGTTCTCAGGCCATTGTGAAGCCAGCTGAGAGGAGCACTCTCTGGCAAGGCATTCAGGCTTTTGTGCTGCTTGTGTCATGGAGCTTCTTCTGTCATGGAAAGTAAGAGTCATAGAATGTTAGATTTTTGAACCTGAAGGTTTTCTTCTATTATTTTGTTGAGGTTTCAGTAATATTTTTTTTTTTTCTGATTCCCAAGCTTAGGGGCCAGAGGCTGTTTCCATGTAGCACTGGTCCCCACACATGGCAGTTGTCAGGTGCCACCTCTTGGCTCTGACAGCGCTTCATGGGTTGCAGAGGTGTCCGTAGTGCCCAGGAAAAGTCAGGTGAGCACTACGGGAGGGAAAGGGCCGCAGCCTAGAAAGCAGATACCTTTTCCCAAGGTACAGATGGCCTAATAATACAGACCTAACCATGAATTGGTGCCATTTTCCTTGTTCATTGCAAGTCTCAAGTATTAAAAAATGCTTACAGATGTGGGACTTAATCTGAAAGCTTCCTCCTTTCCCATCCAGGAGGTTAACTCTGTCTCTGCTTGCTTTCTTGGGTTTTTCTAATTTCTTCCCTACATTCGGAAAAGAGGAAAGTAGATATGTTCTGTGAGTAATTTATTGTCAAATAAAAATATCATATTTTTGTTTAGATGGTATGACAGCAGCTTTTCAGACCGTGCTAGCGGAGACAATATCATGCTTAGTGCAGCATGCTCAGTGCTGTTTCTCTGCTTCTGTGACGCTCAGGAAAAAATTGAGTGTGGATCAATATCCCCTTTCTTGAAGAAGATAAGCTCTCCTGCTTTGGAGGATTGTTTCCAGTGTGTGTTTGACTTGAGCTTGGGATTTGAAAGAGCTAAACCTCATTTACAATGGCAGGAAAAAAAAATATTTTAAAATGCTTGTCATTAAGGAGTTTGGCAAATCCATATATGATACTGAGGTTTTCATTGCACAGTCAAGAATGCAGAGCAAATAGAAAAACAAAAGAGCTGTAATGGTTTTTACTAGGAGTGATTGGATTGTTTACCAAGTTCATGCACTTGAGGTCTGGCTCAGCAGTGGCAGTGAGTCAGTGTAACTTTGGGAGCATGGCACAGAAATTAACTGTCTGCTAATTCCAGACCCATGTTGACTGCCAAGGATTTAGAGGATCCTCCTGAGATCAGCATCAGCTTTTTACGCTCCTTGCAATCAACTGCAGAGAACAAGGCCTTGTCTGATGTTTCATTTTTTATTGCCCCATATTTCAGCACCTGAATCTGTCAGACTTGTCTCAACTTGTGAGCCTAAGTCTTACTCCTGCAGCCAGCTGTCTGAACCCTATGGGTACATGGAGACACTTTGTGCAGTTTTAAGAAGAAAGCACATTTTCCAGCCATTAAATGCAAAATTTTGTGAAGGACACAATGCGTGTTCAAAAGAGAAGCGAGGAACAAAACACTGGCCTTTATTTGCTTACAAATTAAAGCACAAGCTCTTCAGAAACACGACACATATACCCATACACCACAGTTTAATATGGTTTCAATGTAAAGTGAAAACACAAAGTAGGAATTCCAATTTTTTGTTTTCTCTGAATGCAAATTAGCTGGAGATCAGTAATATTTAAAAAATCCAAGGGAGGTGGCCTTCATAAATTTCTGGGATTTCATTACGTCTTTACAGTGTTTTATAGAGCCATGCAACTCACATGTATTTCCTATTTCTCATATTTTGTAAAAATGTCTCTCTAAACTCTGCTGATAAGGCCAAGGAGCACAGTTGGTTTGGATCTGTGGAAGATGGAAAGCTTTGCTTTGGGGTGTAAATCTCCCAAGGAGAGTAAACAGGAGCACTGGAAGAAACAGTCAGAAAACATCTCCTGGGCTGGACTCTGGTTTCTGGTCCAAAGTCAGCAGCTTCATATGGCGTGGGCACCCTTTAAACGCTTTGTCACCAGTGCCAGAGGGAAGCCCCTCGTGCCATTAGTATAACCAAAGCGCACAAGACCTTTGGGGCAGCAAAAGGAGCACATTGAAACACTGTCAGAGCTGTAGAGGCAGTGGCCATGGTGAGCAGGGTTATTTTCTCTGTTGCTATAATGTAGCATATAAATTTTGGTCATTTCTTTTTAAACTCCTAGTAGCCAAAGAGGCCTGTTTTCCTTTCAAAAATCACTTTCCTTAGCATTTACAATGATGTAAATGATTGCTGCAGTCAGCAGTAATTATATCTTGCCAGTTTTTCATGTCCTTTTTTTCTCCGGCAGGTTGGGCTGAAGTCCGTAATAGAGCAATTTCCAGGCAAGCTTGATTTTGTTCTTGTGGATGGAGGCTGCGTCCTCAGTCATGGCCACAAACAGCTGATATGCCTCGCCCGGTCAGTTCTCAGCAAAGCTAAAATCTTGCTGCTTGATGAACCAAGTGCTCACCTGGACCCTGTGTATGTTTTGTTCATTTGTTCTGTTTTCTAATACAAAATAAAAAAACCCAAGAGGCAGCACCATCTAAAGAGATCTTTTGTAACTTCTCTGGCCTGTTATTACACCTGATTTCAGTAATGTATGTTGGTAATTCTGCATGGGGGATCAGGGAAGCCTGGATACAACCTTAACTCTATGGCTGATAGGTACTTCCACAGCAGAGGTGCAGTTGAGGCACTACAGAGCTGTGTCCCTGCATGTAAGCTCTGCAACACACAGCCAGGCTGTTACACACGTCAGTGTAGTTATGGGCATGCACATTGCAGTCTGAATGCCAGTGTTTGTTTGCCTTTCAGAACTTCCCAAGTGATCAGGAAGACCCTGAAGCACGCGTTTGCCAACTGCACGGTGATACTCTCCGAGCACAGGCTGGAGGCGATGCTGGAGTGCCAGAGATTTTTGGTGAGCATTTCTCATAGGCTCATTTACTGTTGTCTCATTGCATTTGATGAACATGCAAAACACCAAATGGAAATGATGATATTTTCTGGATTGATGGGGGTCATTCAGGGCAGTTGAGCAACTTACCCACTGGCAGAACAGCATCAGGCTCCTGTTTGCTCTTTCACCTGAGCTGTCACAGACACCTGTGTTCAGATGGGCTGGATCATGTTCTGGAGGAGCAAGCAGGAAAGTTTCAACCAGAAGGAAAGTTGTGTAGGTTGTCCAGCTGCTGATCCAGGTGCCTTGTATTTTTGATTGGCTCAGGAGATCCAGAAAAATCTCAGCATCTCACAGAGCTTTATAATTGCAAATGCAGAATCAGCTGCACTTAAGCAATAGGAGGCTGCCTGGGGAAGAGGGGTTTCCTAATATGTGATTATCAGAATTGCTGATTTCTTTCAACAAACCATGTAAATATTCCTTTCACGTTTAATCAGGGGGACAAATTACTGAGGTCCTGGGGTATTTCCTTTGTAATATATAAATGGTTAGTAAAGAAAAGACAAGTTATGTAAATTGAACAATTTAAAATGAGGTTCCTCCCTCTGTATTTTCTTCACTTTTCTCTAAGAGGGCATCTAAATTTTATTAGCAGAGTGAAACATGGTTTTCCATGTCTATTTGATTGGATGCATTGGCACAGCAGGAAGAGCGCTGCCTGGAGTTAAAGCAGGCTAGTCAGTAGGCAGCTTGTACATCCTTTTGTGCTGCTCCTCTGTGTGCGCTGGACTCAGCCTCGCCCCCCAGCCGCTGTGGCAGCAGAGCCCTAACAGGCAGGCAGCCTCTGCCCTGAAAAGGCTTCCCACCCTTCAGACCACGTTTTAGCAACAGAGATTCTAAAAGTTCTCTCCTGTCAGCCCTTACCCAAAATATGCTGTCACTGCAGCGCCAGCGAAGGAGCCTGATTTCAACTTGTCTCCTTACAGCAGAGCCTTACAGGGCAAACCTGTTGTCTCCTTCAAACAGAAGCAGCGCTTCCTTGTTTGGTGAGAAGAAAACAAAGAAAGCCTGGCACCTTGCTGGCAGCCTTCTCCCTCTGCTTGCAATAGAACAGTTAACGCTTTCTTAACCAGGCAGTTTAGCAGTGCCAGGGAAACACCACGATACTGGGAGACTTCAACAAAGGGACTCAGAGGTAAAACCAAGTCACAGGGAGAAACCAGCCAGTCCAGAGACATTTTGTAATTTGGGCAATAGGCACCTTTTCCACATGTTCAAATTTTAATGTATGTTTTTGTAGTTGTAATTAGAAATTGCAAACTAGAAATTAGAAATTGTAAATTGGGCTTTTTCCATTAGAAGATGTTTGCCATGTCTTCTTGCCTCTTCCCTGCTCCATTAGTTGTGTTAGCTGAATTCTGTCAGCACCTCCCCTGCTCATCTAACGGCGTGATGTTTCTCCAGGTAATCGAGGACAATAAATTGCGGCAGTACGAATCCATTCAGAAGCTGCTGAACGAGAAGAGCTCCTTCAGGCAGGCCATCAGTCACGCTGAGCGCCTTAAGCTACTCCCAGCACACCACAGAAACTCCAGCAAACGCAAACCCCGACCCCAAATCACTGCCTTGCAGGAGGAGACAGAGGAAGAAGTGCAGGAGACGAGGCTGTGAGATGCTGTGTAGAGATGCTCTTTGTGGAGTGAATGGTCAGCAGTGCCCCATGATGACAGGACCAGCACTTCTGAACCTGCCTCAGCCAAGCACAAATTCAGCCTTGCAGGAGGTGTTGACTGCAGCGACCACATGAGCATATGGGAATGACTTCCCTTCTGTGGTTAATCATGTGCAAGTCAGTACATTCTTTGAGGTTTTGCCACTCTTAAGTGGCAAAACCAGATTTCATTTGAAAAGCTGCTCTTATTGAATGCAAACGAGATGGCAAGCAGAAGTAACCTGTCAAGCCTGACATAATTGTTTCACAAAACTTTTAGAAATATTCTTGCTGGCATGAGAGGACTAGACAACAGGAAGAATGTGAAAAAAAAAATCAAACCTGGGTGGAAAATAGAAAAATCAGTATGTAAAAACCTTCTTTGGATTCACTTCCTGCAAATGAATTAAGGGACAATATCAGCAAGGCACACAGAAAACTTCCTCCTCTTTGTTTTCCATGCAGCAACTGTAATTTCAGCTCAGCAGGAAAGGCCAAATGCCACGTGCATAGGTGAAAATGAAGGAAGAGAGGATATTGACTTGGAAGCCAATCAACATCCGTCATCTCTCCACAGTTAAGGGAGAATTGCTATTTCCTCTTAAAACCTAGGAGACTGTCAACCTGATTCTGCATACACTCACAATGGGATGAGTGCAGGCTGACATCAGTATCTAGCAAAAGGTAGGACTGCTGGTAGTGGACCTGTAATAGTCTGCATAGGTCTGGCATCTTTACATGCTTTTTACTTTGGCCTAACAACAACAACAACAAAAAAAAAAAAAAAAAAGGAAGAAACCTCTCAGAAGTAGACTTTAATAATGAAATTAATTTTTATACTCTTCTGGTTTGCAGTTTTATTATGGAACTGAATGTTCTCTAGGATGTTTAATTTATTTTAATATTTTTTCAAACTTTTGCTAAGGAAATTATGTATTTTAAGAGTGATTACGTACTATAAAGAAAAATATATTTGTACAAAAAGTTTTATATTTGGATTGTTGCAGGGAGATTTTGCTATTAGACTTTGATGTCTCATTATGCTTGAGCTGTTGAAAACGAGGGCAGCCCCAGACTTCGGCCAAGTACTGTCCAATGCTGTCTTTGTGCACTAAAGTATTCTAGTGATACAGGTGGTTTAGATTTTTTTTTCTTTAAATAAATTTTTAAAAAGAGAAACTGCCTGTATGACACATTACAACATCCCCCAGTGGGGCAGGCACTTTGGACCGATTCTACTACTTTCATTTTAGTCATTGCTGCCTATCAAAAACATGGGCATAATTTTTAATAACTGCTTTCTGTTCTTTACAAACGCTGCGGGTGAAATGGCCTGTCGGGGCTGGCTCGGGCCGGCCGGGCGGCACTAGGTGGTGCTGCGGGGCTCAAACGCTGCAGAGCGGGTTGTGCTCAGCCCTGGCTCCTTCTCACCGCCTGAGCCCCACAGCTGCGAAGGGAGGCACAGGCAAGGCTTGCACTAAGCTCTTTCAGGCACCCTGGAGCAGCAGCTGGAGCTGCGCCGCTGTCCTGGGCTGCCTCCGGCTGGGCGCTGGTGCTGCTCAAGTTGCCGCTGGGTCACCCTGCATCACTCTGCTTTCCCTCTAGCTCTGTCCCCCATTGCATACTTTCTGGCCTTCATTACACATTTCCTCTGCAAATATTTGTTGGTGGTTTTTTCCTGCCCTGTCACTCATACTGTACTTTTATCCTTGTCTAACACTTACCTGGGTCGTTTTCCTTTCTTTCTGTGAGGACACCTCCTTATGCTGCCTGATTTTCCCCACAAAGCAATGCCTCTTGCTCACAGAGCGTTCTGGATACCCTTGGGTCTCAATTTTGCCATGTTAGTTTCTTTGCCACTAAGCTCTGCTGGCTTTATAGCAATGGAAAACCAACTGTGTTTTGAAGTAGCTTTGATTCACTTTTGAATCCCATCTCCACTCCCCTTATCCCCTCAAACCTCACAGATTGTCCCTATTCTCACATAGTCAGCTCTCCATTTGTACAAGTCTTTACAGAGGAAGTGGCCAAGCCTGGCCGGGAGGCCAGGGCAGCTGCAGTGTGGCCAAGTCCAAGGAGGCTCTTTTTCAGGATGTTACTCAGAGTTACAGCAGACACACCAAGTGGGGGAGTTTATTTTCTAAATAAACAAGATGATCAGAAGGATCAGCCGAAAAGAACCACTGTGTTGTTAGAACCAACGCATGCTTCAGAGCTTGCGCAACTAATTGTTCATGTTTGGTGTCGTTGTCAGAGTTAGGAGGTGGTAGGTAAGCTTGACTCAGCAGACAAGGACACATTTCAGTAAAGAAAAAGATAAGTACAGCAGAAGCATGTAGCATATGGGACATATGGAAGCTGCTGATACAAACACTCAGAAGGAGGACTTTGAAGGAAAAAGTAAATCAGTTGACAGATTGCCCCCACCCCGGACCACAACACAGCTTCTGCCATCAGTGCCCAGCTACCATCATCACACTGCCTGTCCCAAAGAGCCCAGGCAAGATGCTGCCCTCTGAGGGCAACTGAGAGAAGAGTGTGCTATTTCTTTCAGCTCCAAACCACTGCTTCAGCTCCTTTGGAGTTCAGGCTGGAACAGGAGGTATGTTAGTACCAGCCTCCATGAGGAGGACACAGCCTCTCCTTCCCAACAAAGGTCAAGAAGAGCATGTTACCTTCTAGAGTAAATGTTCTTGTACTTGCTGTCAGGGAGTGACAGCTCCCAGGGATGTTTGCCTGAAACTAAGCTGGGAAGTTGCACATGCTGTTCATGATGGAAAATGGAGCACAAGAGGAAAGGGAAAAAATAAAAAAGAAAATGAGGCCATAAACAGTGGAAGAACAAACAATGACCTTCATAAACACAGGCTGAGCATAATTTAAGGGAATTTTTCTTCTCTCGTGCTTTGCTTTGCATGCATTTGATAAAACAAAACAGATATAAAAAAAGCACTCCTGCCAGAGCACTTTGTCATTAAAACCACCTATATGGAAATGTGGGTGTGTACAACATACAGCCAAAGAGAAGAGCATGCTGACTTTAATACTACATGTGGAGATTAAATTTTGCAGCCTGCTAAGAAGAAACCAAAAAGACAAAGTTGGAAAGAGGTTCTGTAGCTGTCCTTAAGTACAGTGGAGAAGGGTAGCCACACTGCTAGCACAGCACTAAGAAGCTCTTGGGAGAGCAAAGGCTAAGCAAGGACAGCCTAAACAAACTATGCACACTTAGCCAGTTTCATAAATCTTAACATACAAAATAACTACACGAAGTAGCTTGATAATTGTCATTAGCGGGAACTGCTCAGTATCTCACTGGGGTCAAACAAGCCTGCTATTCCAACAAACAACTTTGCTTTCACAGTTGTTTAACTGGTGTCTTACCAGTTGTGCTTTATTCATTTAATATCCATTTCTAAAATCTTTCTTAAAATCCATCTCCTCCAGTTCCACAAACCTCAAATCCTGCAGCCTGTTACAGAGCTGCTAAACACCTGGCGGCCTCTATGCTTCTTGAATTCTATCTACCCTGTTTTAGCAACAGGCTTAAGTTATTTCTTAATAGCTTAAGGCCTTTTAAAGCATTTCCTCATATTAATTCTGAATTGGTGTTAATTGCTAGAAGTAATTTCAGAACTACGTAATTTGTTGCATTTTATTTACCTAAAAAGTATTCTGGTGATTATTCTTTCCTCATTTTTCTATTACAGATTTGGTATTTTAGCTCTACAATTACTTGGCTATGATTTAACATCTGGAATAAACCCCACACTACTTTAGACTGATGTATAATTGTTCATTAATGGACCATTAGCTTCTGCCTAAAAACATCCTGCAAATTAGGCAATGCAATGCAATACAATAATACATTTCCTTTACAAACCTCCATGTTCTCCAAAACCAATTTCCTGTTCCTAGGATAAACAGTATTTATACTAAGTTCATTCCCCAGGGCTCACTTCAACCTCAAAATACAACCCTTGTAAAATGCAGCCAGAGGTTTCTGAGTGATGCTACAGCCCAGTACAACTGTGCCTTGTGCTCCCTTAAAGTCACTTTGACTTCAGGTTTCTGAAGAACAGCCCACTTTGTAATTCTAAAGTCTCTTAACTATGGTTTGACCATTATAGACATCACTTTAGCCAGAGTTACAACCAAGAAAGTGATCCTTCCTCCTTTCTCCAAGCATTTTCCACCACCAGAGGCTGTTTTGCTTCTCCAGTTTTACTGGAAAGCTGGAGGGTTTTGATGTATTTTGTAAATCACTTGAGCTGTATTATAGGAAGAGATATGCCTCAGGGCTGCTGGTTTTGCTTGTTGCTGGTGAATGTTGCTGCCTTTGTTGAATGATGGAGTAGGTTTCTTTATGCTTTTAATTTTGGAGTTCATGCTCGGCAACCCAAAACCAAAAGCAGATATTGTCTGATGGATTCAGACATTTGCTTAAGGAACATATTCCATGTTCCTGTCAAGAAATAAGAACCATAGGAGAGATGCTGAAAGCTTTTATTTTCAGGACTGGCTTGAAGTGGAGAGCTGGAATGTTTACTACTTACCAAAGTTGATGGATGAGAAGTATCTTTCATGTTCCTCTGTCTGAAGACATTGAGAGGTGTATAAAGAATGTAGTGTAGTCAGATGAGGGCTAAATTAAAAGTTTTTCAGCGCCCCAGTGGCCTGTCGGATGGATTCAGCCTTAGAAGCTTCCCTATACTTTCTGAGATACTCCTCCATGGAGACAGGATCTCTTTCTCTTCACTTACCTCTTTCAAAGTTATGGGGTAATAGCTGGGAGCAGATGCAGCATGGATGGGCATGGCCCACCACAGCACACTTCAATCCTCTCTGCTTGAGACACAGGAAGCAAAGAAGAGAAAAGATTTTTCCCATTACTAACCCAAAGTCAGAGCAGCTGGTGTGACAGGTCACACATGAGGAGTCCTGTTTGTAGCATCACAGGAAGAACCTGAAGACACAGTGAATCCCTGAGCTCATGAACAGAGCCTGGCCGTGCTTCAGCACAACCTATCACAAAGCAAGTGATAAGCCAGCAGAGAAGTCAGCATGTCCACAAGCAAACTGTGTTACAGTTATGTGGTGCTCACTGTTTGAGGGCCATCAAGAGAGAGCACTTAGTGCAAAAGAGAAGAACCAATTAGGAGATCTGCAAGATACCATGTGATTAAAGCTGCATGGAGATCACAGACTGTTGAACTGATAGACAAACAAAATGACAGCAGACAGAAGTCAAACAGGTAAAAGATGCAGATGGAGAGTTTAGGACAGGCTGAAAAGGAAGGATAATGAGGGCATTGAAAGGCAAAGCTAAATTTAGCAAGAGACCTAACTTGCACACTATGATCAAAGTTAATCTGTCCTCTGCACATTTTCACACACAGTACAGTACTGATTAGTTTTCATTCTCACAGGCAATATACAGTTTTAAAATATGTCTCAAAACATGCTTTAGGACACTCTGCCCAACATCTTCCCACAGACAAGCACACTGCTAACTCTTGATCTAAATGAGGTCTGACATTTCCAATGTGTATTTTAAATGCAGAACAAACCTAGCTTAGAAGCATGTCAGGAGTTTTCTTTTCTCATAACTCTTAAAAAAAAAGTTATTACGAATTCTGATGTTGAAATTTTTGTGATCCCTACAAACACTGTCTTCCACTTACGTTCCTCCTTGCTATGAAATCCATACCTGAGCTTCTCACACAAGCTACCACACTGCTGCTCACTGCTTCAGCACATCAGGGATCCTACTTGCTGAGACTCACTGCTCTGACTGCAGCGCTTCGCAGCTGACTCATTCTGCTAAGCAAAAATGACCAGCAAAAGCAGCATCCATTTTTCAGCACAAAAATTAATAAAAAAATTATTAGAGAAATTATCTGTATTTGGTTACACATTACTATCACACAGCAAACTGAAGTTGTAGTGAAACAGCAATTGCCAAAAAACAAGGTACTTTCTAAATATATTGTGCAGGAAATGGTTTCAGAAATAAGCTTCTAATATTTGGTATCTATAGAGCTAACACACACAGAAACTAAGAGACTGAAAGACAATATGCCATACAAAAATTTTATTGACATGAGTCTGCAATGACTGTTTTACATACAAAGGCAAAGCGTTAGGAAACAGTTAATCCTTTCCTCCTCCAGGCTTAATTTGAGAAAAATGCTCCTTTGGAAATTAGAGGCATGACCATGTCATTGTCCAAATTCTCCAAACCATCTCCCAGTAACCCAGCAGAAGGCAGCTAAGTCTGATCTCAAGACAGATCTGCACTTTTCCCTGCCTAACAGGTGAGCCCCCTCAACAGTGCACATTTCCATGTTCCTACAATTCACAAGGATGTAACTACAACTACTGTAGAAAGAGGCTGGGGAAATATGCCCTGCACAGAAACTCCCTCATGGGAACATGATCTACCTCAGTAGTGGAGAAAAAAATGACAAAGAGTTAATTTTAACTGCAACTCAAGTATCATTTTACAGCAATGACATCTTAAATCCACAACAGAAATTGATAATTACATAGTAACTCATTGCTACTACATTATCTTGGATAATACTGTAGTTAAGCTTTTGCTCAAATTCCTTTTCAGTAAAATCTGTTACTGTTAAACACTGTTATTTCTCAGATGCTTTTAAAACACTAATGAAGCATATAAAAGTTTTTACAGTATACAAGAAAAACTAAGTTAATAAATGATCACATTTTCTTCAATTCTATCAAAGAGTAAGAGTCTGAGAAAAATAACTTTTGTTGCATTTTAATTTCTCAATCTCTTTCCTTTTTTAAAAGATGAAAGTTATAAAGGAAATTCATTACATTTTAGATGAAGAGAAGCTTGAGAGAAACAAAATCACAGTTCAGCAGGCCAATGATGATGATGAAATCAAAGTATTTAATATGGCTTGTAGCTGAAAGTAGTCAATCTGCAATTCCAAACATTTCAGTTATTGCCACATTCACTAATTTTTCATTAAGTGAAGATAAAACGTCTTTAAAATGCATGAACAATAGCTTTAAGCCATTGTTGTATATATTGTGCAACTCATCTGAATGCAGGTTAACATGTGAACTTAATAGAATATATTTATGTACACTATATACACAAACAGAATCCTGTGGTAGGTACCCCTGATTATTATCATTTAAATAAGTAATTTTCATAATAAAAGAAGAAAAAACTCAACCATCTATGGAGGAGGCAAAATGCCCATTTCTGAAGTTTAAATCAATATAATTTCCAGCTGATGTACATAGAAATAAAACTGTGGTCCTGTACAAACTTTACAGGGTAACAGTTTGTTTTTAAAAAATATTTACATATTTAAGTACTTGGTTCTTTGCAATAGAGATTATATGAACACAGAAAATTCTAAGATAGGCAGGTTTATTTATTGGATTTTTCTATTTGTTCTTTTTTGTGCAAATTCCAAATCTCTCTTTTTGTGTTATTATCTGCCTCTATTTGCCTTGTATTACTGCTGCTGCTTTTTTTTAGTATTCTGAGAAGGCTGGGTGACTTTACTTCTAGGAACAGGAAGAAAAGATTTAACTCTTGAAACACCCAACTCTGTCTTTGATTTACTGTTGCTGCTTTCCACAGTTTGACTGCTGCTGAGAAGACGCATTCCATCCTAGAAATAAAAAAAAAAAGCATTTTGTGTATAAATAAGTATCACTGTTTGACATGAAAAACAACCAACCAAGCAACCAAACCAGCTCCATGGAACCCTTGTCATTTACAATCTTTTTGTTATTTACAATCAAGTTTAATATGAGAGCTTCTTACTATTTAGTGACCAAACCATGGGTCTTTTTTGCTTCTTTGGCTGAAAGGAAACATCATCAACATCTCAGAATTCCAAAATAAGGCAATGCAGTTTTTGCATTGCCATTGAAAGAAACTTAAACTTGATTCTCAGATGTCTCAATTTCAGGAATACTGAAAAAAAAAATGTACATGTCCTTTCTTTTATTGCTGTGGAAAAATGACAACTGCAGCCACAGTTAAAAGGGAAAAATGGAAATTTATAGTTACAAGCAAAAAATCAGGTTCAAGGCTTGAATAAAAATATTCAGGTTTTTTTGTACCATCAAGGCCATAAAGAAGAACAAAATACTCATGAAAAAAATAATACTTCAAGAACGGAACTTGAAATGTTAGTTACATTTTAATCCATAATCATACAAATTGTTTTCTTAAAATTAGATTTTAGCATCTGTCTTGGGGTGATTCATAATGATGCTGTATCCCTTAATCATCTGTGCCCAAAAGTCATTAGTGTATCTTGAAGGTTCCACAGCCAGGAATCCTCTGTGTGTGTGTGTGTGTGTGTGTGTGTGTGTGAATCTGCTTTGGCACTCGTTTTTCAGAAGCTGTGTGCTCCGTCTCTGTCCCCCTCCCTGCGGTTCGAGAATTGGAGGCTCCGCTCTGGCAGGATCCAGTCCAGCTGCCCCATCTTGCCTGCCCCTGCCTCTAAGGAGACAAATTCCCTCTGTGAGTTTCCAGCCCCCTGGATCCAAAGAACTCCAGTTGGAGCTCTAGCCATCAGGAGATAAGCTGAGTGAGAGATTAAGAGAACAGAGGGGGGGCAGTGGGGAAAAGACTGGCACCATTTTCCCCTTTGTCTTTCAACCCATGTGATCGAAATCCAGGGCACCATCTTGAGGGGTGTGCCTGGCAATTTCTGGTTTGGGTCTCTCTTTTTGTTTTGGGGAGTCCACAGGATTGAGCAGTTGGCATCTGGTGGTTATTTCCTGTTGTTTCTGACTGTTACTGTTCTGCTTGTTAGTAAAAGGTTAGCTTTTCACTTAATCCTCTTGTATTAATTCCTTATTTGGAACCCTAAGGAAGATAGCTAGACAGAGAGGCTTCTCCTTTAAATTGTCTTAAACCAAGACAGCGTCTTGAAGTACTTATGCTAAGAAGCTACATTCTTTAAAACTGGACATATTCACCCTTGCCAAATCTAGATATCTGAAGAGCCAAAGTCAGGTATGCTGTCAATTTTGTTCATCTATAGTCAAGAAGAAAGAGGTTAGTTAGGCCCTGAATAACACAGGTCTTTTATGAGAAAGGAGAAATCGGATCTTGTCTGTTACCATCAGCTGAATCCAGATCCCCCTCTGGGCACCAATATTAAAAAGTTCATTTTCACTGTCAGCTACTGGTTTTCACATTAACAGTAGGAACATGAAAACACTGTTCATCATGGGTCCTTATTAGTCCTTGATTCCATCAATTTGTTTGCATCTTGGATCAAAGATTTTGCATATCTTACCAGTTTTGCCTTTCTCCTTCACATACTTGCAAGCATTTTTTCTTCAAGCCAATTAAAAGAATAGTTAATTATGGGTATGCTACCCTTTTAAGTAATTTGTCTCGTTACCATTGATGAGATCTCCTCTGCTCATGCAGTATTGCTTTTGTTACCTACAGGATTCTCTTCACTTTCAGAAAAAGGATGCTTTTCTGATCCCAAATCCTTTATTTCACCAGTTCTTGCTGATGCATCAGTTCATCATTGCTACAATTGCCTCTAAAAGTGACTTCTGCTTCCAAAGGAGTGTACTCGTCTAAATTTTTGATATATTTGTTGTAATAATGACTAAATCTAGCAATAAGGCTTGTCACTCTATTAGATCTCTTTCCCCTCTAGCAGAAGGTTATGTTTCCTTCATTTTGGAAAACACTTCCCCCCAAAAATAATTTTTAAAATTCTGTATGAAGTCTTTTGCCCAAGTTTTTCAAAAACCACCCAAGTAGCTAAGCTTGCCTACTTGCAAGTCAATATAGTACTGCCTTCTGTTGTTAGCAGGAATTTTTAAAGAGAAAAATCACTAGGAAAAATGTACAGTAGGAACTGGTAGGTCAGCTGACTTAGCCAATTATCCAGGCATCACTACTATATGAAGCTCTGATTTGGGATGCCTGAAAACGTGTTTAGGGAGCTATTCAAAAGGAGTACACCTACTTGTGGATCTGCAAGGTTAAAATTATTTCTTTTAGTGAAGACTGTTGTACGGATTTTAAGTAAAATTACAGAAAGTATTCTAACATTCCGAATATTTGGATATGAAGAAACATGATTGCAAGGCTCGTAACTCATCTGACCCCAAGACCGGCTCAGTTGGTCAGAGCATGGTGCTGGTAACACCAAGGTTGTGGGTTCAGTCCTCGTATGGGCCATTCACTTAAAAGTTGGACTCGAAGATCCTTGTGGGTCCCTCCCAGTTCAGAATATTTGGTGATCTGTGAACCTTAGCTCTTTCAATGCTAAGGTGTGCAAGTTAATCCAGTTTCAGGGCTATTTCATTGTATCTGCAGAAAATGGTGTCTCTAGAAAAGAATTTATTGCAGTCAGATAAAACATCAGGACTGGCCTCCAAAAGACCCATATCAAGGGAACACAGAAGGCCTGGTAAGGGAACAACAAACAACAGATTATGCCCTGGCTAAGATTAATTGACCTCAGAAGCTCTCTTGTTGTTCAAAAACATAAGGAGCAAAAAAGAAAAGGGAACAAAATGTAACAAGAGAGAAACATTAATTTTCCAAAGAATGAAAAATAAGCAGGACATAATCTCATCTTTGTATTTAGTAGGGATGGTAGCACCCACAAACAATAATATAAATTTCTGAAAAGAAGATGATAGTGGACTTACTATATCTTCCAGTAATATTCATCTTATCTTCCCACTCTGAAACTACTCTGAAGGTACTGAAGTTTGCTTACATAAATAACATAGCAAGATGACTGAATATTCCAACAATCTGTTAAGTCAAAAATAGCAATTGATAACCTTTTAAAAAATGCTATTCTTCAGAAACTTTGATAATATCATGTGTTTTCAGTATTTCTGCACCTGAGAACTTTGACATCAGAGCAACCAGCAATTTTACATCAAGAATTTTAAAAGTGGTCCTTTTGCAAAGTTACTGAATGACATTGAGGGGAAACAACAAAACCAGTTTTTATTTCTCTCCATATCTGATGGAAATAACTTCTAATGTCAATGTAATGTCAAAAATACTTGGCCTATGGAGATGGCTTTATGTAAAAAGCCAAAACTGAAAGCAAATACATCCATTGTTTTAATAAATCTTTAGCTTCTGTAAAGACACATTAAAGAAACTTGGTATGGTAGTCTAGCAAGGTTCCTAGGAATTATGACAGTTTTTTCTTCTAATAACAAGGCACTAGTTCTTAGGATCCAATCAGAAATTCAGATTTTGGAGAAACTCAAGACACCTTTCCTATCCTAATGTAAAACTCATTTCACCTACCTTTTGTGCTGTTGTTTTATTTGAGTTAGTACCACTTGCTGAAAACACAGGAATGTTCTGAGAGTTACTGAACATCAGTAACTCATCCTTAGAATCTGCAATCTAAACAAAGATAAGCAAATGGTGATTTTTTAGTTATTCATAGAGATTATGTTTCAATTTGCCAATTTTTGGAGGCTTGATTTTATTTTCATGGTTTCTGTGCAATGCAATGCATAAATATCCAAAGAACAATTAAAATATCTCTTCTTTACTCTTGAGTGCATTTTTAGAAGATGGGAGATAGATATTTCATATTAGCTATTATCAGAGGAAGATTAAACATACATTTCCAGAGTAATACTATTCAGTGGAGCTTAAGTGCAGTTTCCCATTAAATCTTACCCAGCCCCCAGGAAGAGCAGAGAAAGGAATGATCATTTTCTCTTCCTCCTGCCATGTTTCTTCCCTACTATTTTTCCTTCCCTTTTCCTATTTTTCCTGACCAGGAAATAATAGATAGATCCTGCTCGATCTGCTGTCCTCACTGAAAACTAGGTATTTTATCCTGGGGCAAGCTGATCCAATTCAATTCTGCAACTGCAAAAGCACTCAATCCCAACCCAGTGGAGGCAGCAGGAACATATTTGAGTGAAAGGGCAAGTTAAAGAGCAGAAGTACTTATTCCATTGGCAGCCTGAAATTACATCACACGAAGAAAGCGTGCAACAGCACCCTTACTTCTGCAAGGCTCTACTAGGCAGCTGGGGAATTAAGAACAGAAATTCCAGCCAAGGATGGTTCCACCCATGGTGAGGAAACTGAACAAAAGACATGACATCTATCTCCTTCCTTATCTAACCCGTATTTCCTTGAATTGTCATCAACAAGCAATTACACTTTGCATGTTATTAAACACAATTTTAAGTTGGTTACCATTTCTTTAAGCACATCCCATTCTTTAAGGATAGCTACAGTAAATCCCTGCTAACTGACTAGTGATTAGCTTGCCAGCTTGGTGCTTGTGACTCATGCATAAGACTGAAAATACTTTAAGAAAAACAACCCAAAACAAAACACTACAATAAAGAGTTTCAATAAATAGGTTGAAAAATCTTCCCAAAAACAGTATTTCTTTTTTTAATAAAATCTTGGTTGTCTTCTAAGAATAAACAGAATACTTAATAAAGCAAAACTAATGGAACTGTTCAGGGAAATCCTAGAGTATGTCATGCACAGCCTAACTGGACAATAGCCTGACTATATCCATGTTTCAAAAGATATGGAACAGCTGCTCCAGTGTGAACACAGCCTGCTGTCACAGCCATCCTCTTCAGCTGTGCTAGGAGGAAAGATGAAAAAGAATAAATAGCTTCAGCCAAAAGGAAAGCTGCATGGTATTGGTATAAAAGGAAAAATGAGAGAGATCCACAGCTCCACACTCTGAACACACACAACAGTTTCCCAGTGGGAGCAATGATAGCATGAAACACAACAAGGGAACGGTAATGCAGGGATTGCTGTTCTCAGAGAAGTGGTCACAGCACCAAGCCTGACAGAGTTCAAGAAGTGTTTGGACAATGCTCTTGGGCACATGGTGTGACTCTTGGTGTGATCCTGTGCAGAGCCAGGTGTTGGATTCAATGATCCTTGTGTCCCTTCCAACTCAGGCTGTTCCATGATTCTATGAACTTAGAAATTTCATCCTCCACTGCAAAAATCTCTACAAGAAAAATTGGTGAAGGTGTAATTTAAAATAGTGTACGTTAAACTAGAACACTTACCCTCAAATGTATAATTTATTAGTTGACTTTGGCTTATTCCCAAATAATTGAATAATTTTCTTCAGTTCAAGCAGGGCTTGTAAATTAAAAATTTATTTTAAACACATAACAAACAACTGAATATGGTAATGCAGTAAATTATTTAAAAGCCTTGTGTTTACCTTGCTTATATCAGGCTCAGATTTGCTGGAACACATACTTTGAAGTTCCTGCACAAGATCTACTTCATCATCAGAACCAACAGACAGCCTTTGCTCCAGATTTAATGTTCTCAAATGATCCTTCTCTGAAGATCTGGTTAAAAAACCCAAACAAACAATCAGAACATTTAAATTAAGTTATTATACAGAATTTAAAAATAAATCTTACAAACACCTCAAAACCGGTACTTTTTTTCCAAATGACCTTTATTACCACAAACAAAACCAAAATGACATCTGATGACCTGACAGCAGTAGTTGTCAATAATTATCTCATAATAGATCTTTCAATACAAATTATTCTCTCTATTCTGAAAGCCTAACAAAGGATTCCTCTGTCTAATATTTTCAAGGACTCCCCTCTTTTTAAGATGCAGCAAACAATTTTATTCCACTCTCCTTTTTGGAAATAATTCAAAACACTTAAAAAAACCTCAGGAGTATTGGAAGCATAAATATTCTATTTTCTCTGCGCCTGTGAACAAGGTAGAACCAAGGTTTCAGATTGAAGTAAAGTCTCAAAGGCAGTTCCCTCTAGCTAATTCATACACTTTCTCAGGGAAACTCTGTATCATTTGGAATAAAGTGCATGCACTGTACCATCTTGAATTGCCATTCAGCAAGCTGAAATAGCCAGAGGAGTTTTTAAAATATAATGCCAGTTGATAAAAGCATATGGTCAACTTTTCAAGGCAAAGTAAGTGTTACATAATAGTCTTAAATCATAGACTATTCAGTTACATAAAAAGACATGTAGTGCTGCAAGGTTTGAAATAAAGAAATGGATTCTAAAATTATATCAAAGTATATAAATTTTATTTCCTCTCAGAAATGAAAATTAAAAATACTTCCTTTCTGCAGATATGGGACCAAAACATTACCAAAAAACCTATGAATCTATTTATTATAATATGCTGGTTTACAGCAGAATGCTATCACCTTTATTTTTTGCAAAGTGTCACAAATACCAGAAATTAAAACTTACTTTGTGGTGAGAGAAGCTCTTTTCTTACAGTTTGGTTGCAACACAGTCTTAGATTTTATACCTGCACGAAAGAGAGGTTGACTTGTTAGTGTGTTACTATGTGCATTGACTTCTTTATTCTAAAATCTGTGATAAACAGGGATAATGTGTTCCCATTTACTAACTAATTATGTCAATAGAGTCTGTCAAAGATCAGAATACAACCCTTGAAAGTGTTCAGTGTAGCATCAGAAACTGCTAAAATGGCAAATAGGGCATGAGTTGCCTAAGCTTTTGTGAAAGAGAGAACATGAGGTTTCTGTGTTAGGCATTTGAACCACCCTTAATAGCTCTCCCCAAGAGAAATTGCTTGTCAACAAGAAAATATTTAAGTTTGCTTCATGGAGGTAAAATCAAACAATTTAACTTTACCTGGAAACAGGAATAACATTTGATTCTGACAGTCCGAAATAGAAGACTACTAAAATTAACTGAACATTCCATTTTTAACTTATATTCACAGATATTAACTGGATTCCAAGAACATTCTCAGATACAAGATACAACATCAAACGTCCTACTTCAGGTTATGTTCATTTTTTCTTAAATCCTCTTAGTGGGATTAGATAAATTCACAATTCAAATAGAGAACTGGCAATCAGGACATCAGAGATGCAGTCAGAAAAAGCAGACTTCTTTCTGAACAAGGGCTGAAGAAATGAATAGCTCATTTTAGTGCTGCAAAGTAGCAGGCATCAAGTATTTTGGTCTTTTGTATAGGAGGTAATTGAGGTTAGAATCTTACTGTTCTTCAAGTGTATGTGTATGTGTGTAAGCCTTCCTCTCTCTCTTCCTAAATCTTCCCTCTGAAGTAGTTACCTTCATTTTCAGAAAGCAAGTACTTCAATTTTTTTTCCCTGGAAGTTTTTTTTCTATTCAATATTGTATTTAGTTACAATATTACTAAGTTTTCCTTCTAGAAATATGTGTCCTTTAGAAGAATTACACTGTTTCTGAATACATCCAGACATTATCTCTGTGTAATAAACTGCTTGTTATAAGACTTACGATCTTGAGGTGAAAAGATTTTTCGAAAGTGTCAGCCACTAATACAACTTCCACATTTATACACATGCACAGACCCAGTCATATAAAGTCTTCTTTATCAAGCAACATACTGAAGATGATGTGGAAACTTCTTGAAAACCTTACAGTATCTGTGACTACACAAAATTATTTACATTTATTTTTTGCAATTAAAGTGAAAATCAAATCAAAATCTTCAATTTAAACCCAAAGATCTCTTTCTTCCGCTGCAGGGCTTCTATATTATTCTAATCAATTTTTCTAGTAAGACTGAACAAGGGATGCGTGATCTGGGGAGGAATGTATTAATTTATTTTTACCTGGATTCACTCAGTAATAATTATTGTAGTGAAGTTATAAAGTAAGTGTAAGGAAACTCAAAAAAGTGTGTGTACTGTAAATTTGGAGCAAATCTAGGGAGTACCAATAAAGTAATGAAGCTTTCTCTCATCTGGTATTGGTGAAGAGACTGATACAGTGTCATTCCATACAGTCAGAGGTGGAACCACTGCTTATAATTCCACCATCTGAGGCAACCTCATTACCAGACAACAGGAAGGGCATTAGAACAACAAAACTTAGTTAGGACACCTCACAGTCACAAAGAAGTAATTTTGGGGGGCAAAAAGTAAACAGTTTCTTACTGGTGAACATAAATACAAGTGTCATTTAATTGACAAATTTTCATTCATGATGTAGGAGAAATGTTTGATTTGCATCTACACAGTTTAACCCCCCAAAACTTTCAGAACTGAAAATAAAAAGCTTTATTTACCTTCAGTATTTGTCTCCTGCTTATTCCATGACTGGGAGGACAAATGGCCTGACTTTTTGCGAGGACTTGTGCTCACTTTTCTCCAAGAAGCATTCTCACCTCTTTTCTTACTACAATTTTTGTAGCTCGAAGCCACAGACAAAGGAAAATTTCCTCCCTTAAAATCTGCTATATAATTATCTAGCTCTGAAACAAAAGCAAAACAGTGTTAAGCATTGACTGTTGCAAATGGCTGTAGAACAATTTGGAGTACCATCTTGGAGTACCTTATACAACTACTTAGTATAATGAGTGTAAATACTTTTAATCCCACCACCTCCCTTCAGAACTACAGTTATGTTTTGTAGAAGTTTAAAAACAGAAGGAAGCAGTTAAAAGCCCCAGTTCAGCAACGTACTTTCTGGCTTTCAGACAGTTCACTCTTACCTGGTCTGGGTAGAGGACAGCCATGCAAAACAGCTTTATTTAGCAAGATACTGAGAGCAGCTTTAACAACGGCCTGTTGCCCTTGGCTAGGATTTTTTCTGGCTATTGCTTGTCCTGGTACAGATGATCTTTTCACAGAGGCTCTGGAGAGTATGGCTTCTTGTACTCTGGGAGCTATCACAGCATTCCATAGCTTGGACATCCACCTGTGGTACAAAACCAATCCTTCAACTTCAAAAACAAATTATCAAAACCTGTGATTTTATACTTTGGTAAAATATCAGATTTTGTATTTTCAAAAAGCACCCCATTTCAGAGAGGGACTGATTTTATTTAAGGTAGGTTTTACTTGTTTGTTTTATATTAAACTATTTGATCTAAATTTCTTTAGGTTGCCTTGACAAACCACCTGATGCTTTTCCTCCTTCAGATAAGGACTATAAAACATCCTTTTCATTTTACGGCTAAAAAAATGTCCCAGAAAGATGAATGTTCATGTATATACAAAAAAATTGTTTTTAAAAGTGCATGGAGAAATTTCCATGCTTGCAGGTGTTCATTCCTAGCCTATTTGCTGCCAGCATGGGAAAAAGGAGGTATTCACTTATGGCTGTACCCCTTCCAGTATTCTTCCATTTCCAAACTTGTCCAGTTTACAAGACATTTCTATTCATACATCTGCCTTGCTCTCACTCTCCTTTTGTTTATTTGATCTATGGTGAACTGTGTTTCCAAGATGCTGTGGATTTTCCAGATTGCCTGGTTTAGAGACTGGGTCTGATTTTGATTCAAAAATTTTATTAAAAGGGACATGAGTCTTCTGGGACTTTTGCTTTTCTAAGAGAGAAGCATTATGCTGTATTAGCAAAGAAGTGAAAAAATCATGTTAGGGAAAAATAAATGCTATTTCTTATAATTTAGGAGTTCTCTGGGGATAAAGGCTAGAAATTTCAGACTTAAAGCTCAGCTCACATCTACAACAGACACTGAGACAATCTTCTTTAGACCAACTCAAAATCTTTTTGTTTATTCTTATACCCTCTTACAGGAGGAAGATGGTAAGATTGAGTCAGACAGTTTACATTAAAAGTCTGTGAGAAATTATAGGCTATCACACTGTGTTCAGCTTTGCAGAAATCCATTCAGAAAATGTGAAGGCTAATATGTCTGACTTAAATGGACCATTTTGCTGGATACATCGATACACTGAAGCCATCTAATTACCTAAAATATTATGATGACTTTTTGGGTTTTTTTTCCCCAATTTTTAAAAATTTAGAATGCATGAATTATTTGAAAGATGTATTTTTGATCAGTTGCGAAGCATAAGATTGAGCTTTTATGATATATAAATGCTCAAAGTACTTGTATAAGCTTGATAAAGTTACATTACTTAGAAAAATAATTAGTATAGTTGTTAAAATACAATGTAAAATGTGTATTGGAGATGTTCCTTGAAGCTTCCTTAGCTTAATGTCGTAGATATTATTCCATACAGTTACAGTCTGCTTCTGCTAGCTAAGCTACCAAAATAAACAATTGCTTGTATTTTAATCATAAAGAACTATCTCTTTCAATTTCTGCCTATGTAAGCTTTCAAAATTTTGCAATACTGCCAGTATAAATGGTCAGAAATGAACACTGCAAAGATAGAATTAATTGAGGCCATTCTAATCTAACAGTCAACAACTGATGGGGATGCTCTATAAATAAAATTCCAACCTGGTATTTAAATTCAGTTTTAAGTTTGTGCTCATCTTGATGAAGTCTCCCATTCTTTGATATAGCTGATACTTAGGAAAGGTATAACACACCCCTGCCCCGAAAAAGGGCTGCAAAGTGAAAGTTGGAACATCACCTTCAATTCCCTAAATCTAAACCAAGAAAAAACGTAGTTAAAATCTTCTTCATTTTTTCACTCTACTCACCTAAACAGGTGAAGCTACATGAAACATACAGCAGGAAACAATTTCCTGTCACATGTTCTGTCTGCCCTCCCTGCTGCTGCTTCTTCCTCTTTCTCATGCTAACACTGAGCCCAGAGTGAACCCAGTTTGTAGATAGCTGTCTGCTGTCCTAATGAATTGGACTGACTCAGAGAAGCTTTACCAAATGCAAAAAGCAGCAGAATAGCACAGTGGAGAGGAAGGGCAAGAGGACAGGAGTAGTTAATTAGATTGAAATAACAGCAACCAGTGAGCTGCTAATTAAAAGCTATTTAATACATGACCACACTGTTAGCCATCATGCTGCTAAACTAAAAGTGTCTACTAAGAGCTCACTGGAGCTGTGCTTTTAAATTGTTTATTAGTGGATGAAAACTACATTAAAATGAGAAGTCAGATGGCATATGACTACAATAAAGGACATTTTAGGGTTGTACTCAAAACAAAGCATTGTGAAACCAGTCTGAGTTACACTGAAGAGAAATCCAAACACGGGAATGTATAGCTAAGATATCTAAAGAATAGTTTTTCTGTCCTCTAATAATGCCACTGCAACAAATAAATGATTAAAACATTTCAGAGGACATGTTTCAAGAGGAAGATGGGAGATAGATGCATAGTATGCTTTATTCTTTTTTTATTTCCCAGCACCCCTAAAATTTCAAGTCAATGTTACATCCACATTTAGACTTTGATAATTACTCTGAAGATTATCTAATCTGTACTTTTAGAGAAAAAAAGGAACATGAACAAGGAAAATGTATCAAGATCTGCAGACAACATGAAATGAGACAGCCTCTGCACATGCTAAGCAAAGGCCCCTCATGTGTTAAGCAAAGGCCCCTGGAAGAAGGGTCAGCAGAAGCTAATACAAGAGAAGGAACAGAAGTGACCTGCCTGGTGAGAAAAGCTATGTCACATTTCCAGACACCAATGGTAGGCTTTGAATTCTGAATAAGTTTGAATCTTAATTAGGGGTTCATTCTGTTTCTGATATAGCCAAACATCATCTTAAGTGTGAAATTAATATAATTTAAAATTCTATAACTATTTCTTTTATCATATGCTAGCATTTGGAGTTGGAATGTGATCAGATGTTTATGTAATTGTAGGCAAGAAAAGCCAAAATTTCCAAAATTTAATTTTTTTTTTTATGTTACTGGCCAGCTAGCCATATATATAGCTAAATGTATATACCCGCCCTACTTGCTAAGATAATATATCTCTAAACTGTATGTATTTTTAAAATTATACCAAATATTTTAAAAAGTGAGAAATCATTCTCCAAACTTCTTATATACACAACTTCAAAAGGAGACTTTACCAACTTTTCAAGCTCAGAATTCTTGAATCTTTTAATCTCTGTGTCAGAAAATAAACGAAAGATCACAAGAAGACTGACTTTTGCACAGTATTAGACACCCATTTCCCACTCGTGTCCTTCAGAATTGCCCTTCTAATAATTAAATAGCCAACAGAAGTTTAAAACTTTCAGCAACTTCTACTGAAATACTTTTCTAAGGCTGCTGAATCAGCAAGGTTTTGGGAGAAACACAACTACTACATTTGTGATAATTATCTCGTTGGCACTGAACAGCATCAAACAGGAAACAGAAATCTTACTTGACTGTTGCTTGGCTGTGCCCTGGAACCACAGGACAAGAGAAGAAATGCTTTGGCCCCATAAGTGCTTCAGGTGCTCCTAGACGTGATAAGCAAGAGTTCAGCTGGTGCCAGACAGCCAGAATCCAGTCTATGATCTTGCACACAGGATCACATGGAGGAGGTATTTTACCTCTGAACTGAAGGGAGAAAAGATGTTTGACATGGTGTAAGACCAGAGCTGCAAACACTTTCCTTGAAACCCCAGGAAGGCTTGGGGTTTTTTTTATTGCATGTGTTGCTATTAAAAGATCAGGAACAGTCAAAACCAGGTCAAACACTTTTAGAGAATATATTGACATCTTGCTGTATTCAAACTCATTTTCCCAACTACACTTCAAAAGATATATCCTTATCAATAAACTGACATGCCTTTACTTTCTTGTGGGAAACTGAGACAGAAATTTTGGTAGCAGCGCTTTTTCTACAGTGTTTAAGATTAGGATTACAAGAGATACCTACCATATACAATGCAATGTATATGATACAAATAAGACATATGAAAAAATGCCCAATTGCACTGAACAGGAATATCTGATACAGACTTATGCTCAGTGGATTTCCATATTGATTTTAGATCTAGTAGCAATGAAGGAAAGATGTCTTCCTCTAAGACTTGTGTTTTTAGTATGCCTTGTTAAGGGCAAATTATATAGTGCCAGAAAAATCTCCTGTTTCCTCTGACTTCAAATTACAGTCTTCATCATCCTAATCCTAGGATTATCCTCTGTAACAGTTTAAATTAAAGGAAGCATTAAAAGATGCACCAGGGTTAGTAAGTGACAGCACTGAAGCCAGAGCCTCTTGACAGAGCCTATGTGTGAACTTGAAGTAGAAAAACATTTAAACTCTTCCCATATATCCTAATAGTTCAAACTAAGGGGAAAAGAGCTTTTCACCTGAAAACATGAATATTAAGGCACCTTAATATTACCTTGTTTGTACAAGGTATCATAATACAGAGCAATGAACTTTGAAATAGTCCATGGTTCTAACAATAAATGTGCTTCTCCTTTGCTTTAGATTTTTATAACAGATTAATCTTTCTTCTATTTTTGACTTTGGAATCCACTATTCTAAGTCCCGTACCAACTGGCATTCGAGTTCACATGTGGCACATGTATGTATTTCAAAAAATGTGCTACCACACTGGGCATTTCAATATTTAATTAGGAAAGATACAGGAAGAGACATGGCTTTTTTCTCCAAATAGCCACCATCTGCCTATATGCTTGAGAACAAACAAACTTAATGAGATTACTACCCAAATTCTGTTCAACTTCAGTCAGAGGTAGGAGCCTATTACATTTTCAAATTCTAACCTATGAGACTAAGGATTTCTTTCAAGCCTAAAAAAATAGCCTGAAAATGATATCTGTTATGTGATGCTGCAAGTTCTTGTACCCAAACCAGTTTGGCAGTCTGTCTGAGGCAGTCTTTGACTATGAGCAAGTCCTAACTGAAAAATCATAATCTAAGAAAAGTAGTCTAGTAAGAGTTTCATAGATTTCACAATTCCTTTTTTTTCTATTCTGTATTCCTGTTCTTGCAATTAAAGAATACTTAGGAATTTCGTCATTATCCTGGATGAAACATTCAATTACCACACATTTCCTCTTCAGGATCTCTTTGAATCAGTAAGCTTTTATAGACGAGAACTGTGGCAAAGGGTACAGGAGATGACATCCCCAAGGATAACCAAGATACATCCAGCTGAACATTCAGAACTGACAGTAAGTCTGTTATCCCACAACAGGACTCTTCTATTACCGACAACTTTTTCTATTCCTAGAACAATCTCTCTTTTTAAGCTTGTTCAAAACTGCTGCCAAGATTATTTTCCTTTGCAGCTGTTTTGACTAAACATCCTCTGCCAATGTCTAACACTGCCTGACTGTTGATAATAGCTGCTATCATGCTCAAATGGTATTCCGAGTAACTTTCCAAAGTCCACAATTCTTTTGCCTACATCTTTCTTTTCATTTCCCATCTTCATTTATTTATTAATATTAAACAGACTTCCCATCTTTATTCTCTTTTGGACTTCTGTTCTAGCTTCAGCAGACCTATTGGCTCAAAACTTTTCTAATTATATAATTTGCCCCTCTTTTGATTTGAAAATCATAAAATTTTTTTTTCTGCTTAAAACTTAGACAAAACACATATATGACTATCTTATTTTAGATATTGGGAATAAATTCTTTGAAAAAGAGATTTTATGTCTGTTGAACTGACTCTTACTATCATTCTCAGGTAGAAGTTGAAAATAATTACTGAAGGATGTTTCATGCAGTGGACAGGCAAGTAGCCACAGTATCATTATTTGCAACCAACCAACGGTTTATACCAATCAGTCATGACCACATACCTTTCTATGAAGCCAAGCACAACGTTTCCAGACACACAGCTTGTATCTTCCTAGAAATGAGTGCTTTTTTCCTGAAACAACTTAAGTTATCTGCTCTGCTTTCAGCATTACCATCGTACATATTTCACAGACCTGGTGATGAACATAACTGCTGAAGCTGGTTTGAGTTCTTACCTTGTTTATAACTTTCCTCCTTAAAATCCTCGGAAGCAAGCCTCGCATTGGCTCCCCATCCCACCTAAGCTGAACCCAACGGAAATGCTGCTGAACCAGCAGGTCAGAGCCATGAAGATGGCACTTTGCGATGGTCCCCAGTAAAAAGCAGTTCTCATGAAAGTAAAAAGCACCAGAAACTCCATTTGCTAAAAAGGAATCATAAAACTCTTAACTGAAATACTCAAAGCCTTGACATGATTTCACATAAAAGCAAGAAGCAGCAACATAATAAGAAAGGAAAAAAACCCCACATAACACCATAACCCCACAAAACACCATAAATCAGCTTAAAAATATGCTATCTTTGTTAAGGACAACTGTTCACAATAAAATATAAAAACTGAACAAATTACATTTTTCTCCTGTTCCCCATTTGTTGTATATTACAATAAAACTGTACTGTAGTAAAATAATTTCTGCAACTCAAGTTCTTTAAATACCTCTTTGAATAGTGCAGGGATTTTCTGAACTTCGATTCTCAAGAGGTGCTAGAAAATCTCCTAGTAATTCAGATAAAGAAGCTCTCTCCAGATTTTCTAAAATCACAATTGTTGTCTTGTTTACAGGAGGCTGTTTCACTGGGATCAGACAAGCTGAAACAGAAAACTCCCATTAATGTCTCCTTAGGAAAATTTACTTCTATTTACGTATACAGAATTTACTGCTACTAATGCAACAAAGGATTTTTTAAAAGTTTTTTTCCTTTTTAACTTGTTTATAGCAGCAGACAGACTGGATAATAAGTTTAAAATTGAAAGCATAAAATCAAACAATAGAAAGAATATCATGCTGTATATTAAGAAAAAAATTGAAAGCTATGATTAAAATAAATTCCTGAAATGGCTATAATAGGATCTTCATAGGTACGAAAGATTTCAGTACACTGAATATAAATACGACAGAAAAGATAGCAAAGACCTCTTTAAACATTTCTTTCATTTGCTGTAATACATCTTAAACTTTTAACATGTACTCTTTATACCATGTAGTGATAAAAGGTTTAAGAATAGTCCGTGTTTATAAGAAACTTTATCATTCTATGCGATAGTAGCAAACAAATAGACAATCTTCTCTTCAAAACTTCCTTCAATATCTTTAAGAATCACTCAAATAATCAGAGCTAGTATGAGGCAAACCCAGTAGCACCCGAACCTAATAGGCATTAAAATGACAACTATATATTTTTTTCACATTTTAAATATTTTCATTTTCCTGATTTTAACATCTTATTGCTTAAAAAAGACACAGCTTTGCAAGTGTTCTCGTAACACTAAATCCCAGGTGAATTTTTCTGTAATACATATATAAAAAAACCCACTTATCTTGACTATATTGTGCCCTGTATTGTTTCAAAACCTTTTGAAGATGGTACTAACAATGGTCATTAAGGAAATTGATACGTAATGAGGGAAAACATAGAGCAACTGACTGTATCTGATCATTGCTATTTATTTGTGGTTTTCTGACTATTACTGCCCTGTTTTACTAAGAGGCTACAGCTTGAGAGGAGGGAGGACAGGTACCCTCTCTATGTCTGATGGATTCATTTAGAGGAGAAGTGCTCCCTTAGGAAAGGAGATGCAGCAGAACAATGGGGAAAGAAGCTGGCAGAAAAATGAGACTCAACCAGCAGCACCATGCTGAAATGCAAAACCAGACTATTAAAAAAGAGTGTGTTGCTGACACAGAGTAAAGCATCCAAATGAAGCAGCTTTCCTAAGAGACAGTGGCCAGTAAACAAACCAAACTATGAGTGACATTCTCGCCTCCAGGCCAAACACCAGAAGCTGACTTCTGACTGAATGGTCTCCTCTCCCACCAATGTGATGGCTCTGAAAATGAGATTCGGGAATAATCACTGGCACAAAGTATCCTGCGAACAGTGACCAGGATTTCCTTAGAGAAAAAACTGCCATAGACTGAAGTTACACCAGGCAGTACATGAACAAACAGAACAGAGCACTGCACGGCATTGTACAACCTGATAGGATGGCTCTGCTTTTGTTCATGAGCACACACTGTAGACCTTCAGTTCTGATTCAGAAGATCTGAACCAGAGCAATCAACTTTTAAAGGATCACAAACAAAGGGGAAAAAAAAAGAGACAGAAATAAATATTAAAGACTATTAATTTTACTTAAATGGCATGAACTTTTGACAGAACTCCTTATTGGGAGCTCTGTCACATTCAGCTCTACCTCAATTTAGACTCGTATCATTTGGCCCCAAGCACCTGAAAAACTACGGGTTCCATTAAAACATGCCATCCACTATGCAAAATATTTTTATGTATTTCTTTACTTTGCACCATTAAAAATTTTCCCAAAAATCACCAAAATTAGTCCTGCTGAAATAACCTTACCATTACTGATGAACAGTTCTGCAAGTTGCTCCTTGGAGAAACCAGCATCCACTTCAACTTTAACAATCTCACATGTAGATCCTGCAGCCACTTGCTTTTGCTGTGTCGAAAATTTATATATTTGGTGAAATAGTGAAAACTCTGATTTATGGACTAATTTACTTGATATGTTTGTGCAAATACCTTCATGCAGGCCGCTATCTGATACGCTATATAATCTTGCAAACTTCCTTCTGGACCATGGAAAATGACATTACGGTATTGTTCAACCTACACACAGATATATATAAGTATTTATTTCATAAATTATTCTTGGAAGTTCAGACTTGGACTTTTTTTTTAACCTAGATGACACAATCAGCACCTAAAAGACAGAATTCTTTGATTTGCACTACTGGAGTTGATAATCCTTACTATATTAGTTTCAAAATAAACAATATTTGCATACAACATCTTGGAAATATATTGATAAATTTATATCCTAACTTGTAAAACTACATAGCAAGGTATTTCATTATAACAAACTTTAAAACTTAAACAATTCATTTGGGAAGAATAAGTTTAGTAATCACAAATGTTTTCTTGATTTTGAATTAAAATATGTACATCAGAACGATGCCAAAATCATCAGTTTAAGTCACTGCTAACTTAAGGACTGAGGACTTTATTTGCAGTAGAAATGGGATCATGCTATCAGTATGGTAGAACAAATTTTTTTTTTTATCTTAACTCCATTTTACTGCTAAAAGGTCAGTAAGGGAATACACTCATACCTCTGTGCAATATTGCTGAGTACAGCAGAAACCTGTGACATGTTCTCCTGACAACAGAAAATACTATCCGAGGACACAGCAGAAATTAAGCAGATTCTAAACTAATTCTGATTTGATGCAATGTTAAAAGAAATGACCTATGAAAGCTATCTCATATTATTCAATTATCCTCACATTTTGAGGTATTAAATAAACTGTGTTACAGGAGATTTCTATATAAGCTAGTAATAAAATTCAAGTCTCAAATAATTGCTTACATGAATGTTATTCTAATTTACTTTATCCTCAAAAAGTGGAATGAAATAACTTTGGAAAGCAATACGATATCACAGAGTTTTTAAAATATTTTTAAGCAGTTCAGTTAATCAGATAGCAGCTATTTAAAGAACAAAGTTAAAGCCCCAAGAAGACTAAAGTTAAAGGGTAAATTTAGGGAGAACTTTATTTTAAAATGACAGCTTTCATTCCATTTTATTTTTTTAGAAGTCTTGATGTTCTTTCACGGAGCAAAAAACTGATTTTAGTCAACACTATTACAGAAATATTTTGACAATTATCATGTAGAGAGAAGCTAGCTTAGTACTGACCAGGCGGAGGTAATTCTGAAGCGTCTGAAGACGGATCATGGATGCATAAGTCACACTGTTTAGACAGCCTTCTTGAGGTCCTTAAAAAGAGATATACAAAAAACTTTCCTAAATCTCTCATGCTTACATGCATATATGACTGACACATACGATTTTCATGCAGTTATCTACAGCGACCTTTTAAACTTAGAGGCTACGCAAATTAAAAGGCTGAATAAATGAAAGGCATTTATCCAGCACCACAGATTCATGGATATCCATGACATAAGCAATATATATACTATTATATGACTGAAAAAGTCAGTATGTGCCAGCATATTTTCTAAATGTTGTAGACACTTTAAAATCTAGTTAAACAATTAATTACATATGATATTTCTGAGAATCAAGCAACACTGAAGAACAAAACCAGTAGCAAATGGCTCTGAAATGATGTATTTCATACGGAGTGTCTTAACATTCAAAATTGAAAAATTATGACTTGAAAATTACCAAACAAAAACACTGTGATATGCTCAGCTCTATTGTTCTTCAAAAAGTCCCATGGTGGCTGGGAAAAAATCTGACCTGTTGACCATGAAATGTTTCCTGTTAAAAAGAACAAATAAAAGAGAGAGATACTCTTTGTATGTATATAAAGTGTCCTACACACATATTTGCTTGCTTACAAAAATTTTATGCATACACTGACAAATTTGACAAACAAATGGGTCCCATGTATGAGATGTACTAAATCATGCTATTATTTGATATACGACTGAAGATACTAGTGTTTTCTGCCAATTCAGACACAAGTTAAACAGCTAGCCAGTCTTTATATCTCTATACATAAAATAGAGTAAAACAGATAAATTTGCCCAGTCTAATGTGACTAGGATTCAGTTTTGCTGATGGGAAGGTGGAGGAAGGAAGGAAGGAAATTTAAGATGAAGTACAAGGATTTTCAGAAACCTATACAACTGTTACTAAGACCATGACATTTTGACCAATTTCTCATAATTTTAAAGATTTCTCCTTTTTACCTTGCTAAGTGAAGTTATATAAAACAGCAGTTCTGTTTACCTATGCTGGTGATTTGCAGTCTGTATTTACTGTATATTGTGGATGTACTGTAAAGAAGCAATGCAGGCTTTGAATTGTTTTTGTAGAATCACAGAATATCCTGAGTTGGAAGGGACTCACAAGGACCATTAAAGTCAAACTCCTGGCTCTGCACAGGACATCCCAAGAGTCACACCATACGCCTGAAAGCACTGTCCAAACACTTCTTGAACTCTGGCAGACTGGTGCTGTGACCACTTCCCTGGGGAGCCTGTTCCAGTGACCAACCACCCTCTGGGTGAAGAATGTTTTTCTAATATCCAACCTAAACCTCCCCTGACACAACTTCAGGGCATTCCCTCACGTCCTGAAGTTGTCATTACAGAGAAGAGATCAGTGCCTGCCCTTCCTCTTCCCCTCATGAGGAAGTTGTAACTGCAATGAGGTCTCCCCTCAGTCTCCTCTTCTCCAGGCTGAACAGACCAAGTGCCCTCAGCCACTCCTCATATGGCTTCCCCTCAAGGCCCTTCACCATCCTCATCCCTCTTCTTTGCATGCTCCTGAATTGCTTTTTCTTACATTATGGCATGCAAAACTGCACACAACACTCAGGGTGAGAATTTAGTTTCACCTGAGACACTCATTTCTCCTCAGGAGTACTAAAAGTGCTAAGAGACTAACATAGAGCCTCATGATCCCCAAGATTATATTAAAGTGCGTAATTAATTGTGCCATACACACTGCTAAAAGTAAGGAATGCTTTCATGCCAGCACTGTTCGAAGTTTCATATCTAGTATTGGTCTTTCTTAGTCTAAGCTTTAAAAGATGCAGTAATTAAAAATATTTTTATCTTAGATTTCACAAATTCGAGAACACCCCGACGTTTTGGTTTTTTCATTAACCAATATTGATACCTAGTTTGACAGAAAATATACTGCTTGCACTGAGGCCAATGTTGGATTCTGCAGCATTGTTAAATGACAGGTCTTCTAGGCTCCTCCATCCATCAGAAGCAATTGCTTGGAAATGGTTTGTCACTGCCTGACTCACTGCTTTTGAAAAATCATCCCATGACATCTGCTTGCGGATATTTAAAGCACATATTGTATCAAACTCCTCTGTACCACAATGGACTGGTTCAACGCCACTGACTGAAATCCTTACAGGTACATTAAGAGCATCTGTTGAAAAATAAAACAGCAACAATGAGAAAAACTGTGAAACTCAATTTAAAGTAATCCCATTATTATAAACCAATAACATCTAATATTACAAAAGAAGGTTACAATATAACTCCTGCTACAGAGAAGCAAATGGTAAAGAACAGCACACCTCACGACCACAAAATCAGAGCAGTGATGAAAACACCAAGGTATTTTTTTACAAAAAAAGTTCAGTATTATTATGCTTGAATAACAGGAAGCAAGACAAAATTTACTTAATCTTATATTTCCTCTTTACAGACTACTTACAAATTAAGACAGATTGTAGGCAGTGTCTTAATTTTTCAGTTTAATGTGTTTGTGCACATTTTCATTATCAATGTAGAAAATAATTTTCTGGCACTAGTGCACAAGTGGAAAACACAGCTGAGCCAAACATCTTTACATAAAAAGCTAAGAGCTAAGACAAACCAAACATCTTTACATAAAAAGCTAAGAGCTAAGACAAAAAATGCAGTTGAAAGGCTATATTTGATTTGCTATAAATTGGAAAAAAGGAAATTTACATACACATTCTAGAAACTATGAAGTATTTTAAATCTTGTTTTTTGGAACACAATTCAACAGGAGCAGCAGTCTCTGGAGATCATTTAGATGACTAAAAATGAAAAGGAAACTATCTTCTAATTTTCATGCAAACAATACCTTTCAGAAAGTATCCCTGAAATTAAAAAAGTATGCCGTAAAAAAAAAAAAATCCATTATGAAGTCTTGCAACATGATCTTTGTTTCCCTTTTGTGTTCAGAAGCCAGATCTTCAGCTGATACAAACCAGTGAAGTTTTTCTGATGTCAGAAAAGCTCTGATTTAAACCCACTAGCCTACCATAGGGAAAAGATTACTCAGACACCCTTCAGATGTGGAATTGTGAGAAATGTATCAAAAGCTTGCCCTTCTGCTGGCTGGACCTCAGGGAAATGAGCACAGACTGTAAGGAGTACAGAGGGTTCTCCACAAGGAAACAGGCCCCTAGGACAGAGGTACAGTATATGCCTAAACTTCAATACATGTGACCTCTAAGGCATAGCTGGCAATCCTGGCCCCCAGTCTTTCAGATCTGTCAGAGCAAATCCTCCTGTCGTACAGTGGAAACCTTACTCGAGCATGAGGAAGGTAAAGGATGGTACATACACACCTTACCCAAAAACACAGTCTTGGCTTAAGGTGTATAGAAGAAGAAAAAGGGAAGCCAAAGATTCTGACCTGATAAAAGCTGTTGGATTCACGACAAGCATGACCAGAGACACAGGGTACTAAGACTGTTGGAAATAATACAAGCATTAATTTAATAGGCTACAGATTCAGCCATCAGAAATTCACTTCAGTCTGATAAAGAAGATGACCATGGAGGAGTTTCTATTAGAAAGTGAGCTGTGTTCCACTCAGAACCTGCAGTAAAATGGTAAGAACGAGAATTTAAAATAGCTGAAGAAGAAAATCAGAAGCAGCAGAGAGAGAACTTCCTTAACTTGTTGATAATCAGTGAACTTAACTACCCACATCCCTACATCCCACAAGACAAACACCAAAAAAAGGTGAAAAAATAGCATACAAATCTACAAATGCCATACAGAGATAGATACACTAGAAATAGAGAGATAGTTCTCTATATATATAGATATAGCTATAGCTAAATTTATACAGTGATATAAAATACACAAAACTAGCGAGAGGATGAATTAAGTTCTGTCTCAAGAAATATGCAGATAAGCCTGCTCTACTGAATTCTGAGAAAACTTACAGAGAAGGAAGAAGATGACAGGTTTCAACAGAAGAGCAATCTTCTTACAGAAGTTACTGATGCTGGAAAAAAGAAGTTCTTTGATGTTGTCTCCAAGACACATTTGAAGAATCAAACAAACAATCCCCTCACCGATAACTAAATGACAAAACAAACTATGCTCCAAAAAGAGATTCAGATATATGACTAGATGTTCACCTTAGCCTGAGGAAATTTGACAGCTACCCACCACTAAGTGACTATTTCTGCAAGAATTTGAAGAAAATAGAAGAGGAGGGCAATAGCTTTTGAAGAAGTAATTACTAATACTAAATTCAGAAATTTTAAGAGAATAGGGATGTTTGCACATTTACAATATGTACCATCTTTTTGAATGGTTTAGAAACAAAGACATGAGGAATTTAATAACCTCCACCAAAATTTTATCATATTCTTTTGCAAAATTTGGAGAACAGAAACTTGCTAGATCAAGGCAATTTAATATTGTGATGACAAAAAAGTGACAACTACCCTTCTCATATTTCTCATTTTTGCCCCACAAGTTCTTTACTAAAAACATTTTTATGCAGTGCTGATAGCATTTACTTACTTAGGTTTTCAAGGAGATGTTTGCAATCATCAGTAGCAACATCATGCAGCGTTCGATTACACTTATCTTTTCTCTCAGCCTCTAGTCCACCATGGCTACAAAGGATTTCTAGACAGTTCTGCAAAGGTAGGAACTGTATTATTTACTTGTCCATTGCCTGCATTAAAGAGTTCTACCAGTATGCAGTTAGATTCCTAATTGAAATTCTTACACATACATTACTAAAGACAATCAACTGCAGAGTTTCTATAGATAAGAATCCAAATGATGTTTCTCACAGAGTTGAAAACCAGGAGTAAAAATATTTTATAGCAGACTTGAAAGTCTCAAATAATGATTATGAAAAAGCAGAACACACAGAGCCAGGGTTCTACAGTCTCTAAGCATCAAATGCTGATCAGCTGAATTAAGACATTCTTACACCTGGCCACTAGTTTAAGTATTGATAAGGAGACAGAAACCCAGCTATTACCTCGGTTTAAACATCTTGGCCTCAATGTTCAAGCAACACTAAATAAGCCATTCTAAAGCTTAATACAGACTAATAAATGAATCTATTTAGGTAACAGTCCATAAAACCAGTTTTCACTGTGCAATTCACCAAGTAGGAGTTTCCATCATGACTGACATCTGAGTGGGACACAGAAAAAGAATATTTTTTAAATCACCTTACAAGCCTCTTATTTGGCAGAATTTCTGCAAGCAGAAACCTGAAATTCTGCAAGCATAATAAGAATGCAGTGATAGAAAAATGTATTTTTATTAAGTCAGCACAAACATCTTGTGGATGCCAGCAACATGATGCCCTCTAAAAAAAGTCATATGTCAACAAAAGGAAAAATCATTAAAATTAGAAACAAGCTATTAGCATATGAATTTGGATTGGTAGAATCATACTGTAACATGAAAAAATATTCACTATCTAGAGCCTCCCAAATTAGTGTGGGATAAAAAAAAATGTTCCCATAAAACTAGATTCAAATGTTGTTTGATCAGCAATCAGAAAAAGGATCAAGTCCTTGTTTCTAATGACCATCATTCTGCAACAATACAGGTGGCCTTCATGAAAGCTTTGCCATCTCAGATATGCTTTCAAAGACACATCCATATTGGAAAAAAAGAAACCAACAGGAATTATACTAGTTAATACTGTATTGATAACATCTGGGGTTAACCACAGCAGGGAAACCAAACCTTAAAAACACAGAGAAGCAGCTGTTGAGCATTTTGATGCAGAACAGTGGCTAGTTGCAGGTTTGCAAAGTGTTAACCTATTTTGTAGCTGTTCTACAGAAACTTTTGTCAGTATATCTGACACTCTGAGACCTTCAATAAGTATAGCAGTCATTCAAGGTATACCTGCCTGTGAGGTGAAATTTTACCAGGCTGTAGTTACAGCACCTCTAAGTACTTTAAAAAAAAAATATTAGCTCACAAAGTTTGCCAGAAGAAAATCAAGCAGAAAAAAGTACATATTTTCTTGCCAGGTTAGCTTGTTAGCACTATCTCTGAAATGGGAGCAATGAAGAGCAGAACAGCAGAAGGCTGAGGACTGAACTGTGAGGCTGAAAATGGGAAGTAAAGCATGAAGAAGTGGGACAGAACAAAGAAATCAAGCTTATTTCCTTAGTAAAATGAGGATTTTTGTTGTCTCTCCTGCCTATGAAATAACAGCTAAGATGTTCTAGCAGAATTATCTGTAAAGAATGGCACCTACCCATCAAACAAAAGGCATCTGCCCTACAACAAAAGGATGCAAGTGTCAGCACTGCTTATATGCAGCTATCATGCACTGAAATGAATGACATGCAGTGTACATAATGGATTAGAGAATGAAATCGAACTGTTAACAGTACTTGGAGATGGCTATTAAGCTTTTTTAGCTTTTAAGTATCCCAAACATATCTCAAGCAAATAAATGCATTAAATCAAATACAATTTTATACAGTCTCTCCAACAGCAAAACCAGGAATCTGACTGCTAGCTCTATATTGCCTTCATCACCTAAGAGACTCCCCTCAACCCCAAATGGAGATCTTATTAAACAGTTGATTTGGAATGTGCTTAGAAACTCAGATCCTTGAGTTATTCATGAATAACATACATAAAGACTTTCAGAGTCAGAACTTTCAGAGAGATCACCTAGTCAAAGCAGCTTTTAGACAGCAAATGAAACCTAAATTCAAAGTTCCTGAGGATTATATTATTGCAGAAAGAGCCAACATACTGCTCATTATTTAGGTATTTGCAGACTATAGCAAATACCTTAAACTCCATCTAAATTCATATGAGTGGAAACTGGAATTAGAGCCTGCACCTGCCTAACAGACATTGGTAATGGAACACTGACTCCTTGTAATGCAAAATGCTGAGTAAGCAGTGGCTGTCCCTAAAAAAAATCCGTAACTTAAACTGAATCTTAAATCTGTGTATATTTTGAACATATCATAGTAAATTTATCAGGGAAAAAAGCAAACATAATGACAGGTATTGAACTAGGCATGTAGAAACAAGATGATTTTTTAAGTCTTGGACTGTATTTTCTTAAAATTCACTCTCTTCTGTGTTTAGCACCCTCTATTTTCTTCCTGGGTAAAAATTTCACAGTGAGATCTGACTGACAGGTACCATATAAAAAGAAGTTCTTTAAATGGTCCATGTTAGAATTGTATAGCTTCTGATGTCAAAACCTTCAAGTAATATTAAATTTCCAGAAATCTTCCTGTTTGTCATCAGTAGGACCTGTCAGGTCATCCTCCATGGCATCAGTTATCCCAACCTCACAAAAATGTTTCATTGCCTGCTAAAAACGCTGCTCAAAATAATAAATTAAACAATGTATGTCTGCATAAATCTGGTTCTCAAATTTCCTCTTCTCCTCTCCTTCACAGAGGAAAAATTGTTCATAGTTAAGCCATTCCTACCTGTACCTGGAAACTATGTCCATCTAATACCTATAAGCACATGACATCCAATGAATTGGCATTCACGGTGGGATTCACATCACCTTAACCTTGAAAATCTGGATCTCAAGTAATGATGTTTCCTCTTTTTATTAATGTCCCATAAGAAGCAGACATTTAAATATGACAATTCACTCCATTTGACACCTGGATTCTGGGACAAATTGTCCGCTGGAGGTCTATCTCTGTTAAATCAAGTTGGCCTATAAACTAGGTAACAGACTTGACATCTAAGTTGTAATTCTTCAAAGATAAAAGAAAAGGATTTATCTTGCCTAAATTCTATCAGGTTACTGTAACTTGTTCACACAGACTAACCTTAAAGCCTTTTGATGCTGCTATATGGGCAGCAGTCCAGCCCTCTTTGTCAGCATGGTTGATGAGATCTGCAGAAACAACAGGCTTTACTCTACTGCTATAGTCATCTTCTCTCTTCTCCAAATCAAAGTAGTCTAAATTAGGCTCTCCATCCATCAAACAGTTCCCATTGTTTGGCTCTCCATAGTACATAAGGAGCTTGAGACTTTCAACATTACCAGAATCCACTGCTGCATGAATTGGTGACCAGCCATCCTAAAAAAAACCAAAAAGCACACTGCCACCAAACACATAGAAAAATGTTTGCAGACTTATATCAGCAAAGAATCTGAATGGAAGGCTCTGTCTGGAAATTAAGAAGACAAGCAAGAGTGACATAATAATCCCTTGGGAAAACAGAGTTGCTTGTATGTGTTTTGGGTGGAAGAGAGGGAAGAAAATGTAACAAAAAAAATTTTTACAGCTTTCTCCAAGGACAGTCCAACAGATAAAGTCTTCAAAATTTTAAGAAGCGTCTAAGTGATACAGTGCTTAAATGCTGTTAGTAAACTGCTTCCTTCCTGTCCATCAAACAAAAATTATTCCAACTATCAATATTGTTTCATGTTGCATTAATAGATTTATTAGTCAGTTTCACATTTTGACATCACAACTTTCGCTCACTCCAAGACAAATTTACTTCCAGATGCAAAATAAATGAATGATAAAAAATTTAGTGTAATATTTACAGGAGGAGTAGAATGTTCTGTGAAGCTACTACTCTTTGTGCTGTATTTTGGGACAGCCTATAACCCACATTCATTGTCATGTTGACATCAGACTCTAATGAAAAACTTTAGAAAAGCACCTGAAAAAGGCAATATGTAGGCATTAATTTTGAGACAGTCCTCCTCCCTTTCTCCTCTAGATATGACTTTTTTTTTGCCATATTCTGCCATTTGTGATATATGAGACTTTAAAAGACTGGCAAGAAAGTTTTGGGGTGTTGTCCCTTCAAGGACAACAATAAAGCACTCTAACATAAAAAGTGGAAGCAAAATCCCTATCTTCACTCTCCATCTTAAAAATAAGCCAAACCAGAAAAGTTTCATTTTACAAATGCAGTGCTGGAGAAAAGTTGCAGCAAATTGCTGGTGGAATCTGAAATATGTAAAATGGTATGAAAGTCATGTCAATTAGAAGATTTTAGACAATATCCAGTTAAAAAAAAACCCAGAAAGTATGATGAAAATAACAAAATACTAATTTGAAATTATATGGTTTATTCCAGCTTTAAAGAAAAGTTTAAATAAATATTTTAATGTCAATACTCAGTACTATACAAGGTACTTTAACTTTACAAACTATTTTAACTTACATTGGTTTTTACTGTTCGATCTGCTCCACCTTCCAACAATAGCTTAATACAATTGTTATTTCCATTTTTACAGGCCAGGTACAAAGGTGTCTGTCCTCTTTCAGCAGCATGGTTAATATCAGCCTGATACATAATCAATAATTCTGCACATCTACAGCAAACAATAAAGCAATAAAATTGTCTTACGTTAGACATACAACACCTCTTTATAACTTATGACATTTAAATATTTTAAATAAAGTATTGATTTTACAGATACAGATCTACCTGTGATCAACCCATACACACAAGTATAAAGTATAATTTTATACATATGTATATAGACAGGTTACTTTAAACACGTAAATCTTAAACTACTGTAGCTGCATTTAAAACCTGTGAATGTAAAACACTGGATTTCACAAGACTGATGAAAACTTGATGACAGCTGCTTAAGAAAAACACATTCAGCTGAGCAAAAAAAAGAAACATTTCTGACTACTGGTATTTAAAATAGATTTAAAAAGAAAAGGGAAAAAATAAAACAAAGGATTAGGACTAGCTTTACCAGCAAAAGGGACATTCATCTAGGGCAGTAACCTGGTGGAGACAGCAAAACAGCTACGGCAGTACCTACCATTCAGATCCCTGAATGGAGGCTGCTACAGAAGGATGGCTCGGGGTGTGTTGGTAGCAGCTACTGGTTTATGGAGGATGGAAGATTAGATGGAGTGCTGAAGAGCAATTCACTCAGGGCTGGCATTCAGATCCAAGCTCCTGTACTTCCTCACAACCCTGTACCAGTAGGTCCAGATTTTTCCCCAATTCTTGTGCCAGGGTTGGCTACCTTTCCCTTCCCCAACCTAGCTTTTCAACAACACTTAAGACCTTGGAAAAATCTTAACGCCAGTCAATTCATTCTGCAATTCAAACAAGCACTGTTAACAAAGATAAGTTCCCAGCTCTCCAGATAGATATTTATCAGTCCATAAAAACAGAAAGCATATCAACAATAAAGCCTCAAAGCAGTTAATGCAATGCCAAATAACTACTGATTAGGAGACCATTCTGTAACAAAATATACTATGACGAAATACTTAAAACAATGTAAGGTATACATAAGAATATAAGTATATAAGAAATTACATACTAAAAAATCACAAGTATTTAAGAAAATTGCCTTTTGATAAGTTTTTATTCAGTCAGAAAATAAGTTCAAGGTAAAACGCACAATTTTAGAGAAGAGTAAAACAGATAGCATTGATATGAATTACTTAGCTACGCTTTCCAAAAATGCTCAACTGAACAGAAAAAAATACAAATAAAAATAATGTTCTGCCTCAACAGATGTTAGGAATACATCCTAGCCATACAGCCACAAAAGTAATCTCAAGAAGGGCTCATAACAAGACACTTCCATACAGCAATTCGAGACTGAGTTTTAAAGTCTGCTAGGTTAGACATATCTGGTTTGATATTTTACATTGTATTTGGTGAATCTCGAAAAGCTACATTGACTTTCCACCTCAAGTTCATGGAAAGTCATCCTGGCCTGAACAACATGGGAAATTATTCAAGTTTCTCCTAAAACCGGGTTCTGATCTGGTGATTTACTAAACCAGGCTCAAAAAACTAGAATTTTTTTTTTCTGACTAAATAACTAGGGTTAGAATAACAGTATTGTCTTGGCTCAGGTACAAGGTTAATAAAGATGTCATAGGGGACTGGTTAGCAAGTCTATGACAGACACCTACTGTGCAACTGAGAGCAGTTTAGTGCTGTCATTAACCCCACATTTGGAGACAGACAATACTGTTGCCCCAAATTTTACCTATTATAGATTTTTTTTCCTGCTCCTGAACCTTGAAGCAATCAACAAATCAAACAGCCTGAACCATTTGTAGTCTTTCTGATGTTTCTGGCTAGCCCTGTCATTATTCCATGCTCAGTTTTACAGTTCAGTTCATGTTTAGTATCTAAAAAAGTAAAAGCAAAAAAAGTGTCTAGGGATATCATATTACATAAGTAACTCTAAGTCAAAAAGCACATAAAGTCTGCAATATCACAGCACAGCAGATGATACATAGCAAAGTGTTGTGAGGGTACATCAGGGAAATAAATAGCTTCCCATTTAAATGAAGTGTTAAGATATTTATTTTAGTGAGAGAATACGAAGAGTGTATTTTGGGTTTGTCTTGTCAAGTCACACGTATTTTTTACAGATTTTATCCAAAACACTGAAACACATAACTAGATACATATTTCTGTGCTCAAAACACCTAGGGGCCATCTGCTACCTCTGGAGTAAGACTTTCAGTAAAAAAAAATCATTAGTTGATGAGCTTGAAATCTCTAAGAAGTGGCACAAATCTCTGAAGATTCTTATATATTTATGGAAGATGGTGAAAAGAACAGAGATCCCACTCTTCCTCCTTGTTGGGTCAGGACCTATCATAGTATAACACTCAAAGACTGATTCCTATGTGTTACTGTATCAGAGTAAAATCCTTAAAAATAACAAAATGTAAACATCAAAAGAAGCAGAAAGATAGAAAAGCAAAGATATGTAAAACAAAGGTAAATTCTGTAATAAGAATTCTTAGTAATTCTGTTTAAAGCCTTTTGAATTTGTAGTAATTTTCTCTGAAAAAGGATGCTCTGGAAACAGTTATTTAATAGTTGCTTCCAACTTCCCGTTCTATTTCCTACGATAAATTATTCTAACTACATTTTGAAGAATGTTTTTAGCAATATTATTTCATTTGTACACAATTTTCTGCTTTTCAAAGTTACTGATACAAAAATACTTAAACCTTCAAAAAACTTCGTCTTGTTGGGTAAGGTATTTGATTCTACATCACTTGGGAGAAAACTCAGATGTTCTTTTGCCTCTGAATATGATATTCATAGTTTTCTGTGCTTGAAAAAAATCAGTGCAAAAATAATTTCCTTCTTCCTTTCTCTGTTAATCCTATACTATGGCTGATAACTCAAAGAAAATTAAGAAATTCAGGGGCATGATGCCCATGTAGACCACTACCACATTGTAATTGCTAAGAATACATGTTCAGCAACCTTAAGAGCTGAAACTGGAAACAAAACAAATAGAAAATATTAAAATCAGAATGGCATAAGAATATTAATTTAAGTAGATGCTTTCAATAAATTATAGTTAAATACATTTATACGTAAGAATGCAACAGTAATGTAATGAAAGAAGTATATAATGTAAAGAGAATATAAAATTGAGTAACAGCTGACAGGCAAAATCTTAAAGGCTTCGCTTACTTGACATGTCCCTGAGCAACTGCTGAACACAAGGGTGTAAAGCCATTTTTATCAGCAGCGTCAACTTGTGCTTCTGCAGTCAGCAGCAATCTCACACAATCTATAAATGGAGCAAAACCATAGAATGAATCAACAAGATCAAGGGGTTAAAACTACCAGAGGCTAAAGTCTGCTCAAGGACCAACAATCAGCCAGTCTTTTGGACTACGTATCACACCTTAGGGGACTGAAATAAAAGCTCAGGAAGAAGTTTGTAGGAGAGAGATGAGAAATGCCTTCCAGGGGCATCACTACCCTTTTCCAAAAAGGGCTTGGGTTGGGTTCTGCTGGGATTCAAATACATGCTCACTACAGGCAACTCCCACAGTATTAGCTATTTTACCTCCAAAGTAGGGAATTTGAATTATCCAGGAATCCCTAAAGGCATCAATGCCTACTGGCAGTTGTGACAAATACAACAGCCACAGGGGAGATGTTCACAAGCCACACATAACTCAAGCAACACGCCGGCCAGTCTCGTTTTAGGACACTTTGACTTGTGATTGCGATGACAAATAAAATAAGCTGATAAACCTCCCCAAACTATTCCCATTCATATATTTCCAAAATGACATGCTAAAAATAATACCAGACTGATTCCATCATCCCCACAGCTAATTTAAGATAATTAATTATATAGTAATTAGACTGCTTTTCATCTGCAAATTGGAATATCATTTGATGCAATTAACTTCGAAGAAAACAGTTGATCTGTTCCTCATTCTTGAAATTGGCTCCAGACCAAAATAAAACAAGTTTTTTGTAATTGAAACTACTACTTGGAAAATAAACTCAGCGACAACATCAGTTATAAACTCCTGACCTGATTTCTGAGCAAGCTTAATGCATGCTGTTCCAGCACTTGGTAAAATCCTGAAGCCAAGTTCTGCTAGTGAAGTTTAGCTCTAAATATCAGAAACATACATTAAGAAATACTTGGATATCAGAAAAATATATTAAGAACTACTTAGAAATCTGACTAGTCTAAACCATTCTTCAGTGTATTTCCTTCTGCTACAACTTTTTCAAATACCAATACAGATGTTGTGGAGTTGATTGAATAAATAATTTAACATTAAGAACCAAGATTTTAAAACACTCTAAGTTATTATTTTGTAAACTAGGATTCTTTAGTTTTGAGATAAGTAATCTGATGTGAAATTATTTTTTGTTGTTGTTGTGACAGTAAGTTACCAGGACTTGACTTGTAATTTTTTTTAAGTCAAAAAGAAGCTCTCTGTTAACTAACTTACCAAGTCCTTCCAATTGTAAGACAGTACCACTTAAAATAAAATTATATTTTCATTCTCTTTTTAACACAAAAATACTCTTCTAAGAATGACCTATCTTTTTTTCTTCTTTCCATTGTCAATCCCAGTTCTGTATTAAATGATTAACTTGAAAATACAGATTCCTGCTTGACATCCTAAAATACTTCTTAAGTTTGTGAGGGATATTGAAAAAATTTTCACCTAGCAGTTTCAAGTATTTGGCTAGAATACTCTGCTGTTTGTTCATAAAGCATATGTTAGCCATGCAAAAGCCATGAACACATAGAACAAGACCACCTTTCTAGAAAGGCATGGTTAATTCACACTTCTTGACTAGCAGGTCATTCAGGTGGTAGCTTATGTCTGTAAAAATACTGTTTCTAATGACACTTATCTCTGTGAAAATACTGCTTCTGAAAAGAGCTTTTTATTCTTAGGGATAAGTGTGACCATGAGGAAATACAGCTACTTTCTTAAGGCAGAACATGTGAGCTAGTAAGCTCTACATGACCTATTCTGGTGGCATATCAAGTAACGGAGCAATTTTCTCCAAGAAGCCTGGGTCTTCTGGATGTACTTTTTACTGGGATTTGGAGAAAGGTAATTTGGGTCAGTCCAGGCTCATTCACTCTGGTTCACTCTGGTCTGCCATGAAAGTAAGTAGCAGGGTGGAGTAGTGGGTGGAAGGGCAGGCACTAGACAGACATTGGTGCCACTAAGTTAAAAGTTTTGGTCGAAGCAAAAGCAAAACATGGAAGCAAATTAGGACAAACACCTGGAGACTTTACTGCTCTCCTCCACAGCTGGGTAGTTAGTTCTTCCAGAGTGTTGGCAAACATCATGCAGATACATCCGGTGGCTTGACAAAGCTGACTCCGTGTAGCTGTATGTCTCTGCACCTCACTCCTTTCTACTTCCCACATCATTCCAGTTTTTTCCTATCAATCAGGGTGCCACAGCCTCCAAATACTCAGGATAGAAGAGAATCAATTACACCATAAATGCATATGATTAGCACATAGCTGAGTCCAAAGGATATTATTTTCTCCACATCCCTCAGATTCAGGAACTCTTACTGTCTCATTTTGTCTTTCTCAACCTCTTTGTGGCAGAGAGAATGGACAGGATTTGCAACCTCATACAGCTATGCAGATCTACTAGCTAAGGGAATTATTAAGTGTACAATAGACCTGAAGTGGCTCCTTCCTTGCTAATGGTCAAATCAAGACAGCCTGATAAAACAACCTGTTCAGCTATCCCAATCTAGTGGTTAAATCGTGAAATGAACAGTTTCCTCATGTCCATTCAAATACAAAGAAAGTGTATATTTTTAGGGTGAATTTCTCTCTCTCACGCCTACAGAATTAGGGACAGTGTGGTGAAAACAAAGCATCTGATATTAGCTTCATGTGCTGGAAAAAACCTCTGCTGCAGCTCTCAAAAGGCAACTGTTTCCCAACAGGAAAGCTACACATTTTGCAATTAGGATAGATTAAGACAGAATATTTCAGTGCTCTTTTCTTGTGTAACTCAATTTCTCCTACAGAATGGGCTGAGAGCATATAACAGCTGCTGCCACCATGCTGGTTAAAATGTACTCTACCACTCTCTAGTTATCTACACATCTCAAACACTGTATTTCTTCACTGGAAGCGTGTGGGGATCATTCACTTTCCACTCTTCCCAGAATCTCCCAAACATCGTGTTTCTGAAGGGAGGTACTCATTACGCTTGCTTTTATCAATTCTAAAGTCACTCTTTTGTCTGGTGAAATCTTCTCCAGGAGAAACAGGAAAATCTGGTCATATTCTCAATAAATTAAATCATTGTGTGATCACCTACCAGGGTAGGCTTGTGTTAAGTCTTATGGTTAGACTGAATGATCTTAAGGGTCTTTTCCAACCTAAGTGATTGTATGGTTCTAAGGAAAAAACCCCCCAGAAACTTACCATTGACAGCACTACTCAACACATTGAAAAATTTGAAGAATAAATTATTTTATCCTTAAAATGACACCAGTTTCATTTCCTTCCATCTGGCAAGTTAAGAAAAGGTATTAGAAAGGACTTGAAAAAATATTTATTTCTATACATCCTTTCTTAAGCCTATATAAGTAAACTTGTTTTTAAAAGTCTCCACTTTGAATTGCTACATATATCCATTCACTTGAGAACAAACTACAAGTAATGAAAAAGGACTATATAATAAAGTTAAGCACAAAAATCTTTCTCCAAAAATATTATAAATCCATAACTTTCAATTTTCCTATAATTTATTAAGGACACATCAAAGCTGCTGCTGTGTGATTCCCTCATTCATAGTTCATACAATCCATTTAGTTGCTGAAATGTGATGATTTGTACAACAAAGTATTTTTCACATCCTCTCAACTATAAATAGAAGAGCAACACTATAACCTCTGCAATATAGTTTTTATCTCAAAAAATAAAAGATACTAAACAATTACAGGGTGCATATCCATACGTTTGTTTTTGTTACTGTCTTTTCACAATTCTGTCACGTCTTTCTAATTTGAAATTTTGACAATAAAACAAGGAACCAAATTGCCTTTGCTGTCAGTAAGAGCTGCTCAGTAATTGTAACTGAAAATCAGGGCATTTGCTTTGAAGCAATTTTAGAATGCAAGATGAGTAAAAAATTGGGTCAATTACGGTCACCCACAAACATTAGCAATAACAAATGGATGTAAGCCTAGATGAATACATCAAACATCCATTCAGTGAGGGGAGAAAAATAAAACCACACAATATAATTAACTTGGATTCTTAATACTGCAGATAACAAGTTGAAAAAAGGAAAAAATCACCAAAGGAAAGAAAAAAGTACTTTTTCACTATTTTAAAGGTCTTGGCAACAGGAAAGAATCTCAGGTGAAAAGGCCCAGATGTTTCTAAAAAAAAGCCCCTGTAGCACCTAGGAAGCAAAGACAAAATACACCATTCTGAGCAAAGGGAAAATTCCTCCTTTCCTATGCCTGATAGCAAAATTAACCCTCAACATGTCAGAAAAATGTACACTATCTGCCTATCTGTGGATTTTGTATCCTAACTTTAGTTTTATTTTCAAAATACTTGAGAAAAATAATGAAATAGTCTCTCTAAGTTCTATTTGGAACACTGGATCACAGTTTTCTAATTGTGCCACCAACAAATATTTTATTAAATAAAACCATAAAGTACTCTTGAAAGCAGTGGCTTTAATGGGACTATATTCCACCTTCAACTCTGAAATAAAATTTTGACTTTACTAAAAATTAATGGAATATTTGCCATTGGCATTGCTGGATTTCATCTTTAGTATCCAAAACAACGTGGTGATACTACTTGCAATATAGGAATCTGGAGGTCTTTACGTAGGTAGAAAAAGCCATTGTAATGTGCACTGGACTTTTAAAAGAAACTGCTGTTTGAAAGCCTTGTGTTAAAAGTCTGATAATTAATGCTTGAAGTTTGTATCCATGAAATTCATATCTATTAGTAACATACTTGATGCATTTCATAAATATATTCATAAAATATGAAGGCTGACTGTTAAAAGGTTCAGAAATGCTACTTCCTCAATATGGAGGAGGGTTGGGGTCATGGGGAAAGAAAAAAAAACCTTTTAACTTTCTCAGGAGAGCCTAGGTAACAAATGAAGGCTATTTCATAGTTCAAAAATAAAGACAGTTCATTTTATTTCCCAAGTGACACACTATTCTGACACTGTCTTCCATCATTTTCACTGCTGCTGCAGAAGATCAAAACCCTGGTGATGACCTGTTCTTTGCTGTTTACTCCCTGTAGAGGAAAGTTCTTTCTTTCAAGTTCCTATTGCTACAAAAGATCTTTAGTTTCTCACAGAATATGGGGTGATAATATCTGGTAGCTTTCTATACGAAGGGAGTGGAGAATTAGAATGGATGTTCTTGCAGAATGCTACCAATTTTCTGTGTTTCAAATGCTTTCTGAGTTCCAAAATTTTACCTCAAGAAGCATTGCTTATATATATGTTATACCATACATATAATCTATGTATTTCACTTCCAATTTCACATTTTTAAGAAGAATGCATTTGACTAACTGAATATCAAAAACTTAGGAAGTAAGCTTTCACTATTTTACATGGATGCCATAATAGATCTTAGCATCATTTACCTGTATGTCCGTTCGTAGCAGCAGAATACAAGGCAGAATAGCCATCTTCACAAGAGTAATTAATGTCCAGTCCTTCTTCATTAAGCAGCATTGATAATAAAGTGACATTTCCCTGGGCAGCAGCTTGGTGAAGAAGGGTGGGCCTGCCACCCAGGGGGACAGGACCACCACTTGTTAACAAAGGGGTTAGGGAGGAAGACCAGCCTGTGAGTTAAAGCAACAGAAGTTAGAGACACATAGATAAAGCACTGCATTTTCTGAGTTCTTTTAAGAACTAAAATGTATCTTCAAAATGACTGCATTTTTTAGGTTAGCACAAGTTTGGTGATGGCACTTTGTCTATACATTAGAAAGTACTCTGAAGAATAAAAAATGCATTCAGGGGTGACACTTGTTAATACAAATGAACAGGACTTCACTACAAAAGGTCAATGTGAAACTTGTTATGAACTGTAGGAGCAGCTGGATGTCTTGAAAAATTTTATATAATCAAAATTACAAAACTAACAGAAATTTTAGACAAGTTTTAATTTGTTTGCAATATGTTGGGAAGATTTTTTAAAGTATCTATAGAAAAGTTTTCAAAACAAAGTACTTATTTTCATAAATAATTTTATCCTCCTCATAGTCTTAGTACAAACTTTAGTATTTATACATTTAGTATTTGCATAACTCACTTGTAGTTACAAAGATAAATCGCACAGAGGGCCCTTAATGAGTTCAGGTGCCTTTCAATAAGTTTGAAAAAACACGTAGAGATCATTTACACAAATAATACAGAAATAAATATATTTATTATTGAAATCTCCATTAAGGTAACGTTCCTTTTACTCAGTGATACTTAAACAATGTATTATAAAACGCTCCAGTAGGAATGAACAACAGGTCATATAAAATTTATGTGTGAAAGCTTTCAAGTCTCTCCATTAACAGAGAATATTCAATCAAAAACTCTGAAAGCTTAAGAGTTCTGCTTAAATGTTCTGTTGACTACTTATCAGCTTTAGTAGGGACTTTGTTAAGAATATGAAGTTTGCTGCATAAGGCATGGAATATTTTGTGCATTCTTCCTTGATCAAAGACTGCAAGAGAAAATAGGAGAAAGGTTGGGGGTTTTTTTTCATATCTTCACTATTACCTTTAGAAAATACACATTATATTTCTCTCTTGAATAAATAACTGTCCTCTGTGGCCACAAATAGGCTACTATACGAGGCTGAAATCTGACAATACAATGCAAGTTTATGCAGCTTTTAATGCAGTTCTGCAATGCCTGAGACTGAAGAAGAGCTTTAGGGCATTTTCCTCAGTTCCATTTAAGCTAAGTGCTATCCATCCTCCAACATCTTGAACTAGAGAAAGTATGTGGCAGCAGCACTACCATGCTGGGATAATCTGCTCCACATTTCGGAAAACAAAATGAAATATGGAAATTCCCAACAGAATTCGACAGAAACACAGACTGGGTACCTTGTAAGATCTCAATACATTTTAATTAACATCAAAGCTTACACAAGAATTCATCACCTGAGCAGTACCACTGAAGAATACATAGTTTGATTCCAGTTCAAAAAAAAAAAAACAAACAACCCCAGAAAAGCTTGGAGTATTTTCATATTTGTTTCTGAAGTAAGCTAAATTTGTCAACCTAAATTAAGTTTACTAGTTTAGTATCCAAGGGAAACATATTTTTAGTATTTTCACAGTATTATTAACCTCTTATTAATTTTTTTTGTACTCAGTGTAAGAAGTCATCACTGCAGCTATAAAGTTACCTTATAAATCCAAATTTAAACCAATGATAAATTGTAAAATTAACTCCATACATCTTCTTATAACTTCAGTTCTGAAGCTACCTTCTGACTATTAATACTCTCAGCAATATTTATTTCTCCAATATTTTTAATCAGGGAATTTTGAGGGTTTTCTTAAGTTTATTTAAAAAAACAATATGCAATATACAAAGTTAACTGTGCCCTTTAAGTGGCAAAAATATATATTATCTTCAACTTCCAACATTTGAGAACAGTTAACTCTTACAAAATTCCCTAAGGTCCAAAGAATAACTTTTGGTATTCCTTTCCATTATGAAAGTGATTTTATTTTTCCGGCCTTTTGTTATTCTTTGAAACCAACTGTGCTGCAGCTGTTGCTATACATATATTAATGTTTTTAAAATAGTACTTCTGTAGTTTTTACTGTCTTCTTGTGGTAGTTAACTGATAGTGGATATTGCCAAAGTGGCACTACAGTTACTAAAATTCTTTATCTAAGTTACACTGGAATTTTGGTAATATAAATAGTATTTCGGGTTTCCTTTCCTTTTGAAAAAAGTGCAGTTTTTTGATGTAGTTTATTTGCTTGTTTGTTTGCTTGTTCTTAAAGCATCCTTAAGAGAAATGCTAAAATGAAAGGAATTTTTTAATGTCACCTCTTAATTTTAATTTCAGCTCCTTGAAAAGAAAAATATGTCATTGCAATTCAGTGATGAAATTCATTATACTAGGTTACCATTAAATGAAAACCTTCTACTGAAAAAGATACAAAATAAGTAATAACATAAATATAACTTTACATTCTATTATGAATGTGAAGCAGTATAATAAACTTCAATTCATCCAACAAAATGCACCAACATTAGAAGATACCTATAAATAAGTGACACCACTACAGATGCAAAAAGTTAGGAAATGTAAAGCACCTGTGAAAGCTTGTAGGGCATGCAGTGATGAAGGGCAGAGGGACAGACAAAAACAGCTTCTGGCATCAGCTTCAGAATGTGAGATGGTTAATTTCAGAGCCTACATCAGTCCTTTGCCCCCCCCACCACACACACTTTTATCTTCAAAGCCAATTGTAAAGAGAGAATAAATCAATCATTATAGAAATGAGCAAAATAAAAAATATATTTCATTGAAGAGTGACATAGCACAAAACTAAGAAGAAAGTGAAAGCAGAAATCCCAGGGGTATGACAATCCAAATGCCTACATTTGTTTCCATTTTGAAGGCTTACAGCCATTGAACTGCAGAAATCCAAACAGAGCAGAAGCATTTTGGCACTGATTCAAAGGCTGCTGAAGTTAATGAAAACACTGGCACAGATTTTGAATCAGGCCATAAATGTTCATTGTAATGTCTCTATGTGCAGTCTGCTCAACATTAATGAAGGCCCATGTCTTTTCCTACCAGGGATGAAAAGAGCAACATGTGGTACAATAGCCCATCTCTAAAAGAAGATATGACCACATTACTTTAGCAGAATGCATGTGACAGGATCAGAGCTCCCATTTTAAGTTTGCTCTTAACAGTTCCTCTTCCTAGAACCAAGACACTTTCTTACTGAAAATCAGGCTGTTGATACGCTCCTAAAGCAATCTGAGCTAACTAGGAAACTCTTTTAAAATTAATAAATATAATACTTTAGTGATTATAACACTTTAGGTTATTATTAATTTTTTTGACTCCACTCGAAGAAGAAAGAAGCATGAATTTACTGACAAACAAAAAAATATAAAAATGAAGGATTCTGTCAATGTCCTTTAACATGTTAAAATTGCTTGTCACTGGTATTAAAAATATTAAAACATTCTGACTGAGGCTCACTACTTACAACAAAATATGAATAAGATTGAACCATGTTCTGCTTTAACTGAATGTAAAATTGAAATCTATACACTTTCTGAAAAAAAGTAAATAAAACATATTAAAATCAATCAGATCATTAATAGAACTAACTGATTCTGTGCCTAGAGGACATGAAAATGCAGATATGAAAAGGAGGTTTCAGCAGTATTTCTAGTTTGTTAGATGCTTCTCACCTCAAAAAAAGTCATACTTAAAAAAGAAGCTGAAAAAAGGGAGTGAGTGGCATGAATTCAGCTATTACTGACCACATTATCTTAACAAAACCTGTGTTATTAAATTTGGTTTATCTTTCTATTTTCATATATATTTATAAAATCTATTTTTTTCTTAGCATAAAATTTTGAAGGAAATGTTTTTCCATACTTGCATAACACCCGTTGCTCTAAATTTATTTAGTTCTGCAGTTTGCTAGAACATTTGGCCTAAATAGATTATATTCCCTTAAAAACATAAAGAAAATGAGACTGAAGAATAAGTGCAATAAAATATAAGCATTATTTGGGGTAAAATAATATTATTATTTAAAATAATATTATCCTGAATATTTCTTTGAATATTACAGATGAAGTTATTGAGGTTCTTTGAGCCTGTATGCAGCCAGTAAAGGAGACACTAAAATAACATCTCTATATTAATAAAATAAAACAGCATACAACTAAGTAGAGTTTAAGCAGTGTCTCTTTGCAAACTGTAGATCATGGGATATGTTTCCCATCTGCAATTGCAAATATTCCCAGGAAACAGTGTCACTTACAAAGTACTAAGATCAAATGTTCAGAGCAAGGATTATAATGGAATTAAAAACCCAAATATTTCCATGCCTCCCAAAAACAAGTGAAGGGAGTTAGAGAAAGAAAGCAACCTGAACACAAACAAAAAAAATCTTTAAAAAACTAACAATATTTGACAAAAAGTCCTATTTTTGAGAATTTTCTCTGAGAATGGTCACACATTTCATAAGAAACACAAATTAAATATTTTGGGGCAGAGTCCAATTGAAAAGAATGATTATTCTCCTAAGAAAAAAGTTAAAACCTCAAAGCACCAACTAAAGCAAAAACAATACATGGAATTATGAAGAAAAGCACTGGTAATTTCATTTTTAAAGTATGAGGTTTATTCTTCTAAAAAATAATCAATAACTATCTTAAATGATTACCAAATATCAGATAATTAATGTAATACAACTGTTATATACACCTAATTCATGAGGCTAGGATTTGTGGAAGACAATGTCTTGCCTACAAAAACTATTCATTTTGAAGCTGACTTTTCCAGTAATTTGCTCTATGTTCATAAAACCTTAGATTTTTTTTTTTTTTAAGAAGAATTTTTAAATTATGCTATGGAGCCTAATAGCACTTGAAGGCAAATTAAGTTTGGAAAATATTTGAAATTCTGAGAGACTAATGATCTGACATGGCAATCAGACTCATCTCGGAATACGAATTTAAGATGAAAATTCAGAACATCCATATAAAAAACAGCAAACCAATAGGCAGTCATCCAATCCCAATGTTGTTGACTCTGAGGAGTAGTAGACAAACGGAAGGGTAAAATTTCTGAGCTCATATTTTTATGGCACAGTTCAGAAAGGAGACAGGATTCTGACAGTATTGTGTGAAAATGAAATGTTAAAATGATGACTAGGTTACTCCTGATACATGTAGAAAGTCTTCAGTAAAGTGGAATGGGAATAAAAATTGATTAATAACAGGAAACCTGGAATCTCCTATATATACACACTCAATTTTGCCACAGACTGGTTTTGGAATGGCTTCCTCAGGGCTGGTGCTTGAGTTCAACTCACTTATCACTGGTGCAGCTGCCAGGAGAAAGTGGTTGGTTATGTATTGGAAGCAGATCAGCTGTGCAGGGCTTTTATACCTACAGACGATGATGCAGGGACTAGAGTTATGAGGGACTGAAGTACCATAACTGAACGAGAATAACTGTTGAAAGTTTGAGACAATTCAAACATTCTTCAATACTGATAAAGGTCTAAAGTGTTCCATAACTGTGTGTTCCTTTTTTACTGCAGTGCAAATCAAGCAAAAGAGGAGCTTCTACCTAATGTTCTAGTGCTACTGATCCCAGCAGGGAAATATGTTGATAAAAAGGTTTATAGGAGATCTACAATTCACTGAAACATAAAGCAGTATTGTCTTTGTTCACTTCAATGCCATCAAGAAGATTCCATGAAGCTGGTGGCACATTAGACACACCAGTTAGTCCCCACCACAACGCAAAATGAGTAGCAGATACACACATTGACTCCAGATTTAAGATTATCAAGTTAGATTTTAACTTTCCAACAGCAAACTTGTGCCTATATTTGTTGAAGTAAACCTGTGAGATGCCATACGTGAGTATTAACAAAGCCTACAACCAAAAAAAGAACTATAGAAAAAGAGAAATAAAAATGAAACAGATTCTACAGGCTGGTAGTGATATATAAGAAACTGCACTGTTATACACGCAATTACATGTATTAATGTGCAACCATCTACTGCCATGGCAGAATACCATAGCCTCAGCTATGCCTTATTTTTTAAAAGACTAACACAGCATCAAACTACATATTCCATGGAAGATCACCTGCAAAGGTAATCAAAACATTTCAGAATGAGAAAACATTTTGAAGTCCAAAATACTAGCATGAACCAAAAAAAAATTTTTAAAAAATTTAAAGGAATTTATTTAATAGACTATAATCTGCAGCTCACTTACTTTAAACATTAGTCCTCTTTATCTTTAAAAAAAGCCTTCAATACGGAGACTTCCTTGAGGAAGCAAACTAATTTATAACATTACTAAATCAGCAAAAGAATTCCCATACCCCTGGAATGTGGAAAAAATATAAACGAAAATTTTAGCTTCCAGAAAGTAAGAAAAAGAAAGTTACAACAAGATAAATAAAGCAAACAAGAAATATAAGAAAACCAAAACATTATTTTTGAGGGAGACAGTTTGTAGCATATCAATCCCTTTACCTGATGCTGTTACCAGGAGGCTGTCTGAATCACATGGTCTACAGGATGAAGCACTAACAGGGTTTATGGAGGAGCTACAGGCAATGGTGGTGGGAATGACAAAGGAATTTTCTGAACATGCAGGTTGGTTCAGTCCAGGAAAGTGGGAAGGCCAGGCACCCACCTGAGATGAGGCTATGGTTGGTATGGCACAGCCTGCAGGTGCCACAGATAAATCTATAGCAGGTTTTGGTGGCAGCTGAGGTGAGGACTTAGAAATAATTTCCTCATTTATTACCCTGATTCCTTGTGGTGAACTTGAAAGAGGTGAGGTCATGGTTTTGTTGTCAGTTTTTGCACTTGTATTTGGGGATCGATTACTATCCATTAAAACTTTAAGCTGTGGGTGTGGTGGAGAAGGAGCTTGTGAAAGCCCTGGTTTTTTAGGAGGAATAGGTGGAGGGTTTCCTCTGTCAATTCTTGATACACTTGGAGTCTTTAAAGTCATTCTACCAACTGGGGGGTAAGTGCCAAGTTCCACTGAATGTGATGTCCCTGGCCGTGATGGAGCGCTACTCTGAGGGCTTGTAAATCTTGAAAGAGCTTGGGTAACAGTATTCCGAGCTGCCTGTTTGGCAACTAGGTTGTCACGACTAGTAGGGGATACATCTCTTGAGGGAGGGCTTTGGGTTGTGTTTCCGTTTTGGTCTTGATCATTTGTATTCCCCTGAAATCGAAATCTAGCTGCTTGGACTCGTGGATTTAGGCCTGGATGGCCAGTAGTGTTGGCAGATGGTGAATGCAAACTGTGTAGAGATGAAGGGAGCGAGGAATTCTGAGCTGTGGCAGTTGGTGTGGTAGGGGTGCAAAGGGAATTACTGTTTGAAAAAGGGGAAGTGCTACTTGATAAATCAGGGGAGGAGCCTGTACTTGGTCCATTTTCTTCAATTCTGTTTTGATTCTGTGCAAGACCAGGAGTTGTGGGGGGGACAAGTTCACTAGATGAAGATTGCCGATCAATGACAGGCTTCACAAATGCTGCATTGGCACACACATTCATTTTTGTATTGCCAGACACTAGTGGGCTCACTGTAGAAGGCTTTATAGAGACAGTCAAAGGCAACTTCTTAGCATTTTCTATGCTACTGTCCATCATTACAGTATCTGTTTGACAGGCAACAGTTCTTGAACTTGCTTCTTCTGTTTCAACCGAAACAGAAACAAGACTCCTATCACTATTTTTCTGAGAAAGATTAGCTTTACTTTCATTCTCCTTTTTTAACTGCTCAATCATTTTGATCATTTTATCTCTTTCTTCTCTGAGGTCACTGGTGTGTGTTTCCTCTTTATGAAGTTTGGCACGCAACTGCTCTCTCTCTGTGTCAAACTCAGACAGCTGCTTTTCCATTTGAGCTTCCATTTGTGTACTCCTTTGTTTCTCAGCTGCAAGAGACTCCTCCAATTCAGTAGCCTTTTTCTTTTCCTCTTCAAATTTTGACATCACTTCTTCCAGTTTCTGGGCTTCTTCTACAATTCTGCCAGACAACTGCTTACACTCTTTCACTAGCATCAATACTACATGCTTATTCTTTCCACGTTCATCTTCAAGACGAGCAGATAGCTTTTTGTGCTCCAGCTCAAGATTCTGTAACTGAGATTTTTCCATTTCCAACTGTAAGAAAACAGAGAAAATAATTCTCATTAACAATTCTCATTTCATAATAACCTAGTATTAACCTGACACTGATATTTTAATCTTTGAGAGTATGACTAAAATGAAACCAGGAAGGTGATTTGTGGTATCTAACACAAGTGCATATAATCTTATACAAGCAGAAGAAAGAGAGACCCATCTCTGAAAAGCAATTTAGAAACTAAGTAGACTCTTTTACTTTCCTCCATTGACAACAGAGACATTCCCCAGAGTGGTTAAATACTTGTGATTCCTGAGTGAGGGAGCTACCTGCTCTCCAGAAATTCGACATAAGGCATAACATAAAGTCATCTCAGTAAAGGAACCATACACAAGTAAGAGATGAGCTTTGTAAAAAATCTTTGAGGCCAGAAATGAAAGGGTTAGGTTTTATCTCTTCCAACTGAAGGAGATTAAGTCCATCATGAGCATAATTGGTATCCTGTATCTTGTTTTAACATTTATAAGTAAGACCAACTTTTTGGCACAGGCACAAATATTTTCCTGTACTTACTAACAGTGGAAAGTCTCATTGACATCAGAGATGTATAAACTGTGTTATAAGATAGAATCAAAGAACTACCTACTAAAATGCAGATAATAGATAAGAATAATTTTTCCCCTTATTCATATAATCATTGACTCTAATTCATTTTGCCTACTGCTTATGCTTTTATTCACAGACCCTCTTCTAGAAAAGCAATGCAAAAATATGTTAATACACCATTTTAGAAAACACCTATGAGGAAAAACTCATTGTGGGAAATGATACCTACATTTTAAACATCATCTTGGTTTCAAATACTTCAAAGCCTGTTTTGCAGCATAGGGTATAGCATTAATAGTCATTGCTAATTAAAAACAAGGTATGGCATTATCAGTCATTGCTAAGCAAACTGTACCAGCAGCAACATCTCTTCAATTCTGTCAATGGAAGTACAGCTGCAAATTAAATTAACAAGCTATTATAATGACAGTGCATTTAGGAATGGTCCCAATCATAGTTTACAAGTGAAAAAAAACCTCTTTTTTTCTCAAAGATTTCATTGCGTTTTCAAAGGATACAACGGCATTTGCATGGTTCACTAGCATTTCAAAACAAGTGGAGCATACAACCGTTTCTATTCTTCGTTAAAACAGGTACAAAAATCATGAGAAATGCATACAATTTCTAAAGCTTGGAGATGTAAAAAGATTATAGTGAAAATATTTTTTGTCAAAACTTTCTATACTTTATTATTCTGCTATTTTGTTTTCAGATGAGGTTCTGGTTCCATAAATTAAGTGTTGTGAAATTATATTACTTCCAAATAATTACAAACAGATTTTAATATATAACTGGCATTAAATCAGCTTACCATACCATTATAATACCTTATTTGCAAGCATTGCATCTAAATGAAGGATCCCTAATATAAATGTAAACCCTCTATTTGATTTCAAAATACAAAAGCAGCATTATTTTCTCATTTTACATTGTCTCCTATGTCTCTCTCTCTCTCTCTCTTGTTCTTCTTTTGGCTCCATCATCTTGAATAGGAAAAACCTCTGAATATTTACATGATATTTTTTCCTTTAGATGACAGATTTGGAACTAGCTGCAATTATTTATGAGTTTACAAACTAACTAGAACCTGTTTTTTGAAAAATGTACTATATGCTTACACTGGGTCATATCAGTAATAAAAACATCTGGAAATGTGTCCAAGAAGGATTTGAAAAGGCCTTTTGAAAGGCCTTTACAGTGATGACAAGAGTCAAATTCTTCTTAATAATGGCAGGTGGGGCTCCATAATAAAAGGTTATAGAAAAGAAAACTTGCCCTTTGAGAGGCTCACTCTCGGAAAAAAGTTCTTCACAAGGACACCAGTGCAGAAAAGCTGCAGTACTGCCATTCCTGGGGGTTTTCATGACTAAGCAAGACAAATTCACAGATAACCAGATGTACTGATGATGATAATCTGCTTTAAGCACAAGGTTAGATTAAATTACACCAACAGACCCTTTCCAACCCACACTTGCCTTTCTTTGAGCATGAATCCCAATACTAACTCCTCTGCAAACTCTCAACAAATCAAGAACTGTCATTTTGATGATCTGTTTTGTGTTCCCAGGAAAACTCAAAATTAATTTTCACAGCAGCTCCAAGAAAAGCATTTAAAGAGCTGGAAGAGGATGGAGACTTAACACAAAGCAGAAGACATCTGAGAGTTAGATGTTTGTATACAGTAAACCTATGACTTACAGTCCTTTGTGCACCTTCTTGATTTTTTTACATTTTAGTATATTTTTATCCCTTGTTTTTTGTGATCAAATAAAAATTTTATTCATAGAATACTTTCGGGGTGATTATATTCACAGATATTAAGTCCCGCCCAGAATAAAAGTTCAGTCTGAGTTTGTTTAAAGCTCAGTAATATCCAGAGAAAATAAACACAGCTGTACAAAGACTTCATTATTTAGAGTGGGACAGTGAAGCAATTCCAAACACAAAGATAGAGGCATCACATAGAGAAGGAGGAATCACGCTTGGAGGAATGTGGTGCAGCTGGCTTGTACTTAGGTCACATTTGTCAAGGCTGATTTTTTTCCTTACACTGTGTCACCCTACCTTGTTGAACATTTTTCGCCTCAAAACACCTTCATTACCCTCTTCAACAGAAGGATTTGAGATGAAGAAGAGACAGAAAAATGTGGAACTAAGGGAAGGTAAAACACTGAATGAATGGTTTGTGAATGAATGGAGATGGCTGAGAGATACATCATCTATTGCCACAAACCCACAGAGTTTAAGAGTGTCCTGTACAAACAGCATTTCTAATGGAGCTTAAAAGAGGAAGATGTAAGTTCAGTAGAGAGTCATGTACACAGCTGCTCGACAACATGCAGTTTGTTTTCAAATCCTTAAAATTAAGATTTAAAGGAAAAAAGGCTCATGTATTCTTCTAGGAAGCAAAAGACAAAAGCATCCTTTCCTGTACAGACAGACTTACAGATATAGACTTTGGTTAAAAAAAAACCAAAAAAAGGACAAAATTTAAATTTACATGTTAATACACTGACATAATCTTAATATGTGAGCCCATCTTAGGTGCATGTATCTGTCCATACGATAAAAGCCAGAGATAGATGAAGAATTTAGGTACAAGAAGAGACTTGTGGCCATGCACTGAAATTAGAAACCAATTCAGCTTGTCCAGGCAGATGTGTCAGAGTTTCTCCCAATATCCTTTTTCAGTCAGGACAAGTAAGCTTTCTTGCCCTTTCCTCTTTTTCTATTTACTGAAAAAGCATATGAGAAAGAAAATTAATACTTAAGAGTTCTCAGAAAGAAGTGCAAGGTACGTACGAGTAACAGTTCACTCCACACTAAACTGTTTGAAGACTTACCTATCATACACAAAGTCTAGCAATATTCTCTTTTTTTTTTTAATCTGTTTTCCTGAAGTCGTAACAGAGCAATGGTGCTTACACTAAACTAAACAGCAGAGCTAAAGTAACAACAAAATGTTTGCTGGTTTAATTTAAGCATGTATTTCCAGCAACTTCTAGTACTTTTGTGTGCATGCTTTTTCCCAAAGAGCAATCATTACCAAAATCAATTTTATGTCAATTGTCTTAGCATGTTTTTTGTTTGGGGGTTTTTAAGTCAATAGAAAACCGTCACCAAAAAGCTGTATCACAGCAGTAGAAGACATTCTATCCATCTTATACCCAGTGAGGATGATTAAACACATAGAGAGCATTTTTTTTTTTCTATTTATTCAAAAATACCTTGTCTAGATTAGTCTGTTTTATGACAGTTTCCTCTCTTTCCTCTCAGAAACCTCTCCCCAACATATTCATCTTTAGCTAGGTTTTAGGAACTCATGGCTTACATATTGGTGAAATACATGCCACCAACCAATCATTCACATTCAAAATGATATTGTTTTATCTTCAATAGGGCACTTTTCTCTGCAACATACTTCTTCCAAAATAATTTTCTTTTTACAGCAAATGTTCTAAATATGCAAAAAAGTATTTTTAGAGTTATAAATCATTTTTACTGATTTATGAAATAGAGCCACCTAATATAAAATTCAAATAAATTATTTATTTTACTCTATTCATGTTAGAACAAAAATAACAGTAAGTCCTCAAGGCTCCAATGGTATTGGTTTAAAAATATATTGTGATGATGCTATCCCAGCTCACACTCAGCTATCTACTTATATAGCCACTGCATCAACTTGTACCAGTTATATTTAATTTTTTCCATAAATAGAGCTAAATTCACAGAACAAATGAAGTGTGCCTACAAAATATCACCAAAAAACCAGCACCTCACTCTGTATGAAAATTAAGTGGTAACATTCCAACACTTGTAATGTTAATCAAGACAAAGATGCAAATCTAAAAAGTGACATGAAAGAACAAATCAGGAGAGGGAAAAGGAAAAAGTCAATAGCAGGATACCTTCTTTTGTCTGTTTTCAGCAGCAGCCAACTGAGCTGACATTCTTTCTTGCATTTTCCTGCAGTGAGCCATAACAGCTTCTAAAATGGACAGAGGGTTCATGCATATTGGCTTCTTTTCTTTATCACCAGCACCTGCCTCAAAGTCTCTCTGAAGAGCCAGAAATGGGTCGCTCAGATTAAATCTTCCATATCGCTCCTGGATAAAAACCTCTTTGCGCCGGGCCTAACAGGAAAAAAAAAGCAAACCAAAACCAGAGAAATAAAACTAAATGCATTCTTTGAAGTACATTCACAAATAGAAGAAACTTAGACTACAAGGAAAATAATATACGTCATTTAAGGTTTTAAAATATTTTCTTCAAGTACTCACTTACAATTGCTGAAAGAAAAATATGCCTCAAAAAAATCAGAAAAAACCCATAGTGCAAAGAAACACTATCAGAAAGATTTCTCCAAAAATAGAGAAAAACATTTCTCTGCAACCTGGTTCAAACTCAGTTCAAAGAATAAGCAAAAAAAAAAAAAAAAAAAAAAAAAAAAAAAAAAAAAAAAAAGGAGGAATAAACCAATTCTGAGATACAAAAGAGGAGAAAGAGGGTAAATGCTTACCCAATGGGTAAGCACATCATTTGGAAAGCTTGAAGTTAAAATTTTAACACATGAAAAGTTCATGAATGATAACGCACATTTCAGGGCATGAGAAAACAAACAAGAACATAAAAACTATGTTAGAAAAACTCCTCAAAGACTAACTACAAGTTACATACCTTAGTGAATGCCCAACTTTCTATATACCGTCTACAAAATTGAAATGTTGTCATAAATGAGAATTCGTCTGAAAAAAAACCCAAATGTGCCTACATATTCTGATGCTTGAAATACTTCTAGTTTGTTTTTCAATGTGATAGTATAAATAGAAATTGAAAATCATTATTAAAAATACCAGGTCTTTAGAGCATAACTTCAGAAAAAGCTGACAGAGTTCACTCAGACCTAAAGTCTAGTTTGGCTTACAGAGTCAGGTAGTGACTGGTTGAAGAGACAAAAATAAACTGATAGAACCTAGTTATTTTTTATAAAGTGCCTTGCAAGTAACCCCTAATTAGTCTCATTAGTCTAATATTTTAATCCCTTCATTTATAACTTATAAAATATAACAGCTAGTTCCAAAGGTAATATTACAAAACCAGGGGAGGGGCTGTATTTGTAATTTGTGGTTCTATAAGATGAAGTTACAGGACAGTATGTAGCTTAGGGATTCAACCTTCATAGAAAGGAAACCATCAAAACCAAAGACCTTACCATAAATGGATTAAATTGCTAATCAGCCAAGCAAGATGATAAATCCAAGCAAGTTAAGATTTTAAACAGAGAGGGATGCACAGTCCACATATAAATTATCAACAACTTAAAAGCCACTTGGTTTATATAAAGTGAGACATCAAAATAAAGGAAAAAAACAGATGCAGCAGGTCTGCTGTAAATACAAAAAGAAGACCACCAAGAGCCCTCATTGTTAAATTCAAAGAAAAAGCCAAGATTAACTGACCTTAGAGGCAAAGGCAATCACTTGTGCCTTTATAGAAACAGATTGTCAACCAGTGAAATAATGCGTATTTTCCAATTTTTTCTATGACCCATGACCAGCTGTCCACTTGGCACATACTAAATGCATGTAATATGAATATATTCTTTGAAATGTTCTCCAACGTGCATAGCAATTAACAGAGCAAGGCAAAAAGACTCAGTGTGCACCTGCCAAAATAGTAAGAGAACCAGGGGTTCGGATTCATTAACCAAGAAAAGGACAAATCTATATAATAGGGATGAGCTCCATCTCAATGAAAATCAAAACCAGAATTAAAGTGGCTATGGGAAAATGTGGAAGCCAAACACTGTGGAAAAATCAATAGGTCTCAAAAAGCACATGGCCTGGGATGACAGCGTTGCTGAGGCCGTGATTGCATAACCTCAAGCACAGGTTAAAATAGACTGGCAACTCTCAAACTAGCAAAGACATCAAAGTCATCTAAAGATGCTTCCAACTCAAAGGGGAACTAAATGTAAAATATTAAAACAAATTATTCCATGACTTTATACGAGGACTATAAATATAAAATACAATCACTGAATGATTTCATGGACTGAAAATACATTATTTAAAAAGAAGGTACCAGAATAAAAGACAAAGCAGAAACTTGGTAGAAAAGAGATGATGGGTATTTTCCCAAAACTTAGGCACAAAGTAACAGAAAGACAAACTAGGCTTGAGGTTTTTTACAGGATTCCTCCAGCCTTTAAATAATACTTCTGTCCTTTTGCAATTCACTAAAGTACATCACATGGGAGAAAGAGAAATGCTAGAACCAGAAATTTTTTCTCTTATAGTGTCTTTCTTTACTGAATTTCAAGTCATAAGAGTAAGTAGCAATATCATGATATTTGTTTTTCATGGCAGTGATTATCTGTAGAATATACAATCTAAAATCATACAAGTAAGAGTAAGTAAGAACAGTACTTAGTCACTCAGTAAGAGCATCACATTTGTACAGAACTTTTAAATCCTTACACAAGACCTGAAACATTAAACAAGGAGACTAAAATAAAGCTACAACTTGAAAAACTAAACCTCAAAGTTTATTTTAACATTTAACATTATGTGACTATGATCAAGGACGGACTACCAAAAAAAATAGATCTTAAAAACATTTTCAATGTTTTCGTTTTGATCATTTAAAAAATGATCAAAAGGTACAACACAGCATCTATCCAAGGAAGAGCTAAGTAGAAGTAAGACTTTTCAGTGTGAAACAATCAGCAAGAAAGGTGCTTGAGGTCTGCAGGCTGACAGGACAAGTAGCGACTGTCCCAGGATCTAATGAGGGATATTTGAGTTGGACACAAATTCTTTTCACTGAGAGAAGATAAGCACTGGAACATGTTGCCCATGGAAAACACGTAACTTCTATCATTGGAAGATTTCCCAAGACAGATTGGATAAAGCCATATGCAACTCAATCCATGTTTGACCTTAGTCCTGCTTTAAGAAGAAGATGCAACTCAATGATCTCTCAAGGTGCATTTCAACCCATATTAACTTCATGATTAGTGATTTTTTCATTGAGACCTATTGGTTTTGTTTTGGTTTGGTTTTTTTGTTAGTTAATAGATGTTGGTAATCTTGTCAAGTAACAAATGACAAAAAAAGAGTTCTCAGAGGAAGGAAAAACAATCAAATATTTGTAGAACAAGTCTTATGTCTTGCTTTGGATCATGACAATACTTTTTATGACCTGGGAAACAGAACTTTTAGTTTGGGATATTTTCAAAAATAAAAAAAAACAGTACTAAACAATCCCTAAGGATTATGCAGCTATACAAGGAGAAGGTTTATTCTCAAGTTTTCTCTCCTAAGTCTGCAGCCAACAAGAATCTGAAGGATCGGGCTGTTAAGATAAACTGCTTCTTTTATGACTCTCTCAAGGAGCCTGTCTCCTACCACATATAGCAAGACACCTCATTCATTCTACACCAACCTTTTTCAAGTTACCTCAAGTTATCTGCAAGCTACCTCATGGAAACTTTCACTTCTTAACCTGACCTTTTTGCAGTCAGTAACCTTATTTATTGACTGGCAGATGAACACGGGCAGTGGGGTGTGCAGGGAGAGGAACAAAAGGAATGAAGATATCTGGATAACGGCCTGTGGGAAAAGCTGCAAATCCAGTATAAGAACTAGTCTATAACTATTTGTTTCTTGCATTCCACTTCAGAAGAAAACAAAAATTTATTTGCAGTGACCAAACTGAGAATTATGAAGTCTAATTAGACTTCTTCCCCTGTTATTGAAATAAGAATGTAAGGGGGCAGGGAGGTCTTCAAATAGTATTCATCTTACTGTGGACCTATAGCTAAAAGCATAAAGCTAGGAAAAAGAAATATGATCAATTAATGTATGCAAGAAATAAGCCAAATAATGAAAACCAAAAAATTAATCACATAAGCTATATTATTAGTTTTATATTCTTAAAAATTTATGTTGATATTAGTTACATACATTTGTTGAAATGAGTTGTCATAATTAGCAACATAATATATACAAGCGACAGTGCTTTTAAGGTTAATACTGTTTGTTTCCCCCAATGTATCTCAGAGTTTCCTCTTCATTTATCTGCCAAGTTAAGAGAGTTCAGCAGGTCCAAGTCTTCCATGCAGCAACTGATGATAAACATCAAAAAGAGGACTGCATGTCCTACGCCGCTGGGGAACAACGGAACTGAATTAAAGCTGCCCCAGAACCCTTAAACAAAATTTCCTTCCTTTCAAGAGTGTTTGTTGCTCTGATTAATTTCCTTTTCCACATTTACAAAAATTGTTTCAACAGATGTTGACAGGTTCATATTAACATTTTCTCTAGACATATGAGTTAGGGAGTGGTAAAAAGTTTTCTAAAACTAACCAGCACAGAAGAGGAGGCAGTAAAAGCTTATTTTATGTGTTATGTTAAAGATGAGGGTGAGCCCTTCATTCTAAATAAAACTGAAAGGGTAACAGATTTTTTTAAAAGAGGAAGATGTCTGAAAGAGAACATGTTTATAAATCTTCTTCAGTGAAATTATATAGTTTCTTGAAGTGATTTTTTGGTAGCTATTCAATTAAGCAAAAGAGAATTATCAATGAGTATAAACTCACAATAAAAGCAGTACTTTCAGATACACCTGCAAAATACCAGACTGGAGGATATAATGCCTTACTATAATTAATTAAGAATGACTCTTTAAAGAATGCTAGCAATTTTCTTACATAGTTGGGTTTGGGGGCTCTGTTAGCTTTTTTTAGTTGCCTTCTTTATTTTAATGCAGATGTAAATGAATATTTTCAAAGTATCATGAGATGCTACTTCCATATAAAGTTGTATGGGAAAACTGGAAATGTAAACATCAACCACTGCAGAGGAAATGGTATTCTTGCAGCATGATTTCTGACAATGAACATGTGATACTCAATTTTGCCTTACAATCTTAACTGCAGCCTAAATTCCTTTCTTAGCACAGTGACAGTGCATACCTATGCAAAATCTACAAGGGAATTAAATTTTAATGAACTCCATACTATATGAAAAATACTTTACCAATACATTCAAAGTTTCCATGTGAAATGTCAAGTTTTGTAAGACAAAAACTTGTGTGTCCATTTTAAGGATGGAAAAATGGAATCCTCTGGAAAAGACCAATGATCGTAACATTCCACTACTTCAAAAAGAGTGAAAACAGTAGGATTGAGAAATTGGAGGATACAATCAGCATGTTAAACAAAATCAGCATACAGGTTGATTATGCTCTGACAGACCTAAGTAACTGTTTTCTACTATAAAGACATGCTCTTTACAGATGACTGAGCAGGACCATGAAAGTAGTCGAGTCATTTGGTAGAGGTACTAATAAAAAAAGAAAACATACCCAGTTAGTAATTTTTAATGTGAGACCCACATACTCATAAAAAGCATTCAAACCTATCCTGGAGATCTGTCTCATAACAGTCATAAGCCATGCAAATATATCAATGAAATTCGTTACAGTACAGTAGACTGCATGAGATGTAAAGTTTTCCTAGAAAAGTTATTCCAAGCATGAAATGAATATCCAAAAGCTGCATTATTCTCAGTCACAACAACTTACGAAACTTTTAAAAAAATGTGTAATTTGCAAAGTACCCCCGTCTCTCGGAATCACATAGCTTTAAATCCAAGCTTTTAAAAAGCATTTTTCAAGGTAAAAAGACAGCTATGAGTAAAAGACTGTATGTTGTTTTACAAGGCTATTCACAGTAGCCTCAGGAGAGTAGATTTTCTCTGTTTCATGCAAGTATTCGAATATTATAGGGCTTTGCAAAAAGATGTACAATTTTCTTTTCTCTGCACTAAAAAGCATACTTGATAAAAGCACAAAACACCAAACAACTAATTCAAATCTCTGTGTATAGAAGGACAAACAATAAAGTAACATTTAAACAATCCTGACAAGTACTGAAGCAGAATTATAAAGCCAAGGTAAGGATCAAGCCTGAATTTTCTTAGGGGTCTAACTCCATAAAAGGAGAGTATCATCCAATAGCACCAGATTATTATTACCACAATATTGATAAGTAGCACAACCTCCTTCCCTTTCTCCCTGTTACTTAACGAAAACCTCCATGAAAGGAAGAGGTATAGACAGACAGCACAGACAGACATATGCTTCCAATTCTTCATTATTAATTTTCTCTCTTAGAGTAATGAAAACTCACTATTTTGAGGTTTCAGATTTTAAAATGAAAATGCTATATTACAAGGCTAAGATCAGTTACTAACAGATCAGTCCCAACAAAAAAAGCCAGCACAATGAATATAAAATATTCTTCACTTCACACAATGTGAAAGGTAAAATTCAGTCCTTGCTCTAAGTTTCTAAATGAGGAAGAAGAAAAAGTTCAAGTCATGAAACAACACGTGTTTTTGATGGAGAAGAGCCATCTAGATGTTTCATATAAAGATTACATTAGACCTATTTCATGACAGCTTTGTTTTCTGATGCTTAAACATGAGAAAATTATAGGCCAATATTTTGTCAGGAAATATCACTGTTTGATGCTCTGATTATCTAACCACCCAGACATTTATTTCTGAAAATAATACAGATTTTCATACTGATAATGAGTGTCAGCTGATAGAAGAGATTTGAGCTCTCTGGTTACTTTAAATAACCATTTGTCATCTAGACTTTTTTGCATGTTCAAATTTATAGTTGAAATTCATGCAAATCAATTCATAACTCTTCGCATGGAAACCTGTCAGCCATTCTTCTGAAGTGCTGAAGGAAATGTGACTTCATCTCTAACCAAAGTAGAGTGCTTTAACCTTCACGCTTGGCAGCTAAAAAAAAAGCTTCTTCAGCTCAATAACAAAACATACCAAAGACATAACAGTGAAAGTTTCAATAAATCAATCTGTGCTTCTGTTTGAGTATTTAGATTTTCATCGTTTCAAGCTATCAAAATCTCAGTTAAGATACTATCCCACATTACTGCATGGCAATTAAATTACTACCAAATTTTACATATTTTAATGAAAAAGTATGCAAATTATGTATTTACAGTGCCATCACCAGGCAGAGTTAACATGGGTTCTCAAAGGGAAAGGGCTGTTTAACTACTTCCATATCCTTCTGTGTAAAGCCAACCACCTCGTGGATGTAGTTTTCCTGGATTTTAGTAAGGCTTTTGATACTGTCCCTCACAGCATCCTTCTGGACAAGTTCTCCAGCTGTGGGATGAGCAGGTTCAGAGTGCATTAGGTGACAACCTGGCTGAAGGCTTGTAGTGAATGGGGCTACATCTGGCTGGTGTGGGTCATTAGCGGTATTCCTCAGGGCTCAATCCTAGGGACAGTTCTCTTCCACATATTCATCAATGATCTGGATGCAGGAGTCAAATGCACCATTAGCAAAGCTGCTGCTGATACCAAACTGGGAAATGCTGTTGACTCTCTTGAGGACACGAGACCTTGCAGAGGGTTCTAGATAGTCTGGAGCATTGGGCAGTGTTTAATTACCATTTAACAAGTCCAAATGTCAGATTCTGCACCCGGGATGGAGCAATGCCAGGCACAAGTATAAACTGGGAGAGGAGTGGCTGCAGAGCAGCCCTGCAGAGAGGGATCTGGGAGTGCTGGCTGACAGCAGGATAAACATGGGTCAGCTCTGAGTGCCCGGGCAGCCAAGAGGGCAAACCTCATCCTGGGGTGATCAAACACAGCATCACCAGCTGGGCAAAAGGGGTGATTATCCCACTCTATTTAGTGTTGGAGCAGCCTCACCGGGAATGCTGTGGGCAGTCCTGGGCTCCACGGTTTAAGAAGGATGTGAAGGTGAGTGAATGCATCCAGAGGAGGGCAACAAAGCTGGCAAAAGGGCTGAAAGGAATATCCTGTGAGGAGCGGACAGGAACTTGGGCTTGTCTTATTTGGAGAGGAGGCTATGGGGCAACTGATCTCTTATCCCTGGGATCCAGTGAAAATGGTTCAAATGGTTCTTATCCCTGGGACATGTGGAAATGGTTCAAAGCTGCACCAGGAGAAGTTCAGACTGGACATTAGGAAGCATTTCTTTACTAAGATGGTGCTCAAACACTTCCTAGAGAAGTAACTGATGCCCCAAGCCTGTCAGTGTTTGAGAGGCATTTGGACAATGCCTTTGCAAACACACTTCAACTTTTGGTCAGCACTGAAGTGGTCAGGCAGATGGACTAGATGATCATTGTTCATATCCCTTCCAACTGAAATAGTCTATTCTATTCACAATATAGATTTATTTGAGGTAGATTAGAATTAAGTTTTTCCAAATTATTTTCAATATTCACTGGAAGATAAATTGTGAGAACAATATGTATTACCTCCAGGAAGAATTTCATTCTTGCTACTACCCCTAGCAAAGAATGAACAAATACATTTTACTAAATTATTTTGCTTGACAGAAAGGAAAATTTTAAAGTAAACAACACTCATCCGCATCGGATTTTACGCTTTGGATTTGATGCTTTTTACTAAAATTTTAAAGCAATTTTCCAGCTAGAACTCCTTTTATGGATACCATTAGAGTTAGCAATTAAAAAATGTCCATGTAACAGTTTGCATCTCCACAATATGTAGCTAAAATTTTACTTTGGTAGTTCAGAGAAAATTCACTATATTCACTGTTGCTCTATTTTCTCAAATTTTCCATTTATTAATAGAAATGGAGCTCCAGTTTTAGTAAGAGACCTAGTGCAAAGTATTTTTAGTACACTTCCAGAACTTCTAAGACAGATGTCTCTCTCTGAGAGCAGCAGGTGGAAGGACCTGTCCACCAGTCAGAACAGCATTAAAATTGAGGGGGAGGGAGAAAAGCCTGGGAACATGCACACCCAAGCACAACAAAAGTAATCAAAGCTATGAATTTTCAAAGGTGTTGAAAAGGACACCAATCAAATCTCTTGTCTTATTCACCATTATTTTTTTATAAATTATTACCACTTTTTTTTTTGAAGAACCAAGAACAAACCTTATACATTTTTTCTTCAGCAACGGTAACATGAAGAGACACACAAACCGAGAAAAGAAGTGTTATGTACTCAGTTGCACTTTAGCATTGCTATCAGCAAAATTACCTGTACTGTTTATTGGCATAGAGGAAATACGTTCCCTTAACTAAAAAAATGGAAAATTTCAGGTAACACAACAGATAACAGATGACCCAGTTACATTTCTCATCTCTCAATGTGGATAATGATGGCAAACAGATGAAACATTTCAAATAAGTCATATCTGTATAATTCACAACGATCACAGAAATGGAGAAACAGTTACATTAACATGATGTTGGAATTTTTTATTATTATTTTTACAAATAACGTGTACATCTATCTCTACCCACTAGTTTATGTTGGATTATGCAGAGAGATCAAACAAGGATAGGAGAAATCAAGTAGGAAAGCCAAAGCAATTATCCAAATAAGAAATCAGCAGAACACTTTCAGGTAAATTGGTAGTATCACGCCTGCCAACAATAAAGATATTCGGATCTTATGTGAAAAACAAAAGGAGACTATGATCAGTTTAACAGTCACTGCCGGAATGAAGAGTGAAAAGGTTGTTTGCAATGCAAGGCCATAGAGTTTTCACACTAGAAAACAAGCCTCATAGTTTCATACTTGTGTTCTCCAGTTTTAGGAGAGCCTGGAGTAAAGGTTCCTAAGTAATAATGCTTAAGCTTAGTGAAGCAACACAGATACAGGACTGATTTAATATGGTTTAGGAAACGTTTTGGATAGTTCAGGTCTTAATGTCCCCCTTTGGCAAACAGCAAATAACTACCACAAGAATTGATGTAATGTGACTGAAAACCTATTTTGTCAACAAATTCTAGAAGAGGCCTTTATGCGTGTCAAAATAGCAGGATCACTCAGACCATCAAAGTTAATTAGTCCAGGGATTGCTGCTGCCACAAGCCCAACATCTTTTGGAAAAGCTGAGACTTGGTTCCATTCATAACAAAGTGTATGCTTACAAAACTATTACTACTATCAAAAAAAATGAGCATAAGAAAAGTAAATACAACACAATACAAACTAACACAAAAAGAATATTTAAACCATGATGGAATAGGGGCAAATCAAAATTTGAACATTAAGGTTGTATCAAACAATGCTTTTTCAATTAGGTTCAAAGAGTGTGCTTCAAAAATCTAAAACTTGAAATGAACAACAGATGAAGAAACCGTTTCAGACTAAATACTATTAAAAAATATTTTCATCTACTAACCTGTCTGAGGTTTATCCCTATTTCATCGTTTCACTGCAATCAATTTTAAATAGCTTGCAATAGTGAAACACTGGTTTTTGACCAGCTCATTCAGAAAAGCACAGTAAACTATTATTAGGAAAGTAAAAGTTCTAAACATAACCAGACACATTGGAGAGGTAAAGACAAACTATATTTAAAAGCAGATAAAATGCATACACAACCATCATTAAATTCAATAAATCAAAAGTAGTGATCAGATGAGCAAAGACAATCTGCAGAGATGAGCAAGGACAATTTGCAGATTATTAGCTGAAAAATTTAGTAAAAATTAATTTTTACGCCAAGAATTTGCAATATGCAAAAATGACAATGCAAACAAGGCATTATCTGACTTGTATTTCACGGTTCACTTCTGCCACCAAGACCAACAACTGCCATCATACTGTCTACAACAATAACCTTCTGTTACACACAGTTTAACAGCTTCTGCTCCTCTTTCTACATAGTAACCATTTTTCCAAGACACCTGGCTACAAACGAGGCTGTCTTACTGGCTGCCAGAAACCTCCAAAGCCACCTTCCCTGTGCTCTTAGCTCCATTCTGGATTCATGGGATTCATACATATAGGAGAAATTCTAATTCTCATTTTAGATTCCAAACTTAGAACAATTACTGCAGGTAAGGGTCTATAATTTATAGTATGTGTAGCTCCCTTGACAGATTACATTTCATATACATGTAATTTTTCTCCTCATCAGTCAATTTGAGAACAACTAAATTATAAGGACTCATTCCCTTCTTCCTGATAGCTCCCAGATTTCCTCCCTTCTAACCCAAAAATTCATTCTAGAAGTCCTAAGTCTTATAGTACAATTCTTGCTGACTCTGTGCAGTAGTTCAGGAAAAAACTTTATTCATACACAACTGACAGTTATTGGGTTGCTAATAATTCTATTTCATAGTGTAACTTTCATAGTACAGACAAAACCACGTATCACCCCATGACAAGATGCAAAAGACAAATAATATTAAAATGATACGGAAATTCTAACGGATAAATCCGGGGTTTTGTAAACTAAAATCTCAACCTACAGTAGGCAAAAGTCTGTCTTGGCTAACTGAAGGAAGCCCTCTACCTAGACAGAACTCACTGGTAAGCAGAGAGGTAAAAGTAGACAAGTATAGTTTGCAAGTATCTACAGCTCTCCTTCCAATTATTTTTTTTCCAAGGAACAGCCTATTCATTACTGAAAATGTAGAGCTGAGCATGAAAGGCCACACATTTTGCAAAGAAATTCCAGTATCATTCCCACTCACCCACTAAAAATCTAACATAATTATACAGTATACTGTTGTGATAAACTATGGTAGACTCAACTTACGGTGTCTTAAATATTGTTTGATCTATACATATGCTTACAGAATTGCAGAAGTGGTATAGAAATAGGCACACTTGACAGTTATCATCAAAACAGTTCATGTTTTCAATGAGATTAAAATAAAACTATAAAGTTCAGTGTTTAACCATTGTTGGTCAAAACTGAAAGACAAGTTTACTAATACAAGCCTTCCAATACAAGCCTTACAATACAATGCACAGCTCAGGACTTGAAAGCAAACTAGTTAAAGCAAAAAATGCCTTCCAGCCTTTGGGAAGAAAAAGACTCCATGTGCCTACGGTCCTGCCTTTTGGAAGAAGGTCTTACTTAGGACTAACTGCTGTCAGTTCAGCTTACACAGTCAAGAGTAGTCTGTGAGGCAAATCAGAGCAAAGTTAGGTGGGGACAATGAGGACAGTTTCTTCAAAAGCATGTTCTTAATCAGAACGCTAAGGTAGGTTCACTCAAGCAGTTCATTCATGCACACTTATACAGATATATTAAAAACGGACTTTATCATTATGAACTCCAACATCTTATAAGCTATCCATAATTTCTGAAACAATCTCATCATTCCAAAACTAGTGATCCTCCTGTGATCCTCCCTTTGGGAAGACTTATGTTAAAACACTGAATTTCTCATGCAATTGAATACTGATATCCCAGTAATTCTGAAATGATTAACAGGAGAGCTGGAACCTGCAAACTGGCATTCAACATTCTGTGCATCAGCTATGTTAAAGAAACACTGTGCAAATCTACACAGTAATCACTGTACTCTCTTAAAAGTTTATCCTTATTTTTAAACCTTGCATTTTTAGACTGCAAGATTTTTAAGTAAAGCTAATAGAATGGGTTACTAAACTTGAATGTGAATATGAGGTATTGTTACAGGATGCATTAATTTCTGTCTTTTGACCTACTTATTTTATAACATTAATATTTGTACCTTCATTACAAAATTCAACCACGAACTCTTCAAGAACTCATATATCTTTGCTAGGGGAAGTCACAAATTATCTTATATGGATATTCTACTTGGACATAATATAGAACCCATGGTTTATTTGTAGCTCTATTGATTAACCTGCAAGCCTGTCAAAATGCTTAGGTTCAGGGAGATAAAATTCAGGCAGAGATTTTTTTCTTATTATTTTTTATAAATTTAGATAGTCTAACTCAAATTCTCTGAGCAGTTAAATTAGGAAAGTCTGATTTTCCCCAACTCTGTACTCTACAGTTCCTATACAGCACTCAATAAAACACAGCACAAATCTCTGCCCTCCCTCCAACTAAGGCCCTAACAACGGTATGAATTTTCTTACCCAGCTGCCTGGTTTTATGGCAATACCTATTTTTGAAATGCTTTTGATTTTGCAGAAAATGGGTGAAAGATTAAACAGATGTTGGTACAAACACATACATAGAAAATAAGCTTTCATGTCTTCGGAAGTTACAGTAGAAATTAAACACAGTAGGGCTTTTCAACACTGAAGAAACATCTACAACCAAGTTCATGTTGCCATTCATATATTGTCCTCCAGACTCAGCCAGGACATATACAGAATCTGTTGATTTGGAGCTCACTTAAGCTCAGAGAAAGCTCATTGATATTGTAGTCAATTTTAATTAACCAAAAATATATCCACTGTTGGTATAGGCAGTTCTTTTAGACTTTTTTTTTTTAACATTTCATTAGTGGTTTATCCCAACAATCAAATAAAGTTGTTCTAAATCCATGCAATGTGGTATATTGAAAAATCTAGTACGGTGGGAATTTGCAGTTTTTTGTTCACATTAAATAATGTGTACCATAGAAGCATGCATACTTTTTCAATTTACCATTTACCACCTAATGAAATCTGCATAAGAAAATAAACGTATTTTTACAATGAACAGAAATCTCAACTGAATGGGGCTTTAAAATTTTAGACGAAAAATAACATACAAATAATTTAACTTTATGAAAGAATTACCACAAAAAGCACTATTTAGTTTTTACAATTCTATTCTTGACAGCTACTACTACCACATCAATTCACTGTATGAGGGTCAATGCACTTTAAAAAAATCCTCTAGAAAGTAAACAGCCACAGCAACCACTTTTTGTCTGGACCAAAAATAACAACAAATGAATGCTGTATTTGAGATCACAGCTGTGGGAGGCCAGACCTGTGCTTTGATTATGTGGCCACATTACCTCCACATCAGGAATAAATTATCCCCTTGTTACAAGCAGACAGTTTATTTGGATAATTGAGACAGATGGAGGCAGCAACTATAGTTAAGTCTTCCTCCATTTTTAACTATATGAACTCTCAATAGCAATTGATCGGTAAGTTATTTCTCATTAATGAAATAATTTTCATTATTTAAATTTTAATCTGAAACTAATTTTAATTGCAGCACGATCACGAAGCTACTAAAATACAGAAACTACAGATTCAAAAAGAGAGAAATCATGTTAGTCACTTGGTGTAGTAGTTCAAAATCAGAGCGCTAATGAGAAAGATTTACACAAAGATCCTTTGAGGTGAATCCTGATGCTGTTCTCCACAGTAAATTAACTTTTGACTTGGAGAATAAACCTGGAAATTTGACTCTCAGGAAGGTCTACTTTTCCAAGTCTGTTGGTTTTCACAGGGCTGAACTTGTCCAGCGACTTAAATTGCTCTGATTGATAATTACTGTTTCAAGCAGGAATCAGTTGTGCATATTATAAAGGAGCAACAATGTATTGTGGAAACGTGAAAGTAAACAGATGTCATCTGCATATTTCTTACAAATGCAGTTTGAATTTGAAGTTTTGGTTTTGTTTCAAAAGCAGTCTTCAAGGTATCTAAAATTCATATAAAATCCAATGGCAACTCTACAGCACACTAGGAAAAAGAGACACGATAAAAAGCATTAATTGTTATACGTGACACTGGGTTTGATTCTTTCTAATGTATCATGTGGCACAAATTCCAGTGCCTTAATAAAAATCAACTCCTTAACTTTACTAACTAAACTTATCTTCCCTCCCCATCCCTGCCCCCAGGATGACCATTGAATTTAACAAGATTTATTCACATAATCTCAAACTGCTGGCCTTTCTCACTTTTAATTTTTTATTTTTTTGTTTACATAGAGTAAACATAATGGACACTCTGCACTCTGAACAATACCCACTGGACAGACTTAATTTCCTAGTTCAATCTTTTCAAAGCAGAGTAATAAACTCTGAAGGTTTTCTTCTTTACTCTCACTAGACTGCAACCTTTAGAAATTAAGCTTTCAATAAACAGAAAAAGTTATGCAACATCTTAAAAGAGCTTAATGAGGAGTTAATAGGCATCTTCTCTGATGGCTACTAGCATCAAGAGAAATTAAATGGAAAGTCATAAGACTATTTTATGACACAATGAATATATTGTAAATGAACAGCCAGAAGACATGCATCTGAAGCAAATACAATTTGGAAATCCAGGAGCATTGTCACCCTGTCAAAAAAGCAGTATTGCAGCAGTACTAAGTGGTACATGGCATCATTTTGGAGTTTTCTTTCTTTCATTGACACCTCAAACTGCATATAACTCTACAGCTATTTTTAAAATAAGAGACAAAAAAATAAACCCAGAAGTCACAAAACTTCAACATATTCAGAAGATTATTACTTTAGAATAGGAAACTCACAAACTTTTCCTAATTTTGAAACAGACCATCATCTCTTTTTGAAATGTTGGTCTTTTCCCTTATATGAAAACCATTTCCTTCTTCCTTTAAGGATATGCAAACTATGTATGCCCGTTCATTGCAGCAAATCAAAGTACCAAATCTGACAATTCCACTGGAATTCTCGTTACACACTTTTACAAAAGACCTATATTTGGCTGTCTAGTTGTTTATTTTTGTGTGCTGCTTGGAGACCCCAGATGCTAATACTGCTGACTTGTGGCTACCCAACTAACAAGCCAGAAGATCCAAAAGTATCATACTACAACAGACCAGCCTACAGTTCTTCAGCAGGTATGACTTCCAAGTTTCCCAGTACTAGTACAGCTAACCAGGCAAGCTGCCAGGAAGAGCTGAGTTACATATAGAGTTTGTTCAGAGAAACTAGAAATTGAGATGCAGAAGAAAAAAAAACTCAACCAAACAAAAAAATCCCACCCCCTCCCCCAATTTTCAACATTTAAATACCTTATGTGAAATCGAGCTACTTTTTATTTCTATCTGTATTAATCATCAGAACCCACTGTATACATATCACTCATTTCAGCAGGTGCATGTGAATTTGATATGGACTTTTTTTCTCCTGGGATGGCACTATGTTGAATATTTAATGTTTACTATCATTAAATGCTTACTGCATTTTTTTTTGCCCCTTTTTTTCCATTTTTCTCCATTTCAATATGTACATTTTTTGATATGTAGTATAGTAGCTTGTTCCTGAATATTTACTAGAAAAAATTGACTGAATATTCTATTTGCATTCCTTCAAAGTTAGAAGAGTCAAAAAAAGAGATTCTGGATGTGCTGTGCACACTATTTCCACTTTTACAAAACCTTAACTGGCAGGCAGGGAAAATAAAATTCCTAGTCCAGGAAAATGAGCCGTGAAATTGTAAAACTGTTAGATGAAAAGGCAGTACATTTCAACATATACATATAACTGAAGGCCAAACACAAAATATCTTCAAAGTGCAGTAATACTCCAGAAAAATATTGCTCCTAGTGTCTTATTGTCATTACAAAATGAAAATTACATTTTATGAGAGGTTTATACCTATAAAGTCTTCAGTTATTAATTCAAGTACATGAACGACAGCTACTTTAAAGCTCCATTTGCAACAAGTGATCTGAAGCCATCACAAAACAACTTAAAACTGAATAAAAATGCATTTACAATTGTTACTATGACATTTCAAGTGGAAAATGTTCCCACACTACTTGATAATCATTATACATACTACTAAAAACTAGCACTAGATATATTTTATTACATTAAGGTTTTGCTTTACAATATTTTCAATACCTTAAAGAGCACAATTTCCCCTTATTATACTATGAAGTTATAAATATTTTTAAACCATAGAAGACTGTTTTCCCCCCAAACCTGCAGTCTATTTGGCAGTTCTGTTAAATTTTATTTTGTTCCAGATCAGTATTAAAATCAATGTGGTCATAAAAAAAATCATATTTTAATTAAAATAGTTTTGTTTGTACATTTCCAGTCAACTAATTTGCCTTTCAGACAGGAATATTGTGAAGCAGGAAACTAACCTTCACATATGCCTAACACTGTAAAAATCTAACCAAGAACTTGCAAGTGCAAGAGTTAAGAGTATATATCTCATATTTCACCTTTTATTAAAAAAAGGCAAACAAACAAAAAAGCCACAAAAATATTTCCCTAAGTGGATATGACCACCTGATTTTTGTCCCTACTTCCATCTCACTGAAAATGAAAGCACTGAATAAAGTGTATGACTGAATACAGCTCATTAGAACAAACTACAAATTGATCGAATTTTCCTTTGATGTTATTCCTTCCTTTCATAAACAGACTTTAGAATATAAAAGAATTTTAAAAGGAAGCAATTTCACAGGTTTTTAACTTATTTCTTTGAAATTCTGTTGGCATTTTAGACCAAAATTACATACATTTACCAAATGGCTACAATTAAACAAGAACGTATTTTGTGATTACTGAGATTTAGCCAACCTAAATCTTTAAAAATCACAATTTACACTTCCACTAATAATATTCTATGTACAGTATAAAGGAAGTGGCAAAAGAGAATTTCAAAAAAAGCCAAAAAGCAAATCATAACAACTGAGTAACTTACCCGCAAGGCTTCAATCACAAGGTCTCGTGCTTCTAGTTCTCCTTCCATTACACTCAAAAGCATTCGCAGTTCTGCCTTGCTCAGGTTATCCACATCAAACTCACTTGTCTGTAAGAAAGAAAACACTGATGAACGTACTGACTACAACAGTTATTGTAATTCTGAAACACAGATGTGTCAGCATCCAGCTATAGTTGTCTAAAGTTGGGGTCTTTATTTGTACTATATAAAGTCAAAATTAATAGCAAATAGTCTGATTCTTTTTATTTAAAGTGAAGAAATTAAAGCCCTCCCATATTATATGGTTTCAAATTATTTCAAGGGATCAATCCTGCAAAGTCTTGTGAATGATAAAGGTGAAACAGTAAAGCTGCTAACTTTGTGACCAACAGTTCCCTTGTGCAGCTTCACAGAGGCTGAAACAATTCAACAGACATGAAACAGCACTACAGGGAGGAAGGCAAGAGAGGGGGAAAGGATCTCAACCATGGCGCACCTAATGCACCTGTGCAAACAGCTACCCGAGTTATCACCACACACTGTGCTGAATGTGAATTTTTGAAGAACAACTTGTGAAAAGACACAAAAATCTTATGTGCCTGCTTTATTTGCAGTCTCATTTGTTTGGCTGGAGTGAAGAGTTCAGGTTTAAGAGGCACTAACAAACAACAGTTCATAGCAACAGTATCTTTCCACTCCACAGTTACCAAGATTAGGGTAGGTCTGACTGCCACCCTGAGCAAGTCAGGAGAATGAGTTTATACTGATGAATAAAATAACTGAGCACATTCTCAGTGTATACTGGGAATACCAGTACGGCTTCTGTAAAACCAATTTCACCTCCCAAACTGCTACACTTCTTTAACAATGTCAATAGGCACGTGGCAAAGTGGATCCACTGGACACTAATGTATTTGAACTTTCCAGAAGTTTTGGACAAGATTCTGTATCTAGTATTATTACACAGAAACTCCTATCCAACTGTATAGGAATAAAAGACACTTTATGGATAGGAAGCAAACATCATGGGTAACAACCACTTTCCAAGATGGAAACAGGTAAGCAGAGGGAACCTCTGGGACCAGCCTTATTAAAGTTCACCAATAACCTGGAAAAAGCATAAAGAAGTGGCAGAGACAGCTATTTCATGTAGAAGTCGGCAAGTAAGTCTTCACACACAGGTGAACAACCTCATTTTGCCACTATATAAAGCCCTGGTAAACCTACATCTCAAGTACTGCATAAAGTCTTCATCTAAAAGTGTAGAATTGGCTAACTAAAAGAACTAAGAGAAAAGGAGTAAGTACTATGTGAGGAAAGACTACAAGGCTGGAAGTCTTGATTCGTCAGGTGTGGTGAGGGGAATGTTACAATATTCACAAAATCACAAAGGAAGGTAAGATTAATACAAATCTGTTGTTCACCACCCACAATGCTAACACAAGTTGGCACTTAGTGAATTTAGAAGGGGATTACTTTCAGGGAGAGAAAACAATTTTTATTCCATGTGCTAGATTCAGCTGCCCAGATTGATTTTCAGTATGCTATTATTCCCTGTAAGGTAAACACTAGACTCCTACCTATGATGTAGATGTGTTTACTAGAAAAGGCCTGCAATGCAAACACTCAGCTATCTTCAGGATGAAGTCATCTGTTGCCAAATTAGGCGAGCAGTGTATCTGGACATACTGTCTATTTTCCCCAAAGCATGTAAAATCTAAACATTCAGTTATTCAGGAGCTGAACTTCAGTACAGAAAAATCCAATAAAAATTAAGGCAAGTACCATTTCTACTTTTTCAAGGAAAGAGGATGGCAGAACAGTTGTTCTTCCCTCAGGCTAGAAGGCCATAGATCTAAAATACCCAAAAGCTGTATCTGTGTTAGTATTACTGTGTTACATTTTCACTTTGTAGTTAAAACACACAGAGGTGCACAAATGGCTAGTGAGAACTGTAGGTCAGAACTTTAGCTATTTACATTCAATGTATGTTGGATGGAGCTTCCTCATTTAGGTGAGTAACATGGATCAACCTCCCTGCTCAAGTAGGGTCGTCCCAGAGCACACGGCACAGGATTGTGTCCAGAGGGTTCTTGAGTATCTCCAGTGAGGGAGACTCCACACCCTCACTGGGCAATCCATTCCATGGCTCACTCACCAGTACAGTAAAGCAGCTCTTCCTCATATTCAGGTGGAACTTCTTGTACATCAGGTTCTGCCCGTTGCCTCTTGTCCTATTGCTTGGCATCACGCAGCAGAGCCTGGCTCCATCCCCTTGCCACCCTCCCTTCAGACACTGATAGAAATGGATGAGGTCCCCTCTCAGTTGTGTCTCCTGGAGGCTGAAAAGTTCCCTCCGTTTGTCCTCATAAGAAATGCTCCAGTCCCCCTATTTCTATTAAGCATAACTGTTTTGAAGATGAGGCCATCCATTCTAAGCAGAACTTTAGCCTGAACAACAGTTATCTTCTGTTTTCTGCTGCCTGGGTCAGCTATTCCTCTAATCCAAAAAAATACCTCTTAGGCTCCATGCCAATGAATCAAGAGAAACAACCAGTTTCTCTCAAGCTTTTTTCCAATATATGCTGCAGCAGCCTCTCACAGTGCTCCTCACAATTCTATATAATGCTCACTGATCTAAAGACATGTATAAAATGACAAGTCACTAAACTTATACAGCTCCTCATGTAATCTAGTGTCAGTAGATTTTACCTTACAGGCTGCAGCAGTTTCCATTCTTGGCACTTCTAATTACTAAATTCAATTCAGTCAGATACAAGGACCCACTTATCCACCATACTTCTTCTATGAACCACTTCATAAAACCCAGTACCTCAAGGACAGGAATTGGTTTCTTCATACAATTTCTTTTATAATAGAGAAAAAAGTCCACATTTTTCAGATGGAAAACTAATGTAGGGATATATTTTTTCCCAAAAATAGAAAGCAAGTAGTATAAAACGTAATATTCAGTAACGGTCTTTTAAGTTGTCATTCAATGGTTTATCTATGACAATATCTTTCCATTCTAAAATATGCTCATCTCTGCTGACAAAAAAAAAAAAGGCACTCAAGGCTTCTGATAGCCAGGGACAAAGTTAAGAGGGGCATCCACAAAAGTACAGTACACGAAATGTGATCCTACTCTTTTACCCAGGTCATTAAATTCAGTCTGTCAGGAGGTATAACAGAAGGCAGCTCTTTGCCAAAAGACTGTACATCACAGATGAAACATCTACTATGTGCAGTCTTTCCTGAGCCATGAATGAAAACATTCTCCCATTCTTAACAAACCAGAGACATTCTTCAAAATATGTGATGCGGTGATGAGATTTTTAACTAAGTATTTGTTAAGCAATTACAGTAAATTTCATTAAAGTATACACTCTGAACTAGAACATAAGAAAAGACAGCAAAAACTAGCAGTTAAGAGTGCTCTCTGGTAATTTATGGTTACATATAAATAAACAAAAAGAAGCATTAACAGAAAGGCGTTCAACTTAGTTTTAATATTTTTAATTTTAAAAACATGAAATAAGAACGAGTAAAACCACTTCATATCTAAACAATTCTAGCATATGAGACTAAAAGCCCACTCACCCAAGCCTCCTGTCTCCAAAAACAGCCAATAAGGGATGCCTAGAAATCAGCTCTACAACAAAACAAGCCCATAATGATACTTCCCAGAAATACTTTCCTAACCTCCAGCAAGTTTCAGTTTGTTCACCTTCTGAGCCAGAAATCGTCATTTTGTATGTAGCAGTCCTCAGCTGACATACCTGTTGTGAAGCTGCCCCCTTGCTTTTTGAATCTTTATATAATTTTAGCATCCACAACAATCCACAGTACTACACATTTTGTGTAGGATCACCACGTTTGCTGTCAGTTACTTTTGTCTGATGCCTTCTCGTTTTTAAGTATGAAACTGTCCACAATCAACCAGAAGAGACACACAAACAAAAAAACTGCTTTTTAGGATGAAAGAGAACACCATTTAAGGTCATCTTCAATTTGTTCATTATGGATAAACAACACTGAATCCACTCACACAGGATAAAAGTGTGCATGGCAGTCACTGAACATGCTACCACGTCTTCTCCCCATACACATCTCTGAACCAGCCCTTAACTGAGTTGCAACGTAGCCTACCCTAACCGGACCAAACTACATAGTTCAAAGATCTAAAATATTCTCAAGCACAGTTGTACAAATGTCTTTAAGATTTGAGTAGATAGCACAGATGATGAAATAAAACTATCCTCCCTGTTAAACACTCTGTGCCATCTTCTGGGGATCTAGATGTCAGTCATGGCAGGCTTGCCCCACGTTCTTATTCAGAAAGAACACTGTTTGGCCAAGGCATAGAAAAAACTGCTGTTTAGATCTAGAAAAGTAATCTTCCTAACATCTTCCAGTGGAGCAACAAGTCTTAGATCTCCAGAAAATAAAGACTGCATTAGTACCTCAGGGCTTATATGTCATCTGGAGTTTTGCTAGAATACCTGTGGTAGAGTGCCAAGCTGTAAAAATTTAACCGTCAACTTAACAACTATGTAACCAAGCCAGCCATTGCCTTGGTTTTATAACAGAGATACTGGAAGACATTGCCCTAGGAAGACATTTTGTATATACAACCAAAACACAAGAGAATTTTTTCCTCTACCTCTTTCAGATTTTAAAATGTTTGGTTTATTTGATCTATAAGAATAAAGTACCTGAAAAAGACTACTTTGGTTCTCTGTGTCACTAAAACTCCACATTATTTTTCAAGATCAGTTTTGTAAGGGGTATATGTTGCCTGGCAGCAACTGCACTGACAATAGAGCAAACTGCTAATCATCTAAAACTCATTCAACTACCTGAATGTGCATCACAAAAACAGTACAGGCAAAATGATACCAGCATTGCTGAAGACTAAAATAAGCTCTGCCAAGCCAAAAGGAAGAAAAATCTATCAATTCTGAACAAGAGAAGGACTACTCAGACCAGGAATGATCAAACTGGAGAGGCATTTTCCTGCCTCCATCACCTCTGGAAAAGATAGAAACAAGATAAAATTGGAAGATCACCATGAGGCACAGGAACAGAACAGAGTCCTTCTCACATGAAAAGCAATTTAGGGTAGAAATGGTAAAAGTCTTCACAGTTAAATGCATCACACTGCTCTCAAAAAAAAAAAACCAACCAAAAACAAACGAACAAAAAAACAACCAAACAAACAAAAAAACCAAAAACAAAACCCCAAAAAATATCATGAGGGATTGGCAGTGCCAATAGTTTGGTTTTCCTGACATAGCCCAGTTGATAGTACTGGCAACCTCAGCAGCTAAAAGTGCTGTTCATCATGCTATCACAGCAACCATTAAAATCTCTGCTGCCTTCAGCAGAAACCTGAAGAGGTAAAGTATAAAAGCCCCAACTTTGTACTTTCCCTGAACAGAACACAGGCAAAAAACAAGTCAGCTGTGAATTAATCACAAATGACCATAGAAAACAAGTTCCTTCTTGCTCAGAAAGCCTTTTAAAAGACAGAGCTGGGTAATAACCGAGGACTTGGGGAAGAAACCTGTGGAGCATAATTGAGGGCTGAAGTGGAAGGGCGGGAGTGGGGCAGGGAGAAGTATAAAAACGGTGTACAAGACGACACATAGGGAAAAGCTGTCAAAAGTAAAAAATAGTATTTTCAGAAGGGAAGGGAAAGGTACATATCTACATTTATTACATATTTTAAATTGAGTTAAAATCAATACACAGCTGAATCGTCTTGAAGATTCACAAAGCAGACTTCCCAGATAAGCTTCTAAAAATAAAAAAGCTTGGCTATTACTTATTAGGCTATACAAAATAAACTTCTAGTATAATGATGGACTCACATCCGCCAGACTCATGAAAAAAATGCACCAGAGAAACACAACCATGATTCATATGTTTTACAACACCAAGTATGTTTCCCAGGTACAACTCATCTGATCAAGTATAAATATCTATTTTGACTAATTCTCTTTAGTTTCCTATAGAGAAATATTTAATGTAATTTGAAATGTCCCAGGGATTAGAAATAGCTTTTTTGGGACAGGCAGGTTTGTTACAGAACTTAGGAGAATCATCCATGCCAACCAGACTAGTAGCAGAAGTCCAGCTGGGATACCCAGAGAGAACCACATATGGGCCACTAAAGGTGAAAACCTAAAGGTGCATGTCTTATATGTATGCATGTAAGTGAGGTACCTGATGGTACCAGCTATGCAAGCCAGGTACCTGATATTCCTTTATTTTCAATGGAGAACTAATCACCCCAGTCAAACAGACAAAAAAGCTATTCAGCTAAGCACCACCAGAACTATTTGCTCATGGCTCCACTGACTGTAATAGGATATTAAACACTGCGTGTGCACATAGACACCTAAATTTAAGCATCTTGAACCCCATTCACACCTCCACCCATACCTTCAAGAGTCAGCTGCCAAAGTCACTTCATTCAAAACCAGTGAAGTTCACAAACCTGTTTCTAAAACAGGTTATTCCTTGTAGCCACTTACTTCACCCCACCAACTATAGAAGGAAGTGGGTACATGGTCAAATGAATCATAGCCCTTTTCTAATAAAGAAAACTGCAAACAGAGAGACTACTAAAAGAAGTCGTTATAATATCCACACAGTATTCATGAGTACTTCAAGGAAAACCACAGTTTATTGCTTTGCCTGTGGAAGGCTTGTTCTTTAGTCTGAAACTAGGGTAAGAATCTGTGATCTCACATTTCACCAGAAATTATCTGCTGAAAAAATACATGTCCATTTCCCACCACATCCAAGGTGAGCTTAAGAAGTAAGATATGACCCTTAAGAAATGTTCTTAGTAACAGAAACAGGTATGAAGGCAGAGAAATATCTTTCAAAGAAAAAGTGATGTCATTTAATTTGCTCCCCAACTAATATGGAGTTTTTTGCTGAAGAGAATATCATCTGATGTCAACATTCAAGACTCTTAAAATTTCACAGTCATACCTAACGGATCATGAGGGTACTGTATATGCATTTAATTATACCATCCATTAGCTCAATGACTTTTATTGGATTGTTCACCACAAGAAGTTACACAGCTCCCCAGCTTTCTGGGCTTTTCAGAAGGTTTTCTTTAAAAGGTATGGGGGAGGTTTTGGTTAGCTGTTGTGGGCTTTCTTGGCTTCAGCTAACAGCAAAACTTTTACCAGTTTCAACATTAACCATAAATATACCTCAGAGCTGGGAAATTTAATTTTGGAAACAACAATAACAACAACAACAAAAAAAACCCCACCAAAAAAACCCACCAAAAAAACCACCAAAAAAACAACCAGCCCCCAACCCCTCCAAAATTACTAAGTCACTGACCTTTGTACACACCCAGATATTTTCACAGCTGTTAAAACATTTTTGCAATCTACTAAAAGCCACAAAGGTACTTTGTCATTTTTTATTTCAGTGCAATATAGATTGAGGCCCACAAATCTTCTATAATCATGTTTAAATTCTTACTTAGACTTAATGGGCAATTTATTTTCAGCAAGTTGCTTTTCAAACAAGTAATTTCTACGACAAATGGTACATGATTAGATACAGATATGGGAACATACTGCTGAAGCTATCTCTGTTTTCCTAAATTTTACACCTTACTTTGTGCTACAAGAGAACTAAAAATCAATGCCCAAGAAAGCTTTAACCCGCATATCATCTGTACATACCAGTATGTCTTCCCTAAGCCTACTTGACAGCTTCTGGTTTACATGTTCAAGGATTATGCAGGGGTTTTAAATCAATTGCTCCTTTTCTTGGGTAGGAGTAGGTGCAGAACCAGAATGCAAACTGCTGTCTTCCTGAGAGCTTTCCTTCCTGTCCCAATTTCCATCTCTATTCTCATCTTGGTATATCCCCTCTGAGGCCAAAGCAATTCTTACACAAATGAAGTCAAAGCACTTGAGAAGACAACAGAACTTACTGCATCCTACAGCTTTGCACCTCCCATGCCACTTTCACAGATCTGGCTCAGAATTTTCACCTCTGCACTTCACCTCTAATGACAGATAGTGTGACAGTCCACATTTGGAAGAGAAAGGAACATTTGCAAAGTGGTCTGCATTCAGCGGCTTTCTTTTCTCATCCCCAAAGATCTTCACAGCACAGGAAGAGAGGATGCACTGCAGGTTGTGGAGTAGAAGGCATAGAAAAAGCAGTACTGTAGTTTGGAGAAGGGGGAGGAGAGGAAGAAAGGAGGTTTGAAGCATTATCACTGCAAGATGGATCGAGACCAAACTCTCACCACAGAGAAGCAGGAGAACTAGAACAGACAGAACTGTGCTGTCTCTGCACATCAACTACATGCTGAAACACAATAGCATTACACATCTGACTAGAAGAAAATAATTTCTCTGAATGATAATGCTACACTGAAAACTTGTATTCAGTTGAAGACAGGGTTGCTAAAGTCCTTTTGTAAGTGACCGTTTTCCAGGATGTAATCTCTTGTAAGAGATATAGTCTTTGCTTTTTAAGGCTATGGTCTCATTTCTGCTACTTGCAGTAGTTTTCAGATAAGAGTCTTTCCAACCGACCTAAATCAGCCTATATAATTGATATGATCAAGCCATAATTTAGCATTTCACTATATTGACAAGAATGGCAGTTCTACTACGAACATTCTTACTGATCGACAGACAGTGAATACACCAAGCTACGCATAAAATACCCCATAATGTCACCCCAATGTATCACAGAATTTCTCTCAGGGGTTTTTTTGTTTGTTTTTTGTTTGATAGTTTTTCATGTAGTCTAACTTTTTTGTACTGTTACATGACCCACAGCAATCAAGAGTGATCCTTTGGAGTATGAACACACTCTCAATGCAATCTTGCAGCAACATCCTTACTCTAGTGGAGTCAAGATTCCACTCTATCAGTATCAGCTATATGTACAGCTGTACAGACAGTAGAAGGTACTGTCTTTGAGGGGAAAAATAACATTTACACTTTTGATCACTGGTCAAGCAAAATCAAACCCAAAAATTTTACTGAATAATTTCAACAAACTTCATGTTTGATATAACAGGCTTTTCACAGGCTTTGTTAAATCTACACTGAAGCTAAAGTGTGTGACAAGCCAACCCTCTCTGGCCAGCAGGCTGATGTTCAATGTTTCAACAAAGACTGTTAAATTGGATTACTTCTTGCTATTATATAATCAATATTGGTAGACATTAGGCAGATGGAAGTCATTCAAAGATGTTTTAAAACACACACATATGTTTTCTCTCAATTCTAGTCCAAATGGCACCACCACGATTTCAGTGCAATCATGCTGAGCAGGTATGAAAAAGGACCAGAACCACTCCCCTGCCCTTTTTCCCCGTCATCCTTCCAACAATAAAAACACCAATACTTTGTGGAAAAGAAGCGATGGGTTTACCAAATGCTGTGCTTTATCCAAAGAAACTCAGAATAACAAGATTATCAGCTTTGTTCCTAAATGTAACACATTATGGAACAGTCTAGGCTTTTTCAGTCAAATTCCCTGGAGAATGTAAAAAAGGGAGGGAAGCACTTCCCTCCCTTTTCTACAGTGCTTCTAAAAAGAGCAGAAAAAGTCTTTATTTTCCAGTGATGTTATTGATAGTGTATCAAGACAAGAACAGTATTTAGTATCAAGAAACCCTGCTATATTGTGCTGTGTCACACACCTTCTGCTGACAGCATAAAACTTACACATTAACACATTACTATTACAAATACTGTTCTCACAGCTTTTTACTGCACCATTTGTGCAATCAGGATTCTGAGAACTAAAAAAAAAATTTAAAAAACAGAACAAAACTAAAACCCAAAAAAACCCTAACCTAAAACTGTACTGAAAACAATATTTTGTTATAAGTTTAGTGTGACTTATAAGATAGTCATCTGAATGATTACGGTCATGAAAAAAGTAAGCAAGATGATCCAATTCATAATTCTGTATCTCCAGTTTAAAGACAGAAAATAAAAGCTACTCATACTAACTCTTCAAAAGAAATATTTAAGTATCTTAAATGTATTTTTAAAAAAATATTTTCATAGTACAGAGGTTTCCTGTACAAGAGATAAAATTAATCAACAATAAGATGTTTATACTGGTAAAGAAAAAAAACATAAAAGGAAAATTAATGACTGAAGGCAGATTAAAAAGGAAAGTAATAATTTAAAAGTATTTTGTTATTGCTCAAGTATAGCTATTATTTTTGTTAGGGAGAAACACACAGTTTACATCCTAGCATCTCTTCAGTTTTAAAAACATATTTTAAAATGAGTGTGCAGTGGAGAGCTATCCCTCCTACCTTTCACAACGAGAACACCAAATTGCATGAGTGGCTTACACTCCACTGCCTAACAGGGCAATATTGAAGTGCTACTTGATTACAGGCTACTTGTCTGATATTTTAAAATGGAAAATTAAGGCAGTATTAGAATGAGTATACTAAAGAATTTAATACAAATAATTTTGGTCAAAACCTGGGCTTTAAAGTATTTAAGCTTGCTTTTGTTAACTCTTACCTTTATATTCATTTATGCCATGGTTATATCGTTGTTTTAAAAGACAGTAATGTTATAAATATGCACTGCGTAAGGTTTACTTTTTAAGAGGAAAACTGAATTTTCACAACACTACAGATTTTAAGACACAGAAGGACAATTACGTACACAGTTGAAACAAGGTTTCAGATAAGAACTAGTGCCTGTTAGGAAATAAACAGGATAATAAAAAATAAAATGCTAGCAATAACCTAAATTTCAGAGAAACTAGTGTCCTCTCTTTTCGGGAGTCATCGCCTTCAGGAACGACCCCCATCAGAATGGGCACCACCGCGGTTTTACTGCCCTGAACTTCGCGTGTCGCTTACGCGACCGAGCAGCTACAGCCTGACTCTGGAACTGCGGCTGTCGGCCAGGGCAGTACCTCCGGCTGGTTCGCCCCGGGAAGCCCCCAGACCGGCTGGACCGCGCCAGGTCTGGGATGCACCGGGAGAGGGAGAGCCGCCGGGCTGACAGAGGTCTGCCAGAGCACGGGCGAGCAGCCGGGGCCCAGCAGAGGCGCAGACCGCCCGAGAAGACGAGCCCTGCAGCCCTGGCTGGGGTCGTGTGGAGCAGGAGAGAGAAGCCCAGCGCCGGCCCAGGGGAGCGCAGCCTCCCCCCGACACCGCTTTAACCATCGGCTGGCACCGCACCGCATCCCTCCACCTCTCTCCTAGCTGCCTCACCCACCCGCAGAGACGACACGCCGGCAGGGAGGGAGGTTCTGCTCGGGTTTTGAGAATATTTTAAGCGGGGAGCCAGATCCTGCCCCTGGGGCGCGGGCCCCGGGAGCCGAGCCGTCTCCACACACCCGGCACTCGGGACGGGGACTTGGGGCGGGGGAAAAGGACGGTGCCTCTGCGCCGAAAACGCCTCACCAGAGGCAGGCGAAAGCCTTGCGGGCCCGGCAAAGGGTTAAAGAGCAACATTTCCCCCCGCCCCGGTCTGACAGGTCCCGCCGCCTCGGCCGCTGTCAGCACCTCAGCCCTCCCAGAGAGCCGGGGCGCAGCCCCTTCGCTGTGCGGAGCGGCGGGAAAAGAGGGGGTGGGTGCGGAAGAGGCGAGACGGGGAGCGGAGCCCCCTCCATGCCCCTCATGGGCGCCGCACGCCGACCCCGCGCCGGAGCAGCGGGAAGGAACAATGGGAGAGAGAACCCACCGCCCCCGCTGAGGGAAGAGGGAGAGCTGCAAGGAGGGAGACCCCGCGCTTCTCTCTGTTCTTGCCCGGGGTGGGACGGGGCTCAGTGGCGGCGGGTCCCGCAGTGAAACCCGTCCCGCCCTGGGGGAGAAGGAGGGCGGAGGGACGGAGCGGCGGAGGCAGGTCTCCAGGCACCGCTTCGTCCCAACCCCTTGGGGGACCCTCCTCGCCGCGGCTGGGTCGCACCCCCTTCTCCCGCCAGGCCCATTACCGCTACCGTGGCCGCCGAATCCTCCCGCCCGTCAGAGCCGGGCTCGCCGCTCGCTCCCTCCGTCGCCATCTTCCCGCTGTATCGGCTCCGGCGCGGAGCGCGGTGCGGAGCCGAGTGGCGGAGCCGCCGCCGCCAGGCGCTTAACCCGCTCCCCGCCGGCAGCGATCCCGCCGGGAGCGGGGGCGCTTAACCCCTGCGGCGCCGCGCAGGCGGGGCTGCCGAGCCGAGCCGCCCCCTACGCCGGCAGAGGCGAGCGACTCCCGCCGCCGGGCGCTCCGGCTTCCCTACCCACCCGCTCCCCGTCCTCCATACGGAGGCCCGGAGACAGGCGGAGGGGGAGCGGGACCTCGCCCCGGGCGGCCGGCGCGCAATGGTGGCGGAGGGGAGTGTCCCCGCTACGGCGCTACCCGGGCCCCACGCACACACCGCTCTCCTCCCTACCCACCCCCCTGGCTTAGCAGCAGAAGGAAAGGAAAGGTTATGGATGGGGCGAAAAAATAAGGGGTTGCAGTGGGTTGGCTTACCTGATCAGTGAGACCTTTAAACCAGCTGAAGTCTTTGAGGGAAGGGCAACTGTGCCTTTTCCTTTCTGGGGGTGCTGACTGGAGGAGTCACCTCTGGAGAGGTCTAGAGGAACATTTCTGCTGCCAGCCATTGCTTGGCTGGCTTATTTTCAAGGCATATTTTCAGAGCCTGTGTGAGGGTGGACACTCAGCCAGGCCCAGTGTTTTGGCACCTCTCAGACCCAGTGCTGGAGCCCATCCTGACCTGGAGCTGCCCTTTGCCATTCCAGGTGGGTACTGAAGCCAAATCCTGTTCAGGATTCTTTCCAGAGTAAGGTTTTGTCTGCTGAGCTGAGCCCACTACCACGAAGGCTCAGTGTTCCCCACCCAGGAGCACCCCGCACTGCCCCTCTCCAGGGGATGTTCCTCCCGGTCTTGCTGTACTGCTTTGCCCCGGCAATGGGGACCTACACCAAAACCAAATCAAAATGTACTTCTCCCCGGAACCAATTTAACTATTATAAGCTGAATTCGCAACACTGTTTACTCTGCAGCCACATAGAACTTCCACCAAAAGCAGGCTCCTTTGAGCCTTGCCAAGCTCTAGCTTTCACAGAGCTGCCTCAAGTCTACTCAACTAAATCCCTTGACACCAGGACCAGACCAGAAATGAAGCGATGCCTTGATCAAAGACAGCAAATGTTCTTCTAGGCATGCTGTACCTAAGGATGGAAGTAAACCCGTGCATGAACTTTTTCCCCTTTACATTTCTAGAAGGGGAATTGATGATTAGTAGAATAAACTCCATCTGTGAGGTAAATGCACACTGAACAGAGCAAGCAGAAGGCAGTGTATAGGATCCATTACAGGGCACACAAAATCCAGTTAAACAGATGTTTTCTGGTTTAGGGTTTGTTTTTTCTTCTTAAAAATGAGCTCTCCTCCTACTCAAGTTTTACACTTTTTATAACTGTAGTGAGTGCTCACCCACTTTCCATCACTGAAGCTAAGAAACTACATTGATGACACACAGCCTAAAACAACTTGTTTTTCTCAGTTCTCAGCACTCTAATACAATTTATTTTGTTTAGGACAAATTGCTGCTTGCCTTCTTTATTGACAGCAAAGTAACATACATTACTCATAATTTTTATTTATATAAATTTGGAAGAGTATTTGGTGCTTTGCATTCAAGAAACTCAACAAAAATAATTTGTTTCCTATGAACTCTGTCATACTTACTCCTCTTTAAAATGGATTAAAATACTGAAGTTTTTAAAATTGTTTGAGGATGTATTTTCTTTTACTGGTTCCCATCTACCATTATCATTGCCAGTATTTTGCTACTGCAATAGAATCATCTGCTGTCCCTCGCAGTTACTTATGTGTCTCTCTGAGTTGGTACAAAGTGTGAACACAATATATTGTGTAAATACTTTTTAAACGCCATATATGTCACATCAATGATGTAGCAAAGACTGCACCATATATCTCTTGCTCTGCTGAGATCATAAACTGGTTTAGCTGATATTTTATCAATTACCAAGTGTACATTTATCAAAATAACAATGAATATTATATTAGTCATAGCTTGCCATTTCAGACTTGAGAACTGATCTCTCTTTCCTCATCTGAAGATAAATTTAGAATGATTTCTGAGAGATATGGGAGTGCTCAATCTCAGCCAGCAAAAAATTAATAGAATAGATGGACCAGCAACGCTTCAGTTAAAAGCTGATCTCCAGACAACTAATATCCAGCACATCATCCAAATGCTGGAAGTTGTTTGACCTGCTGTTATGGTCAAAAAGATGACAGACATGCTTTCGAAGGAGGAGTGATCTATATTTCTTCTTTATGTCATGAAATGAATCGTCACAACATTTTATTTATTGTCACAAAATATTACTGATGTTTGTATGAGACTATACGGCATGTTTGTGTTTCTTCACTCTTTTCCCTAATGGCAGCAACAAGGCTTATGGTTGGCATGAGAGCACTAAAATCCATATTAGATATTGCCAGTCGCTACTGGGAGTAGATTCTTGTGCTGCACAGCAACTGCTGCATCATCAGTGATGGTGGTATGGTCCAAATGTCTTTGAGGTTTTGCTGCATGAAGAACACCTCCACACTGGGGGTCATTTCAAAGCAGGAGATGGTTTTTTCCTTGATTGTTACTACTGCGTCACCGGACAAGGTCTTAGTTATTCTCTGGTTATTTGGCTTATGCTGCTGACATCCTCTCTCAGAACTGGCTCTAAACCCACAGCAATACAGGATCTACACACATTATGAATGACTTCAAAGTGAGGGACAGCATGATGTCGTGACTGCTGTCATAGTGTACTGTAATTTCTATGCCTGCATTATACAGGGTAAAACAGCTCTTTAATGCATGTCTAAGTCAGAGCCCTTCTAGAAGAAATTGCCTTTGCTTTTACAGACAATTTTATCACTACAGTAAGGCAAAGGAGTTGCTTTTCTCAGAGGAAGGTACTCACTGTTTTACTATTAGCAAGTAGCTGGCAAACTGAATGCAATTAATTCTTTTTCTGCTGTTCCAGTTTTATTTGGCTTGAGTAACATAAAGAAAAGCCCAAGCCTAGGAGCAGGCCTTAAGTGTATTTCTTTCCTATGATTAGAGAGCTGGCACAAAGTGGTGGAATGTGTCTACACCTTACAGGATGCAGCTGCTGAACTGAATGGTGCTCATTCCCTCCATTAGCACACAACTGCTGTGACAGAAAATGCATGCTTGGTTTTATACTGGCAGGGAAGCAAATTGTGTATCTCAATTGTACAGTGTATTGTGGCTTTCCTGCCTTGCAACTAACCATTTGCACATGAAAACAAACAAACAAAAGAGGTGTAAAATAGTATTTTATTTGCCTTTAAAAACAAAGAAACAAAAAGCCTGTGTCTGAATTTAAAGCAAGGAGGAGATATTGAAGTACCAAGATAAATTTTTACAGAATATTAAAATTCTGAGAAAAAGTAATTAATCACTGTATCATCAAAATCTTTCCAAAGGTCATCCCAGTGCAAACTTAAGACATTTCTTCCATCACTCTCATCTAGGACTCATCAAACCAAGCCAAACAACATAATTCAAATACTGCACTGATTATCTCTTCAGGAAACTTTGGTTTTGGGGACCTATATGCAATACAGAGCACTCTGATAACTCTGAACCATTAACTTGGGTTTTGTGAAGAAGGAGTTGCTTTCTCTGGAAGATGGCACACCACTGTCCAGGTGAAATTCAATAGAAAAAGAGACAATATTCTAGAGGGCATGCTGGCTGCTTCTGGGGATCTTAAAGTAACATTAAAAAGAAAGGTGAAAAGGAGGCAAAGTCAAAGCATTGAGAACAAAATAGAATCTCCAGTAGGCATGCAAAGAAGAGATGCTTTAATTGACTGTGCAGAAGGAGCATAATTATTTTTAAAAAGTGTTGGAATGGCTGATTTGGGAGCATAAATTCAACAGTATTGAATATTACTATAAGCTAGTGATGCGATTCACGTGACTGGAGTGTTGAAAACTGTCTGCAATCTGCTTAGAAAGGGACAAGTGCACAAAAAAAAGGGAAAAAACTGTCAAACTAGAATGTTCTGAGTGTCAGCACTACTGACATCGCAGGAAAGGTTAGTTGAATGTTTATGTGTTGTGTTTTAATGTTTAAAACATAAAATGAAGTATTTAGTGCCTACTGCAAACCTCACATCATACTAAAGAACAAAATGGCAATATTCTCAAGTATCTTTTACAAAGAAAGAGAAAGCTGCTATCACTGAGGCTTTTCTTTGAATGACATCATTTTGCCAATACTGTAACATCCTGTAAATGTCTAAAAATTACATGTGACAATTCAAAAAGTTAACCTTGAGCAGGAGGATTCTAAATGAGACATCCTTTTAACACAAGAGGAGGAGCTCTCTCCAACTGGAATCTAAAATTTCAGTGTTTGCTGTGCCTAAGTTTTAGAAATCTGAGCCCAGAATGGAATATGGAAACTAAAAATGGGCTTATGAAGTTGAAACATTTATTTTAGAGAAGGCTTGAAGTCTGTGTTATGCAAAAAGCTCACATGCTGATCTTCTTGGAGCTGAAATACATAAGCTTTCCTGTGAGGAAGAAAATAACTCATTTGCTGTCAAGACAAAAAAGGAGTGTGTACAGTTTTTTAAATACCAGAAAGGTATAGAACAGTTAAAATTATCAAACTGAAAATATATGAAAATATTCAGAAAAGTTAAAAGCCCTATCTTATTTCTCTCTTTCGTTCATCTTCTTGTGGGCACCAGTAAGAAATGTGAGGTAAATCCAGAAAAGTTTTCTAACTGAAGCAATAAAGGTGCAGGAATCAAGAATTCTCAGAACCAGTTTCCGTAAGCGGGTATGATGACTAATGTACTTCTACAGGCATTAGCACTTCCAAGCAAAAACCCCACTTTTTTTTCTGGACATGGGAGAAATGCTTGCTGCTGTCATCATATTGGCTGTAGTGGCAGGAGTCAGGAGAATTCATGCTGCAACTGCCAGACGTGGAAGAGTCTGTTCCCTTACTGGCAGGATTTATGCAGCGATCTGCGGTGCTGGGAAGTACACTACCTCATTTTGGAATTTAACTCTTTGCCCACTAATCAACACACCATGAAATTACTTTTTTTCAGTAATTACTAAATCACTTTATTGCAGAATGTCTTCTATTTTTTTATTTTCTTTTTTTCCCCTTCTTTTTAAAAATAATCCATTGATTGTTAAGCCTACTGTTTTAGCTTTTGCTCATTTTCCTTATACAGAAGGTTAGTTTTGAAATTGTCTTATGCTGGTGGCATCCTGTGAACAAAATTGGATCACTAAATCCCTGTAGAGATGAAGCTGTACCACTGCAAAATGGACCACTGTATCCTCAAAAAAACTTGCCTGGAATTGAAATGGTAGTGCACATAGTGGGGGCTGTCCTCCCTGCCAAAGCCCTACGATTGTTCCCAGAGCTCACTGCAAGCGCAACACCATGTGTGGGATTTCAGCACATGGAACAGCTTCAAGAGGACCTTTACTCTCTAATTGTAGAAATAAAACCGCAAAGGGAGGTTAATCAACTCATTGCCAGGAAGGATGAGTCTCAAGAAGGTGGTAACTACCTTAGCACTTAGATAGAACATCTATATAGGGGCTTGGTAAGGAAATGCTTTTCGCATTGAAATGCTCCACTAGGGAAAAATTCCCTTGCTAATGAAACAAAACTGCTTCAATAGGTTGTTAGCTCCATCACTGAACTGTAGAATCACAGCCCAGGAGAACTCGCTCCTGTGCTGATGACACAGAACAGAGATTATTGTACTGAGGAGTTAACTCCAATGTGGAAAACAAGCATTTGCTAGAATGAAGGAACAAATTTGCTTGCCTGTAGGAAAGTGATGCACTTACTCACTGATGTAACTCAACCTTTGAAACGTAACTTTATTTATACTCTCAAAGTTGAAAAAAAATCTTATGAAAAGACAGGAGATCTCAGTGTGTATGTGTGTGTATGTGTGTGTGTGTGCGTGTGTTCCATGAACTGAACTAATGTGATCATATTGCCAAGACTCATAGTGAACTGAACTAAATGTAGGCAACTCGTGTAAGTCTGTGGTTCTAGCTTATGGGTAACAGAAGACCTGATGAATGTTTTAATCAGGGGGAAAAAACTCCAGTAAGACAGACTGATTGTGAAATCATAAGTAAAAGAGGCAAAATTAAAATTCACGTGGCACCCTGAATGTGTGCAAAATTCACTTATTTACATGTAAATGAGGCAGACAGAGGAAAAGCAATGAGCAGGAGAGAGATAACCCCGAGTAGTCTTTCCTGTCAAGCACAAGCATCTTTCAATGTGCAACTGCACTGAAATCTTTAAGTCCGGGATTAGGGATTCTGCCTTTGCTCTGATGTTTAAATTCTGGATATCCATAAGATTATCTTTCATTAGAATTTGGCTCAGCATGTCCCTCAAGATTGAGATGTCATTTAGATTGTATGGGCTTGATCCCCCATGTGTCATTTGCCTACCTTACTGGGAATTAAGTGGGAAAGAAATTTTAAAAATTAGCATTGTTACAGAGTATGAACTAGCTTTGTTGCAAAAATAAAAAGAGTTCTTAGGCTCCTGAGTTTCATCAGCTCCCAAGTTTCATCAATAGATGATGGGGACTCTCTTGCCTTCTGTGCCTTGACGATTTCCTCTGAGATTTCAAGACTGAACATGAATATAAAGCCAAAGCTCTACAGAAGATCTGCTGCAGCCAGAAATCTGTAAGAATATAATGACTTTACAAAATATCTTGGGAGGCTGAATAATCTTGCTGCAGGACAAAGGTAGAAAAAAAAAGAAAGTCAGTGGATTTGGAGTGAGGAATATTTACATAATATTTGATCTTTGTTATTTTAAAATAGCTACAAAATATGAGTCATAGAAACCTAGGACTGGACTGCCAATCAGTTAGTCTAACATCTTCCAAACTCTAGAATACATATTACACAGTCCTGTAAATAAAATTATTACTTTAACATCAGAATTTTGTTGCATTTTTTCCTATTCAAATAATGTTGAATGTGCTAGCATTAAACTGTATAAATTCTGCAAAATTTATGAAAAAATCAAATATGTCCTGATGCTGGTGATTTTTTATTTATGGGCTATCAAATAACCACAATATCTTTATGAGTCTGTTGATATTTGGGCTGTTATTGTAATGCAAAAACAAAGATAAAGGAAATATCAGTGACGGTAAGGACCACAGAAGAATCTGGAAACTGTAGCTGAGAAGGGAAATCTTGGAATACAGGTGTCCAGCCTCCTTCTCTTATTGAAGTGACCATCTGAGTAAATACATACATTTAATGAAATGAGATTTAGATGTCCCTGTGCCAAGATAAAGAGATTGCCCTGGAAATGAACTGGTACTTTAAAAAATTGCACTGTCAAAAAAGAATGCTTTTACAGCTGAAGAAGACTGCATTTCAGTGAAGTTTGTGCTACTCTGTGCTGTAGATACCCCTGAGATACAACAGTATCTATGTAAAAACAATTCACAACACAAGCCCTTTTTTAAATTTAATGTATAGTTTGTCCAAGAAACAGTTGACTGTGAAAAACATCAGCATGACATTCTGTCACAGATGGAAAACTATTCCAATTAGAAGTAGAAATGAACACACAGAAACACTTCTTTTGAAAACAAAATTGTTATTGGCAGATAACAAGAGGATATTGGTAGTATTTCTGAAGGTAAAAGATATTCCAGAGTATAAAAGAATGAGCATGTGCGGAGTTTTTGGCTTCCATTTATCCTTTGAAAAGGCTTTTCAGACACATGACCTCTTAAAGGAGATTTGTTTTGCAGAGATCACTCAAGAAACAAGCAGAACAGAGCAGCAGCCTAGAACAAAGCTGCTTCTCACTCATGGTAGTGTGAAAGGATTGCTCCCTCGTCTTTATTTGAGGCCCCTTAGGAAGCCTACAGGATGCTGGTTGCTAGGCAACACCCAGCTATGATGTAGATAGCATTACGTATTAATTATTTCATGGGTCTTTTCCATGGAAGATCCTGAAAATGTGCAATTAGACACATGATAGGATAAGTAATTTTTCATTCTGATGGACAAGCATTATTAATCTGCAGAAAATTCAGAATCTGATAAATTGTTCAGAGGGGACTGACTGTACCAAGTCTAATATTTTCTTTTTGTTGTGATGCTGTTTTGTAATTGCAGCAAAGGGATTTGAACAACAATATGGTTACAGTGAACTGTTTAAAGGTTCTGAACTAGAACATAATATTGCTTCAATTGTTTCCCTGATTAAAGTGCCTAGCTCTAAACTGATCTTTACCAGTACTTTATTTTGAGTAGTTCAGGTCAGTAGATGAGCAAAAAAAGAAAGCCTTAGAACATGAAAGCAATAAAATAAAAGATTTAGTAGCAGCTATATGTGGCAACAGAGAAGTAGAAATAACCCAAGAAATTAAATGTTGCGAAAGAAGCAAGTTTTAGTCTGGTAGTGTCTACCATGAAATAAGTTTCTGCATATCGTTGATGACATTGGCTTGTATTTATGGGAGAGGAGAGCTGCTCTTCCTTCTCTAGCATTGCCTACCTAGCTAGTCATCACAAGCATAACGGCATGTATGCATGGCACATTCCACTTTAAGGGGATGAATACTGAGACCCATTATACCACGTGAAATCAAACAGGGTAGCCAAGAAGAGACTTCAGTTACTGCAGAGGAAAATGGAGTTCACACTAAGGCAAGTCATTACCAAAGGTGAAAACATAAACAGCAACATGTTGGAAATTCCTGTGAAGTGACAATAACAAAATGTAACCAGTATCAAAGAAAATAAAGTACTGTCTCAGGACATGAACTGAGTAATAAGAAAATTAGAGAAAGAAATTATTGAACTTTTATCAATTAGTGCAAGTAATAAGAATGCTAGTTATTTTCCAGTTGAAGAAAGAAAATGAGACTGCAGATGGAGAGGCTCAAGGAGACACTAATAAGAGGTTGTGTGACTGAAAATCCTTGTACAGAAAAGGATGCCTTCTCCCACATCTTGGATACACTTATATTTGTGCAGAAGGAGCATGAAATGTAGCAAAGGGGAACAGAAACACTTTGGCTTGTGTGATCTGTAGATGTGGCACATGTTGGAGGATAAAACTCCCACTCTGTTTCCTGAGCTGTGTCCCTTTAGATGCATATGTGGCAGGAAACTGTCATGAATATTGACATTGGAAAATTTGCCATGGGATGCTTCAGAAATTGGAACATTAGCCAGACTGGTAATGTGCTGATTCAAATACCCATAGAGCATGCTAGATAGCAAACTTACTAGGTAGGCAACAAAAATGATAAGATTGGAAAATGACTGAACCTGTCTTTTTCTGGTGAAGAAGTCTGGACATTCAATTTTGATCAAATGAGGGCAGAAGGCATGAAAATTTCACATAAATATTCCCAGCTCCAAAACTTTACTGCCCACTTGTTGAGGCCACTGACTGTTTTTCTTTTCACTGCTTCCAGCTGGAAAGGTATGAGGAGCAGTAATTTCATTCACAATGTTGATAGGTACACAACTGAGACAAAATTACTATCCTTTGGCCATTCACACTGATAAACATTCTTCCTTGAAAGCTAGACTAACATTTTCTGAACCCTGTTTTTCAAGCATTGCATCTTACTAATAGTATGTGTACTTTTTAATGAAGTGCTATGCTAGGGAAATCAGTTATTTTTGAAATGAAAAGACTGTTTCACAAAGGCATTCTGAAGGCAGACAAATGAAGAAATTAAATTAGTGTTCCTAAAAAAGAAAACTAATGTACTTTAATTTTATCATGAATGTGAATGCATATATTGCTAACATCCTATTGTTCAAACTGATCTAGGAATATCTTTCTATCAGCAGAGATTTTCCTGTGGTAGCCGTTTCAAAGCAGGTGGATTTTCTGTCACTGCCAAGTTCTGAGGAGTCAATACTGCATAACAGCAACCACAAATTTCAGGTGGGCTCAGGATGTGTGTCTGTACTAGAGCCTGACCAATGCAATTTGTTTATATGACAGAACTCACGCAGCAACCTACAAATGAGTGTGACTCACATCCTGTCTTATTCATAATACTGATTTTTGACTACAAGTTGCAATCCTATGAATCTTCATAAAAACCTCCTCCTCTTTCCTGATATGTATTTGATCAATGTATTTGTCTTTTCTCTCACTTGTCTAATTTGAAGCATTAGATAAATGAACATGGTATTTATGTGTATTGATTTTCTTTATTTTTCTTACTTTTTGGGGTATTACTTTCAATGACTTTGCACCGTTACTAGTCATTTGATACAGTGAAATGGGCCTGAAGTTATTTATTAACTGCTGCATATCTTGTTTACTTCCTTCATTTTTTTCATTAGAAATAGCTTGTGTTTGTTTTATGATTCTTTGATCAGAACTTTTCCTTAGTTAGTTATTGTATTTAGTTGCATATTCTAACTAAAATCATCATCTCATTTCCACTTCAGTGTCTGTCTGTGATAGCATTATGCTTAATTCAGTTGTCTTCAGCAATGTTTTCTCTCAGACCCAGATCTGTAAAAAACCTGTTGCCTGATTGCCCAGCAAGCTAGAAGCTAGCTTTGGAGGCACCCAAATCCAGCAGCAAAATCACCTTGGGTTAGGAATTTACACTTATGAACTTGGTTATTTTGTGAGAGAGCAGGGGCAGGGCATTTTAAGATTCTGAAGCCTCAGTCCCACTTTGTTGATATGAAGTACAGAGAACCTGAACACACACTGTTCTAGGTGTAGAGAGATATCACCTTCTTTTGTATCCTTGAAGTTTGTCAGAGTTAATGTAATAAAATTTTGTATTTACTGGAGACCAGATGCTTGGCTGTTGTACAAAACAAACAACCAAAAGAATGAACTGCCAATGCATGCCAGCCTCATACCTGCTGATCCTGACCTGCAACTTGCTTAAACTCAGAACAGTAGTTTTCAGTGACCTACTAGAAAACAAAACTAAACAAAACAAAAACAACTCAACAAAAAACAATCAAGCATTTCAATTCAGTGTTCCACGGTACTGGGAAATAAGAGCTTAACCCACTTGTTCCCTCTAGTTCACATTTTCTTACAGCTATACTGAAGGTTATACTGTTATTTAACAAAAAGAAACATTCTTACGCAGCTTAGCAGCAATATCACAACACGAAAGATACCGTTTGTTCCAAGAGCTGAGAGGAAAACAAACGCAAATGACAACTCCTACCTGCCCTGAAAATCCTGAAATAAATATTTTTCTTCTCATCAGAAATGTTGCTTTGAGATGAGGCCTTGTAAAGTCCTTAGGTGTGTTTCTAATGGATGTACCTTTAATAAAACAGCCAGGATCATTGGTGGCAGGGGTAGAGATGGGCTCAGGTTCAAAATCAAATAACCTTCTTTTGAGGTTTTAAATTTATTTCAGGTTTGTATTAACTGAAGTGATAGAATCATGACATTCAGTACCTGTACCTCAATTTCTGCCCCTGCAAACTCATTAGCCTTTTTCCCCCCCCACATGCTTGTTACTGAAAAGTAGAGCACAGTGACCATTAAGGAATTCACTCACATTCATATTTACCCACCATCATTACAAAACTTTACATTTTTCTAGTTGTCTTCCATTGATATGGAAGAATTTTCTACTTGCTTTAATTTCCTTTGCAAAGGTTTACCTCAGGATAATCTAGAATTCCAATACTTTTATTGGAAACATGATTTAAAAGCAGAGAAAGTCACACATTATTAAATATACTGTCTGAACAACATCCATGTTTTCATACTCAGTCATAGCTAAGCTGTATCAGTGCTTTTTGTATTATTTGTACTGGAAGAACAGTAAATAATTTCTGGGGAAAGTTTTGTTTTCATCTACTAGCTGTCCCATTCAGTGACAAATTCTTCTTGAATTCCCTCCTTGTTTGGAAACAGAGGCCTACTTCATTATATACACTCGTAATCCAAGATCCAAGAGAACAAAAAATCATTATAGTGCCTACTGAAGGCTAAAAAGACAGATTGGTGTAGACAATTGTGAAGCATTTGCAGTACATAGAATCAGAAAAGCTCATTTGTCTGATTTACAGCTGCCTACTTAAAAGGTAGATCAGAATATGAGATCTGCCCTGTGCTATACACGTGTTAGGGTAAATAATAGACAGGACCTCAAATAAAGAGAAACAGCAATAATGGATTTTCTGAAGACTTTCTTAGCCTTATTTTTTTTCCCCTTCTTTTTCTTGTTAAGCCCCTGGTTTAGTTTTTAGGATCCTATACTTGTGTTTCTGTAAAACTAGCAAGCTCTGACTTTTTAACTTCTGTATCTCCTAGATTTTTGTTTCTGAGTGCTGTACTGAAATTGTCTTGGTTTTCCACCTATTTTCCTAATTAGTGTTTACTTATGCTCTGTTTTCCCAACTAATGGCACATTAATAAGCAGGAACACAGTACAGTTTGTCAGACTGTTCTAAATATTCTGGCCATTTTAGAAACTTGTTGGTCTCATTGGCTGCATAAAAATATAATGACCTACATGATGCAAGAATGAAAGAAATGCAGTTGAAAATAATGCGCTCACTGACGTAAGTAAACCATGACTGATAGAAAATGAACCTACACTAGTGGTGCCCAGATCACTATAGAAACAGAATAATCTTGTGGCAAAATTCAAAATGCTAATCAGCTGAAGAGAGGCACAAAGTCTGTGAGTGCAACAGAGAAGGAAAGCAGCTACCAATGCCCCTGCTAATAGGCAGTAAGGAATCCCATCACTTAAAATTCCATACCAATGTTTGTGATTCCAATTACTACACGTGGGTGGAACCAAAGATGGTAAAGCTTTTCATGTTGGAATTACAGTCACTCATCCTTCTGTATTTGTTTCAGCTCTACTGTCACAAAGCAATTATTGTAAACCTCATGTGATTGTTTGGAGAAGTTTGTATGGTTCCTCCATGTATATCTGTGTTAAACCCTATGTTCCACTTTGAATGTGGGATTGCTCAGCCTCCTGTGCTTCCCTGTCACATAATGGGAAAAGTCCTGCATCCTATATGGAAATGAAAAGATCTGCTCTCTGAAGTTCTGTGGTGATCCATTCAAATGTGATATCATTGACTGAAAGAAATGGTCACTTGTCAAGACAGATTTTTCAAATCTGAAAAGACAATGGATTTTTTTCCCAAGAGTCTTGATCATTTCATCTGGCTGATCATAAAATCGCCAGAAATACAAGCTAGATATTCAAGAGGTTGCTTCAGAGGAAGCTCAATCAGAACGACATAGGAGAAAGTGGATGGACTGACTAGAGGTGAAGCTACATTTTAGAAACAGAAGAGGGACCTAAGCTTATAAAGTGCTTGCTCTGAGGAAAAACTGAAGAACGTGCTAGTATTTTGTTGTTTTAAGTGACAAGTAAAGGTTAATTGTAAAACAGGGTTCCAATCAGAATGAACTTCTAGAAAGGGAGAGCTACTGGAAAGTCAGAGATAGCCACCAATAGCTTTGGAGCCCTAGAGCATGTATATTAAAATGTCTTTATAAGAAGGTTTAGCAGACACAAAGAAATTGTTTCAGAGAAGTTCAAGACAGACACTTGTGCTGGACCATACTTGCTGTGAGTTAAACTGGATATTTTCCATTTAAATTTCTATTGTAAGTACCTTGACTTCTTCAGCAATGGAGCACTATGAAATTAAGAATTAATGCTAGGAAATTGTCATTAATTTCCATTGAAATAAAGTTTTTCAATATGTTGAGGGACACATCTTCAACATCTTCTAATAATAACTTTGAGTGATGAGTAAAATTACATGTTTAAATAAAAAGAAGAGCAAAGACCCTTTGTTAGTTAGATGCACTGGAGACAGTGAAGGGACCATTATCAGCTGCTACACAAACAGCCTATTTGTACACAGACTGGTATATGAAGTTGCTCATGCTTTCATCTTACTCTTCCATCCTCTCCTATGCTCATCTGGGTTCCAAATTTAATGAGAGTTAGATCTTTTCAAAGAGAGAATGCTGATGAGCCTCGATCATTCACGTGTGGCTGAGCTTTCCAGGTGGCCAGAAGGAGTTCACAGAGCTTTGAGCAAACAGCTGGAGATTCAACTGCTCTTCCTTCACTGTGCAATAAAAGTGGATCTCAGCCAAGTTCTGGCCAAATGTGAAGTGAGTACAGGTAGGAAAAAAATTCCCTTTATATCATTTAATTTGGTACAATAATAATATTATTTCTAGGGCACTGCATAGAATATCATTTTGGAAATAAAGTGTGATTCTTTCATTATAGTCTGAGTTGTCTTCTAAAAGAGATGGAGTAATCTTTTATACAGGTAGTCTGTACAATTAGCTGTCTTTTTATTCCTTGTGTGGAAAAGCCATAACAGTATACTTGCCTGATGACATTATCAAGGAAGTCAGCAATGTCCACTCAACTGCTTTGTCGCTTTATTGATCTATTTACTTTTTAAATGAATTGCTGGGAGGACTTCTGGAAAGGCAGGTAGCACAATTGCTTCCCAGTGCTAAGATGTCATTTATGCATAGTGCTGAGGGAAAATATTTCAAGTGGAAAAAAATAATGGCTAGTGGTAATATGACTTGATTTCCAATTACACAGCACAAAGCTCATCACTCGAACTGAATCAGAAAAGATGCTGCCTGCCCACATCATCCTGTGATACTATTACATCTAATAAGAATAATTGCAAGTCTAGGAATGCTTCCAAGTAATTTTGCTTAATGATCTTAAACTCTAAGGAAGGGATGTCCACCTATTGCTTAATTACTTAATCTTTTAAAGGACATGTGCATAATGCAGAAGCTTATCTGCCCATCAGTACAACTCAGCAGGAATATAACTAATTGTTCTGTGCTGCTTTCCCTTTTGGCTTATGAATCCAACCAAGGGCTGTTACAGCCTGCTAGGACACTGGACCTGTTCAGAGAGGGAATCACAATCATATTCTGTAATTCATCTTCCCTTGCAGATTACCTTCATTGGCAAAGCAAAATAGCACACAAAAAGTAAAGCACCTTAACTGCATGGGGCTAGACTTGTCCCAGTCCTGTGGCTTCACTGATGGCTGAGGTGAATACATGTCCAACCTCACTGCACTGAGAGCTGCGTGCAGAAGGACTGATTTTGACCTAGCTGTTCTGTAATCATGCTTGCAAGCCTGACAACATTATCAAATTTTTGTATGTGCACATACCTGTATTTATATATCTACACAAAAACTTACAGGTACTATATGTACACCTCAAAAATCTGAAAATCCAAAAAGCTTGCTCTTTTGAGAAGACAGGGTTTCCAGATTTTTCTGTATCACACATCATACAGACAAGTGATCCAGGCATATATCTTTGCGTATTTTTTAAGTTGATATAAACACACTATATATTAAAGATCAAACATTCATAAACTGCTATAGGTTTGGATATGAATTCCTCTAAATTCACTCCTCTGGATGTTCAGGTGGTGATGCGGATTCTGTGTGAATGACCACATTTAGGGGCTATTTCAGCATGAAGGGATGTATTATGTCTTGTTTCCTCTCATGTTTTTGAAAAACTTCCTTTTTAGTCAGATAAGGCATTGGGGAAGGCTGAGAATTCTGCAGGACTGGAAAATCATTTCCTGTTGTGTTCTTCCATACTCTTGATTCAGATGCATGGAAATTAGGAAGCAATGTAGTTACGCAAATTAAGACAACAGAGAATCAAGCCATAAAATCAAAATGGAAATGCGACGAGCTAGGTAAAGTTTAGTCACACAACATAAAAGGTGTGCAGTGTAGTCCCAGATTGACTTGTCTGAACAGGGAAAATAAAAAGTGATTGTTTCATTTGACATTTCTGGGATCTCTTTGAATCAGCATTGTTGGAGTTGTTCCTGAAGTTGTTACTGAGCTTTCTCAGTCCTGCCTGCTTAACAGCAGGAAGGCCCATACTGCAAGCTTAGTTGTCTGAGTTCTGTTGGTATTTCCAAACCATGGGGTCTTTCTCACTGCTGGAGTTCTGGTAAATATGGTAATGCAGATAATCCACAGCCAGTGGAACTGGTGAAGCTGGGTTTCCTATGGGTCTGTGTAGTATATGTGAATTAAGCATATCCTTTAGAATACTATCACCACAACACACTGAGCTCATCTTTATGTCCCTTTGCCTCACTTCTGGGATGCCTGTCATCCTCCTAGCTTCCTCTGCACTACACACTGCCTCCTCCCAAAGCCCCATGCCCTCTCCTCACACCACAGCAGTTCCCCAGCCTGCTGGTGCTAACACAGCTCTTCCCACACCACCTCTTCACGTAAGTCCAAGATATTTTTCTGCTTTTAGCTGTATAAAGTAGCTGTATTTAGCCTGGTAAAATGTGGATGCTAGCTGGCCAGTCAGGGCATGCCTGCTGATTGCCCAGCTGGATGCTGCTAAAGGGATCTCTCTGCCCCTACCTCAGAGGAAGCACCAGTAAGGACTCCTTTAATCAGCATCTGTGTTTCAGTGTAGACATTTGTTGTATTTGAGATCTCTAACTACCTGGTTTTGGGGGCTGAAATTGGTGAGGGAGTACCAAAAATAATGAGAAATTACTGGGGCAGGGGAGAAAGGCCTGCCAGACTGCTCATAAGAGAAGACACAAAGGGTGTAATTTTGTAAACTTGGAAAGATAGGCTAGAAAATAAAGTAAGTATGCCTTAAAACAGACAAAACTAAGTCTACTGTATCTTCATTGTTGCTTAGGAATGATGCTTTGGCTTTGCTGCAGTAGCCCTGCAGCAGAGAACAAAAATTTCGGGAGCCAATTGCTCATCTGCAAATGAAAGTGAGAGCTGAGGGCAGACCCCTTCTGCATTTTTTTATATTTATGGAAGGATAGTAAAGTGAACCTGCTGCCAACACTGCTATTCACCACCTGTGATATTATTTGAAATGTCTCATTAAAGCAATTGATTTTTTCTGTAAGCTTGAAAAGAGAAAGTTTATTTGCCCCAGGAGCCAAAAAAGCCAAAGACTAGGTTGTCTTCAGGGGTAGCTCAGGGTACAGTGTACTGGATAATCTACTCCTTCCAGGAGCATCCCTTGGAGGTGGTTGGTCTCTGACACACTCTGCTCTTCTTCTTCCTCTTGAATATGGGACAGGAAAAATTATCACAAACATCTGAATCTGGTACCTGTTCTAGTCTCACCCATACGGGAAGGAAACAAGGAGATCTTGCACAGCAGCTGGAGCCCAAGCTAAGAAGCGCTTCCAAGGTCGGGAAGAAGTCTTTTCATGGTGTGGATGAGAGCTAGGACAAGTTATGACAAAACAACATAATACATGCTAATGAAGATGTTCTACAACATTTCAAGTTACATTCATATTTCCACCTGAAACTAAAGAATCTAATTTTCCATTATAAGTGAACCCCAAGGATAATTTCACTATTTTTACTCCTGAATAATGTCATCTCCCTTTTCCTTTAGTATTTCTTTTCCTTCTTTGTGTTTTTTACTTCCTGCTGTCTATTCATGATCTCAGCAGAACTATGATGTGTGAATTTAAGGGATGATTTTTCTGTTCCTTATTCTTCTATCTTCTTCTGGAGCTGAGAGACCATATTAAAGGATTTGCATTTAGAAACTAGAACATCCCTTTGACTGTGAATGCACAGCATAAACCTGGCACTCCTGTTTTCATTTCTATTGTGACTGAAGAAAATTTCTGCACTTACTGTGAACCTCATGGATGTTAAGGGCACTCTTTAGTGCTTTTTTTAAAAGATGTCTTCTGTAACAAGTGGTAATAGTCAAATGGTCATCAAAATATTACTCTAAGATTTCTTGCAATATACAAAAGGAAGAACACATTTCAAGAATAAAAACTATCACTTGGCTTGCAGAGAAACAGATGGGCATGAATTACACAACTAGCTAGAATGAAAAATAGACCCCAAAGTGAATTAAATGCTGGTGGGATGAAAATCAAGCTCTTTTTTTTTGCTGAAGTGAGAAAACAGTCCTACTTATAATGGAAAATTATTCACTCTGTACTGCAGTGTAAGACAAAATCTATCACACTGGAAGAAGATATTACTAGACTGCAAAAATACATGGTCTCCTCAGTAGAATGGACTGTCACTGAAGGGAGAGCTGCAAATAAAATTTAAACTTCAGCAGTTTTTGACAAAAAAAGAATGCTTTCAGTATTTACATATTTAAAACTTTTGCTGAACATGTAGAACAAGTAAAACAAATTCTTTTGGTATGTGCTATAGTTACAAATTTTTTTTTATTGTAAACTTGCTATGAGATTTCATTACATTTTTGTCTCAATGGATCTTTTTGTTATCATTAACTACAGCTGAGTTTTCAAAGTATCAAATATTCCTATAGAGTCTGTCACTTCATCTTTGGCTTTCAAAGGGCAAGTGCTGTAATAAAACTGAAATTGCTAAATGTCACTTAATTCCCACAGTAATTATTTAAGTATTATTTATATCACTGTCACCCAGAGAGATCTCAGATGAGACTGAGGTAGATATTGTGCTAGATATTATCTAAGACAAGTTTAACATTCTAAACCATATTAATCTAGCTCAATAGAGAATGGGCTACTTTATAAAGCATCTGCTCTGCTGCAATAATCAGACTTCTTGTAAGAGTATAGAGAAAGATCTAATTGTTCTATGTGCTTGGGGTAGACGAGCTGCTCTAAGTTCCCAGTGAACTGCAGGAAAATGTCTTTATTCTTTCTGGGAAGGCAGCTGGTGTAGTGCTGACCAGCAAATTGGCAGCTGTACTTTTCTACCCATTGATGAGCATGCTTGATTTTTAGAAACCTACAATATTGATGTTTGGGCTCTCACACATAGATGTTACTTGACTTGGGGGTGACATAGATTATTACTGACATTAATTTTAAAGAACAGCAAAAATTAACTAGAGTCTTTTTCCAAAGGGGTTATACAGTCTAAATAAAGATAAACAGATGTACTCGGAGAAATTAAATATCTTCTTTATTTACCAGATGAGGAACAAGAAGATTAAGAATTAAAATCTCTTTCTATGAAGGTCATGGGAATTTTGCCAGTAATAGCAACTGGATTAGGCTTTTACCCACATGGACGATACTGCAGTGGTACAGTAGAGACAAGAACTGAGTGCAGGTTTTCTGAATTCTGGAACAGCAAAGGGAATGCGGGAAGACTTGTTTTGATTGGAGTTTGGTAGGCATGTGAGCTCTGTCGTCTACTGTACACCACAAAATTACACTTATACATCAGTGTATACAACCATTTCCATCCCAGAAACTCTATCTAGAACTTGGAAAGGTTCCTTGGGGAAGGTGTGTTTGCTTCGGGAGGACCAGCCCACCATTTTAATGATCATTCCAGCAAGTTCATCAGGGTACAAACTGCAATGCATTTTTTACCATCTGGTTCTAATCAATCTTTGTGTGGCACCCTGCCTACCATACACAGGTTCCCTGCTACAAAATGGCATGTTACTGCACAGTGGCTTCTCATTATTTCAGTCACTGTGTCCTCACAATGTCATGCAGTGCCTGGGGGAGTCCTATAAATGTGTGTGCAACAGGGAGGAATATGGTGTTTGTAATGGTCTTCACTTCATTGCAGCTGGCTATGGTGGGTTTATATAGTTCCCCACATTTTAACATCATTTGAGCATCACAAAGACATTTTTTAGCAGAAGAATGACCACCACCCAGCCTGCAGCACACAGCTTAGGATGGGGAATGAAGAGCAGCAGGACACAATACTGATAGAGGGAGGGGTGATGTTAGTGGAGTCACACTATTCAGTTTTTATGGGCAGACTTTTTATTTTTACAGGGGACCATGTTACTAAAGCAAAAATTTAAAGAAAAGAAGTTCCCTTAAGAAGATGCACACTAGACACAGTGTTTGCCTATAAGTGCTACAAGCACAACAGAGGTTAGAATTTTATCTTAGAGCCCTGTAGTCAAGATTTCAATAAAATCATCACCCAACTCAAATATGCAAAATCTAATCTTTGTTGAATTTCAAATACTGCAGACTGAGAAATTGAAAGAGGAACCTCAAAACTGTAGAGCACTGACCTACACATTAGACAAAAGACTAAATGCAATGCATGCTTTGTGAGAAGGGGACGCATAAATAGGAACAACACATGATATGCAAAGAACTATCCTTTTTGCTAGGAGAGTTGTACATCTAATCAGTCTATAAATAGTGAATCTCACAAATATTTGGAACTTTCTGCATAGTGATCTCAAACTTTCATTTCCACGAAGGCTGTTTATGGCCCCTTATACACAATATTTAAATGGTGTATAAAAACTATGCTCTGAATATACCCAGTAAAAAAAATTTATCCAACAAGAAGAAAAAATCCCCTTCAAGATCTCAATACTTAAAGTTTCTTGTATGGGACCCACTCTGGCCTCAGGTGTCATTTTGTAAAATGTCTGCTGAAATAAGTGGGATTAAGGCAGTATGAAATATTACTAGAGGTTTTGTTCATACAAGTGAATTTCAGACGCAGGAAATATTCATGGATTTTTCTGTCTCCCCAGATAAAATCATTTTAATAAGATAAATTAACCGAGCACTGATTATACATAGGCCTCACAGGGCTGTGCACAAAGCTGTTTATTGTATTCAGAAAAGGGCAGGATATTTTGGTACGCCAGACATGTTTGCTTTATTCCCCCCAGTACTCTTTTCTCTGGAGCTGTTTCCCCTCTGGTCTCACTGCCCTCTTTGTTCATCTCAGCTGCCAGATGCTTCTTCCAGAGCCTGCCCTGGACCTGCGGAGAACCCTCAGGTGGTGGCCCTCACATCTGTCACCATCTGGTGCCTCTCTTGCTCCACTGTGGCCATGACTCTGATTGTAGCGCACATCCCATGTGCTTGCAGCTTACAGTTCATGTGAATATGGGGGTTCTGGACAAAAAGGTCTCCTGTCTTCAAGTCATGTTTGTCTTCACCTTTTAGGATACTTTGCATTATCAAGATAATGTCACAGTGCAGATCGAGTTTAGTCTGGGGTAAATACATAGAAATACACACTTACAAAATCAGTTCTTGCTAATGGCCCTACAGAGGAGACGATTTCACAGTAATTACACATGTCTAGCAGACCCTGACTGTCATTAAGACATTGCTATGGAATACATTTCCTATTTAACTCTCACCAAAGTGGTCAGCTGCAAGGGGGATATTTTCCTTTGTGTTCTGGCTTACTTTTCTATTAAGAACAGAACCTTGCTGAGAAGAAGGAGAAGCTTTTTGTTTCAAGACTTTAAAATATCTTCCATAGTTACAATAGTTAAAATAATGATTTACAAAGGCCGCAGAAATCTTTAATTTGTACTCCAAATATACTGTTGGCCTCAGATACAAATTAAAGACTTTTGAGGTAGCTATTGAATTCCAAGAGCAACCACCCTCATCCTGGAGTATTTAGGTCATTTGACTACATGATTCTGATGATGTTACTACATGGAGTGGCACTTTCTGAAAAGACCAAAAGCAACAATACCCTTTGATCCACTACAGGGCTTTAGGCAGAACAAAGTGCCCAGAAATGTATGGTTGTCCGAATAAATTTCTTAAGGTTATGAAATTACCTGGCAGATGTCGAGCACTATGTAAATATTGCAACAAAAATATGAATCCCCAGAAAGATTTAGCACGTGTAGAAGTAGGCAGTGACAGTTCATGGTGGGAGAAGTTATATCCTTCCCATTTAGAAAGTAGAGCTATTGGGAACATCTGAGCAGGGAATCTGTGCATTCACTGAAACACGGCCCGTCTGGTCTGTTATTTGAAATGCACTGTTTTGTAATCTTGTGAAAATGAAACTCCAGGGAAACTAAGTACATAGCACCCACTTCACAGGCTTCCTAAGCGTTTTCACATTCAACAAAGCCACTTTTGTTTCTCTGGGTTCTTGACTTACAGCAGCCTTTCCCTAAGCATTTAAAGTATTGTGGAAAGAGCAGAACTCAGGCAGAGGTCATCTCCAACTGGAGGAAGAGAGGAGAAGGGAAAGTATTGTTTTGCAGATACCCCTCAGGGGTACCTTGTTAATAATTACTTATTAACAAGAGCCTGAAATTCAAATTTCCAATTAGCATTCCAGCAAAATCTGAATATGAAAGATAGCTGTATATCAGCTGAATAAATGACATTTCCATCCTTACTGCTTCACAATGTTAAATTTCAGGTAGCCAGGTTTATGTAAGAAAATCTGCTACCAGACATTCAATAGGTCTTGTAGAAAATACAGTTAAATTTGCTGTTTACACTATATTTGCATGCAAAAATGTATGTCACATTTTACATGTCCAGTTCATTGATACACTTTGCTTTTCCATTATGTACTTATGTCCCAAAGTATTCCAAATGTGTCAGTTTGTAAATGCAAATATAAATAAAAGGTATATGCCTATTACATTTGCAGTATATATGGAAGGTTAAATTTTAAAGCACCAGACAGGAGAAAAACCCCTAGCACACAGTGGTAGCCGCAGGAGTTGTGCAAATACATGAAGGCTAAACTTCAAAAATAAAAAGCTTTCCCTTCCCTCATAAACTTTCCCAGGTAAAGATCTAGTTGCAAATTGCTAGTGTGTGTAGCATTTGACCAGGCATTTGACCAGGCATCCTGGCATTTGACCAGGCAACTGGACTGGATTTGGTCCTGAAGGTGACAGGCAAAACACACTGGCTTGCAAAACCAGGCAGGCGGCGTCTGCAGTCAAGGATACCTCCCAGTGCTCACCACTCTCCTTCTGGCTTCACATCCCCCATGATTGTTGAGGTTTCAGAAGCCTGCGCTATGGCAACTTTAGAGCAGACTTTGTCACCCACAGTTGACATGGGAGGGCACCAAAAAGCCAGCACTATTTGAAAGCTGGACCTTTTGTCTGCCACCAATGCCAGTGCAGAAGTGGCTCTGGTCACTGTTCACCTGTAACATTTTCAAGGGAAAGAAACACAGCATTCCTGTCCTGCTTTCTCTTATTCAGGGAGGAAAAAAAACCCCAACCCATCCAAGCAGAAAATTTAGAAATAGAATAAACATCCGTTCTTTAAAGCAGACTACCATGAATGTTAATTAGGAGTTTTGTGCAGAAATGGCACTAATTAAGTACACACATTCCGACTTCTTATTTTTCTTCTGAGCACAGAGAAGACAACCCCAAATATATTCTCTGCTGACAATTGTGAATGTATAAGAAGCTTTTTACCATCTCTTTTTTCTTAGAGAACCTAGTGTAGAAATCTGGAATTAATTAAAAACCACAGTAAGGTGCCATTCTCTGCCATTTGTCCTCAGCAGTCAGCAGGTCGTGTGTTGTACACCCAGCACTATGGCACAAAGGCAGACAAACCCAAAACTGGTGTGCAGACTATAGGGTGCCACAGCAACCTTTCTCAGGTGCAAATCAAGAGCTGCACAAGGAAGATCCCTGACTTATGTGAGTCCAGAGTGAACACAGGAATTACAGTCCATTAAAATAAATTTTTATGAAGATAAATTTACAAGTGTTTATAGGTTTTGGGTCCCCTTCCTTGCTGCCAGTGCCCAGGACAACTCATGTTTTGTGTTCTGTGGCAGGGCAGGAGCACCTGCATTGTTACACACACAGAGCCCATACCAGCTGCATCCCTGCCTGCGCAGATTCATCAATGCTTTTCTTGGCTCCAAGATGTGGTGAATGTTGTTCATACTCTATTCAGGTTCTTATAACTTGTCCATCACCTTGCTTTCTGTGAGCCCATTACAGCAAAGCTTATTTTACAGTCTGTCAGATCCTGGGGTTTCTGCACATGTTACAGGAATGTATTTTTTTGTTTGCTCAGTTTGTATGTGAATGATCCCATGTCCAATAAAAGGTTCCTAGTGATGCTCTACTCGTAACCACATTAAAGAAACACATGTCTGCAGCAGTCAGGATGTGTTGTGGTTATTCTGTCTTCTGAGGTTTTTGTGGTTTAGGTTTCAGTGAATTCCTCAAGGTTTTGCTCTGGGGTTTGGGAGGATTTGCTGTTGTCTATTTTGCACATGAAGGAATTTTTAACTATTGAAACCTTTTGTCCATAGAGTCTTTCTGTGGAATAAAATTGCATTGCAGTGACCAAGAATTTCCTTGCTGGATGCAAGAAGACGGATTACATGGTTTCTTGAGATTCTTGCAGCATTTCATTTCTGCAGCTCTGTTTTTTTACTGGTGTTGGGGTGTGGGAGCCATACGCGAAGTGTTGATCTGTGTTGAATGATTGCCTGTGAATGATAGTTTGTATTTTGCCATCTGGCTGCCTGATAATTAGTCCATCTTTTTATCAAATGAACGGCACATGTCTTCCTTTCCTAAATACATATGCAAAACTATATATTTTGGAAAAGGTTGTTTTCAACTTCAAAAAAATAGCCAGAAAGCAGTGTCTTTCTGTAATCATGTGCATGCCCTCAAAAAAACCACACCCACGTATGGACCTAGACTATCCTCTGCATCACTCTGGGGTATTATGCAACCCAAGTATTGGACTTCTGGCTACATGATGTTCTGAATTTGATACATACATATCTAAGCTGAGGTCTGGATGATATACTATTTCAATATGTATCTGCAATATGTAGCTATATTTTCCTATAATTAATAGATAAAAGACATACCCAGTTTGACAGCATGTTCATTATGCTATATGCTCATCACTACTCCAAGTACATTTCCATGGCATCTATTCCTGGTGGGACCCACTGGTTTGGGACTATCAGAAGAAGCAGGCTGAGCAGAAAGATGGCCTAAAGAGGACAAGGGGAACATCAAGTACCCAACCTCAGCTCGTGTGGTACTAATGCTAGAGAAATCTGTGGTTCATTATAGTGTGTGAAATCAGGAAATCAAGAATTCAATGCAAATCTACCCCCAATCCCTGGGGGAAAACGACCACCATTTATGAAACCATTTTCTTCTCTTTAATCAGGAAGCCTTGGGAAAAGGTTGTTCAGAGGAGAGGGAAGGCATTTTCTCACTGTGGGATGTCAGCTATCCAATTTGGTATTTAAGAGCTATAATTCATGAGTCACTAGCTACGTATTAAATGCACAGGAAAAATCTTATTCGTATATATTTGGAGAAAGATTTTTTTTTGATTTACAATACTGAAGAAGATGTATTTTTTTAGAAGTTACGATTTTATTTTTTCTAGTTTGTTGAGAATGCAACATATTCAAAATTAAAAGTGTGCATTAGCTTGTGAATTATAACAAACTATTTTTTCCTACCAAGAAAGAATTTTTTTCATAAGATATTTTCATTTATGCAACTTTCTATAGGTCGGCTACTGCCAAACTGCCTAAAAATGCTACCTGAGGGACCACTTCTGCTCATTCATTGTGATTTTGGTAGTGTAAAAATCATCTGCTAGAAATTGGTTTGATGCAAAAATACCCACCATTAAAAGGAATTAAATAAAAATGTGCCATAAAGTCGAAATTTCTCACACATCTTATGCACTGAATGGGACATTTAGCTATAAACAATCTAAGCAGTATTCAAGTTGATGGTATTAAATGTATATAAAGAAAATTACCATTTTCCTTTATTAGCTAATCCTATCTACTGGAAATGAACATGTATTAATTTGCTTGTAAATCTGACTGTACATCCTCTTTCCTTTAGAATATCTTCGCTTTTCTATTACCATTTTCATTATCATATTTTGAAATCTAAAATATTATTTGTACAAGAAGACTCCATTTTATTTCCTTTTAATGATCATGATCATGTGAATCAGTGTAAACCCTTCTCTTTGTAATATGTATATACTAAATTAGTAATAGTCTTCCTTTTGTCATTGAAATCACTGGTAACAAATGATGGCCAGAAGGAGGAATGACCTTTCTGAAGGGTTTTCCTTCTACACAGCGCAAAACAGGGGTGCATGTAGCTAACAACACTTTGCTTTGAGTAAGCACTGTAAGATCAGTCTTTGGCTCATTTCCTAGGTTGATGCCTGTTATGCTGATTAAACTGTGTCTCCATTTCTTCATGCTGCTGCCTATTGTATCCACTGTTATCTCCCATTAACTGTGCAGATGGTAAGGTTTTGGGATCAGGCACACTTTTTGTTATAGATGCGTACAGAGCATGCCAAATAGGGGCCCCCATCTCCAGATGGAATTGTAGCAATACTGCAACACAAACAATATTCTTTGAAACAAATTCACCTCCAATAAAGATAATGGATATTTTCTTCCCAAGTTAGAAGAAATAAAAACAATTTGTTCTTGTCTTTCTGTTTAGAAATGCACACACAGAGACACACACATAGACAAATACAATAGTCTAGATGAGGGCGATATGTTTGTCTTCCATAGATTCTATATTTGATTAGCCAATGTAATCAAATAGCAATGGATAACTTAATAAACCATAAAAGCAAAGTAGATACATCAGAAAAAAAAGAACCTGGGATGCTACAGAAATAAACTAGAACTCTTATGTCCCCAGATACATATAGGTCACATTTTCCAACTATCCCCACTGCCTCTTGTGACAGAATTTAAGTGCTGTGCCTAGAACATGAAATGAGACTTCCCAGAAATCCAGTCAAGTACCCAATCCTACTAATACATGTTCTTGTGCTCTTGTCTTCTGAGTAATAGCATGTCCAAGTAATTAACTGTAATATGTGATATGGAAGCAGAATGGCATGGACCTTTTGTTCAAGGCTTTCACAGGGCACTCTGTGTGCTGCTGTGAAACCTTTCCTCCCAGTTTCTTTTCCTGCACATCTGCTCTCTAACTACATTTCCAAGATGACCAGCTACCAGCAGGTTCTGGACACGGGGTACTTATTTTGCCGACTTCAGGCTTTGAAATGTCATTTAGATTAGTGTTTATTTATTTATTTATTTATTCTAGAGAGATAAAAGCTTCTCATTTTTTTCCAGAGTGAGAAGTTATGCTTGCAGAAAAAATGTTTTGATGGCTATGCCTTCAAGTACCAAACACAAGGTTGGACAGATGTAAATCTTCGTGTCCAAGTCTCCAAGAAGTTTTGAAAGGAAATTGGATCACTGCTTGTTTGTGACATATATCATATTATATTAATTCTCTGCTTCAGGGCATTCCCTGGCTGCCTTTGGGCCAAGAGCGATTATTTTTTCTTTTTCTCTCTTGATGTATAAATTACCTCATAGGGTTTTTTTGTTTGACTTCTGTTCCTCTAATGACCAGCCAATTGGAAATAGGCCACATGTCTAGACAGGATGCAAAGGCGCAGTGCTGAATAGCTCCTGGTGCCATTTGAAAAAAGCTTACAGTTAAACTGATAGCCAGATTTAGGATCAGGAAGAACTTTTCCCCTCATCCAAGTGGAACAGTTGCAGGGCTTTTTTGCTTGTTTTGTTGTGTTCCTCCATATTGAAGGGCACAGTCTTAGTCCTAGGTACCTTACGCAAATAAAAATAAAATATCCTGCTATACTGGAATCTGCAGTATTAGCAATATCTTTTATTCATCCTGCTTACTTTCTGTAGGTCATTTTTAAAAAATAATTTGTTGTAGTTGTTGTTTGTCCCAAATAAAACTTGGGGAATATTATAGGGAGTATTATAGCAGGAAGCACAGGGTTTAGGCCATTCAAGACTCTGCAGATGCCTATTATTACAGGGAAATGGATCTGTTGACCTGGGTTGCCATTTCAGACTGATGTTCATAATGAAGTTGAATCCTGCTTGCAGCACTATCATCTCGATTCATCTTAGATCAATTTGTTGCAGAAGTGTGAAGCAGAGCAGGCTCTCTATACAGAGATGCAAAATGGCAGTCAGTTTTTCAAGGCATGCAAATATGACTCCAATAGCTGATCACATTTCTGTTACCTTATTACTTAGAGTTACTGAAGAACATTTCTCTAAATGATAATTCAAAAACAGTATGTCAGATAGCACATTCAAGTAGCTAAGAAAGAAATATTTCAAGGCACGTTCAGGTTTGTTGAAACCTTGCATTTAATCCAGACAATTCTTCTAAAATATGCTTCCTTAATTTTGCAAGATTTGTCTAGCAAATATAATGGACTTCAATAATTTGCTAAGAGAAAACAAGCGGGTGAAATGTGAGATCCTTGTCCTACTCAAAATAAGCTTATCTGGTTTTTAATCCTCTTGTGCATACACTTGTATTTCTGTACTGTGTTTTTTCACCTTAAGGAAGATTTCCCCATTGGAAATTCAGTACAATAGAAATGCTCAAAACGTGTTTAATACGTGTGGATTTTTGACAGGAGACCACTCCAATTTTGAATACATAATATAAACACTAGGATTAGCCTGAAAATAAGATCTGTTACATTTTTGCTTCATAAACATACCTATTTTTCATTTACAATATTGTTCTGAATTTTTGTCAGGTCTGGAAATGAATTCAGCTAAACAAAGGAATAACTGTTATTTCAAACGTAGATTTCTGCTAGTATCAATTCCATACAGACTCTGGCTGGCACACCCCTCAATGTGTCCATTTTCTGCTGCTAAGGCCCATACAAACTTCTGGAAACTGGATAAAGGTGTTGTATTTTAAAAGACTTTTGAAGAGGACTAGAATAATTAAGATTACATACTTTAAAATACAAATTTTGTGTTATGTTATTGGAGTTGCAGATTATCTCAAACATATATCAGCACATTAAGTAGTCAGCCATGTTAAGTAAAAGCTAGAAGTCCATGGCAATTCTGAACTTCATGAAGGTATGAGTTTTGTACCTTCCACATTTTGACTGCTTTTGTTCAAATTTGTTTATGAATACTGTAAAAATACGAGATTTATTTGTACTTCAAAAATAAAGGTATGAATCTCTTATTATGTAAAAATTATGCATGCCACCAATAGCACTATCTTAGTTTTGTGTCAGCCATGACATGGGATATAAAAGCAGTCTCACTTTGTCTCTCAATACTGCAATGCAGAAAGGCATGTTAGATCAGGGAGCTGAGCCTTTGACTCTAGTACCCTGCTTGACATCAACAGAAATGGTTGGCAGTAACAGCAATGAGCCATATGCTTTTAGAAACATGCTTTAGATCAGAAACCATAGAAGATTTCCATTGGAGCCTGTCATCTATGGCAAGAACCCGTAGGCTGGCCCGGCAGACAACGAGAACCTCCACCACCTTTCTCATGAGACCAATGCAGTGTGAGATCTGGAGACATTTTTCCTCCTTCAGGTGCTGTGACATTCCCATCCCCAGCTCTACTATGGCAGAAGTCTGCCTTTCAGAATACCATTGCTGCTCCCTTTCATCTTTCAGTAAACCATCACTACCTGCAATGCATCTCCTTTTCAGTTCCTGATTTTTCTGAAATGGATGGCAACCATGGAACTGCCTCTTCCACAGTGTGTAACAGTTTTTGGTGCTTCATGCCGTGCTAATATGGGGCTGTAAATCTGTATTTGCCCTGTAAATCCATGGCTGACTGATGGTAGATATCATCCACAGTATTTTAGGATGCCTATTACCATGCCTAGTTCTGCCTTCATAATGGCTGATAGGAATATTATTTATGGAAATATGTCATTAACTCTAAAAGCATTTCTTAGAAGGGATCAATTGGAATAATTCCCTGTTAGGTAAACAAGAGTTTACATTGGCTTATGAACTGATTTCTAATGATTCACAGCTCCTGCACATTCAGAAACAAAGCCAGAGATCAGACTAATTTGGTAGTAACAACAACTTTTACACATTTTGTGATGTTCTAATTTGAGGGGAAAAAATAGCCAGTAGGTGCACCTCTCCTTACTTCCTTGCTTCTCCCTGAACCAGGTCATAGAGCTCCAGAAGCAGCACAGTGAGACTGAGCACCAAACAGGCCTGTGACCTGTTTCCGGCTGTAAACCAAAGTACTGCTTTCAGCAAACACAGTCTCAGAATGACCTGCTTTGCTCCTAGGCCAGGATTATTCGGAAACTGGAGATCCATGAGCTTAGGTAGTACAGACAGAAACTTGGGCCTGATGCTGCCCACCCCCTCTGTTGCTGAATTCTTTCACAGCACCTTTTCCAGACATGGATATATCAAGCTGCTGCCTGCTTGGAGACTGTCCTCATGACCTTCACACCTGAGTTCAGCCTTCCAGTGTACAAACCACAGGTGACTAAACCTGGCCTTCCACTGTAAACATTGTCCAGTACAAGGCTAATTTGTATTTAGTACCAGGGCATCCAGGGTTCAGATATATAAAATGCTAAATTTCTTTCCCTTAAAAAAATCACTTTCTATCCAGAATAGGGACAAGGACAAACAAGAGTTAATATACTGTCCAACTTTTTATTATGATTTTGCTTTTGTTTAAACTTAAAACACCTGAAGATAAATCGTCAGGTTGCAACACTTTAGTCTCACAAAAATCTGAAATCTACCTGAAGAAAATTAAAAACCTCAACCTAAATTCTTTATGTCTCTCCACACTTTCTAAGATGTCATTAAAAATTGCCCAGGGCAAACCTTAGAAAAGCAGAGAGCAAGTGATCAGGGTTTCTTTTTGTTCTGATTAAAGTCAAGTTTGGAAAAAAAGTTTCATTTGCTAAGAGCAGGAGCTGGACATTAGAGTGTGTATTCATCAGGAACATCTATTTGTCGGAATTGCTTCCCAGCAACATTAAAGAAAATCTATTCTAATCCCTGTGATGCAACACCTGGGGTTTTCTGACACTCTGTATTTATGATGATCACGTTATTCATCACATAAAGCAGGGAAAACAAAGAGTCATTCTGATTTCCCTGGCAGTGACATAAATCCATAAAGGCTAATGGAATTATTGCAGATTTATGCTCTGGTGAGTGCAGGATTTGTTCTAGCAGCTCTATAAATTCTTTAGTCTTCAGATAGCAGCACATCTACACACCGTGTAGGTCCTGAACCAACTGGTTTCTCCAAGAGTGCAGGAGGTTTTTAGGGAGTTCTTTTTGGCTCTAATTGAATATGGGTAATTTCTTTCCCCATTCCTGCCATTGACCACGATACCTTTCTTACAAATTTTAATTACTTCATGAGTTGTACAGCACCTGACTGGCTGATACTTCATTAAACTGAAGAGACTATATAAAAGGTTGAACTGATTGCAGTTCATGTGAAGCAAAGGAAGCAAAGCTGTAAGATCTTCATTCAGCAGGACAGGAGAAAGATTTGTGGCAGTCAGACACTGCTAGCAAACAAAGGACTTTGGAAGTAAAGGCGAAACACAAGCTGACATTGAAATTCGTAATTGTATACAACCAGGGGAGCAATACAGTCTAACAAGAACTGCTGATAATAGGCACTCCCTTTTAGGGAAAACATAGCTGTATAGATAACATGTAGCCTAAATTGCAAACGCTATTCCATTTTGTACAAAATTTAACCAAGACTGCATACCTGGCAGGATTAGGAGGGGAAAAAAAAACAAAACAAAGCACAAAAGGAGGATTTTTTGCAAGTGATGTTATTTCACAGGCACATCAAGGCTACATGACTTTCCGGCGGTTCTTTGGGAAAGCAAAGAGACTTTTTTTCCAAGCAATTCACTAGGATTAGAAGGTTTTTTGTCAGCTTGAGGAGGTGCGTAGATTTAAAGGGCACTGATCAGAAATATTTCAGAAATATTTGCCCTGTTTCCAGTCAAAACTGTAGCAGAGCTCCTGATGTGTGTTGTTCTTTGATGGCTACAGTGATGCAGGGGAGGCAGAAGAGATCGACAAGTTCTGGACAGTCAGTAGAGTGCCACAGCAACAACCAAACTCTTTGACTAGCTCAGCCTGTCAGTATTCTTTTTCCAGGATAAATTATTTGATGACTCTGAACAGCTTGGACCTTATCTTACCTTTAGGATAACTTTAACCTTCCATTGTTTACCTTCTAGAAAAGAAATGTGCTTTTCAGAAAGGAGACTTGGTTTTAAAGTAATAGCCTGGCAGAACCTTTCTCAGCACATTCAGGAAGGTCCATAAGACACATTCACAGGAGACTGATTTGGGTGACAAAACAACCACACCAAACACATCATCCTTCATTAAGAAAAATCCTTTGTGTCAAAGGAAGTATTCATATGATCACTGCAATATTTACAATATATGAAATAAACCATTAGTTTCTAACATGAGCATTTCCCACAGCATGAAGCAAAGAAACTGTACTTTGGTCTTGGTTACCCTTGCAAAACCTTAAAGTTTTTTATGGTATAAAAATAGGAGCAGCAATTAGCCCAAAGACTTTGGCATATCTTGTACAACAGTTTTCCTTTATACAACGGCTTTCACCTGTCTTTCATAGCATCTGTACAATAGGTGTACTATAGAATGGAAAATAGAAGTTAAAGCATCAATAAGAACCCACCTTATTGAGGAGAAGAGTAATATAAAGCAGTTCAGAGCTTCTGTTCCTTCCCTTAATCATTTGTCACTACAACATTATTCTAAATCTCACAAAGACAAGCCTTTATTTTGAAAGCATACATCAGTGAACTCCAGCAGTGCTACCTGTCCCAGCCAGTGCGTGCTGGACCTTTCTTTCAGGCCATCCATACTGCTTGAAAGCTCAGCTGTTGAGACATCTGGAAACTTGCAGCCTGAGTGTGACTCCCTTGCTTCTTCCCTCCTGTGTGTCCCTCCAACAGCCCCCATCAGTCCACAGCACTGACATAAGCCAACTGGTTTTGGCTTTGTCCCCTCATTTTATTTTGCAACAGAACTGTGTTGGTAGCAAGTAACTGAAGATTTTGTATATTTGCTTAACTTAATGTGCACTAGAAATTTGGAAAGAAACCCACTGTTCTAGTACACTGAATTAGGCCAGAGTATATGAATGTTTTCCACATTTGGTATGCATTGGTAGTCTAGAAATATTCAACAGAGATTGTACTGGATTGTACTAGGAAATATGTTGACTAGATAGAAGTGTAACTTTATCTTTGAAGTTAAACACATGAAGTCACAGTCTGCCCACTACTGCTTAAAGCTTCATCTCTTGTCTTTAGAGACCTATCTATCCATTTGCAAAGTAAATACACTACATATGCTGCTACAGCTTCATTTATGCTTCTAGAGTATTCATGCCTTTACTGAATAAAGGTTTCCTCCTCTGCCGCTCCTTTACCCTATTGATACACAATTGATATGTAAGCAGTGCTCAGCTGTACTATGTGTTTATGTCTCAGTGTGCAGCATCCTCTTGGGAAGCAAATGGGACTGTCCTGGATCCACATAAAGAGAGAGACTACAAAAAATTGATGTTCTTTCATCTAGAAGCACTCCCCCCAAGCCCTGTCTCTCTCATCTCTGGAAAGCTGTAGCACAGATTAGCCATGATGTGTGGGAGAGAGCAGCCCCTAGTTTCATGGCGGTACATTTTTATACATTTGAGTTTGCATAAATGGTATAAGTTGGGCAATGTTAAAGAGGGGTGTTTGAAAGCACTCCAGAAAGGTGCTGAAAAATGATGAGCTATGCTTTTTATTGCTTGGCTGTTTTGAAGTGTAATATTGCTTTATGTTTGTTGCCTTGGCTTTTCCAAAACACCTTCATCTTAGTTTCGCTAGAATTTAAAATTTCATAACTTTGTTTATATACTGTATTTTTGCCTTGGAATGTAAATCTTATTCTGTCCCTCCCAAGATACTACCAGATCAGATTTTATGCAAAACAGTTTTCATCCTCTGATTTACAGAAAAGTTAGAAATATTTTGAAAACAGAACAGAAACCTTTTCCTTTGCTAGGACTGTGGTAAGCTGTGTTGAGCTGACTTCAGTTGATCAAGGACTTCAGAAGATCCCTTCTCTAACATACTCACAGATTCTCAGCTCTGATCTGTTGGCATAACATCACAGATAGTTGCACCCTAACCTGTTTTCCAGTATGACTTGGGTTAGGGGAAACCCTACAATTAAGCACTGGTTTTTTTTTTTTTTAACCTGCATCATCCAGATAGACTGCATCAGAGAGCAAGGAAGCAACTACTTGCATAATTGTAACATTAATAGTTTAGTCCACATTTGCTAGAGAAGAAATCACTCAAGCGACTGGGCTTTTTGAGACAATGTGAGTTGCTCAAGTCCCTGCAAGACTAAATCTGTTGGAGACAGGAAGAAGATATAAAAGCAGAGAAAGCTGAAGTGCTCAGCTCTGATCTGGACTGGGTTAGAAATAGTTTTGCTCCACAGGAAAGTAGCAGGAGCACATCTGATCTCATAGTACTAAATGTGTTTTTTGCAGGTTTTTCCCTCCAAATTTCAGTAGGAGTAAATAACTGAATTACCTTCATAAAAATTGTTGCAAAGAAATCTGAAGAGCATATATGCCACCAAAACACCCCCCAATAATCCTGAATTTTAACAGAATTTAGCTTTTAGTATGGAACAACTACTCCTGTTTCTTAAGGGGCACATAATATATGCCTTGAAATAACATTACCTGCATCAACACATTTTTTCAGATCAAGATTTTGTGTCAGTGTTTTCTACATAAGAATTTAAGGGGGTTTTATGACTATGTCAGTATTTTCCACTTGGAGAAGGTGGTCTCAAAAGAACAAACTAATAGAAAGCAAGTTTTGAAGATCCTAGTATCCTGAAGTTTATTGCTTTGCTAATTAAATAGTCTGTTCTCTGTGATTTTTTGCTAAATCTCTCTTTATTTAACCCTTCTTTACATAAAGGCTCATCATGTTAAGTAATTATAAATAGTGCAATTGGCTGGTCTCTAATTAGGAGAGGAAAACACTCAGTGATGCATGAACTTCCATATAATGTAGACCACTCTGTAAATCTGCCCAGGGTTCAGCAGGTTGTATTATAGTAGTTAGGGAATAGCTTTAGATAGCCTGTGTAACATAATGATATCAATCCAGTGTATCATTACATGCACATTTGCAATTAATAAGAACAAAACAAGCATTCACTGAACAAATCAGCGAAGCTGTGTGCTGCTAAAACACCACATGCATGAGGTTATAAGTTTTTTTACAGTACTAAATATTTAGTGTGTAAAATGAATGTGCAAAAGAACTGAAAACAGTAAAGAAATAAAATATTTCTAACATTGGTATCTCACATTGTATTAAGACAAGTTAATGTAAGTTACATAACAATTCTTGGGGAATAGCTATTTCATTATCTCACCAATTAATTGAATCTTATCAAAGAATAAATAATTGCATGTTAAAAGAAACTAGCAGAGGCTGCACATTAATGTTACATCTTAAAGAGGAAATGCCTCATTTCACTTCTACTCTCCAAAGGGCTAAAACCAGAACCCCAAGGCCATACTTTGGGGTGGAAATTAACATAAAGCATTTGTGTTTCATTACTAGAATTCTACTTCCAGTAGTGTCTGAGATGAGTTTTTCACGGAAGTGAATTTTGTTCACCAGCCTGGCAGCAGTTGAAACAGTTAATGGGCTGTAGGCTTTATTTCTTCTTTCAGGATTATGATTTTCATAGAATCATAGAATGGTTTAGGTTGGAAAAGACCTCAAAGATCATTGAGTCCAACCATTAATCTTGTACTGCTAAGACCCTTGTAGTTTAATTCTAGACTATTTTATGGGTACCGCCCTCCACATATTTTTTTCTAAGAGTCCTCACCTTTACAAACCAAGGAATTACTTTGGTGCCTCAGTGTCATTTTCCTTAATAACTTCCTTCATTTTGAGATTCAAAGACAGAACTGGGTATTGTTACCAAGGTCCCAATCCCTGTTCCTGGTTTACATAGATGGGGCTTGTCCAGCCAGCTGGTGAGGCAGCCAATGAACTGTTAGCAGCTGCGGGAAATTACTTATAAAGTTTAAAAAGAGCCCTTGTTGGTCCTGCTAATTCCTTACTTGGTCTTCCCGTCTATGGGAGATGTGATGTGCCTTGTCTGCTAATGTTTTCATCAGTCATTTACTGTAAGATTAATCCTTTCTTCTTTTTTTTTTTGTCTTGACTCTAATGATGGCTGGTAGTGATGAGCTCCACTAGTGCTTGTGGTGTAAGTGACTCAGTTTTGAACCCTTCTTTTTCCTGTTTATAGCACTATTAAGACAAGTTGAGCAGAACTGAACACAGCATTCCAGGAAAGATTGATTTACACAATATTAGATTACTTTCAGTTGTTTTCTACTCTGTCCTTCAATATTCTAAGGACCTCACGTTGGATTGCAATGACTCCACTGACCCGTCCTCCACGGTGCCAAATGCTTTTTCCAGTGCTGATACAATTAATTTCATATTCAGCCACACTGTGAGAATATTTGTTAAGTACCTTTCTTTACATACATATTGCATTTCACTTCTTAGCCTTTAAAAAATAGTATGGCTCGTAACTGTGGGGTTTTTTTTTCCTAGTATTACCTAACTTTAGAACACAAGTTTTGCTATCTCATTTTGCCATCCAAAAAAAGAAAATTGTTAACTGTTTCGTCTTATGCCTCTTACCTGATTTTTGATTCATAATAATACTCTTTCTCTTGCTTCAAATCATAGTGTTATGACCATATGGCTTATTTAGCAGGGATTTCATTAGAGAATATGTGAATCCCCATGCTGATTATAACAACAGGGTTTTTAGTTATTACTTCAGAGTCTGCATGCAGGGAATTCTACTATGTTAGAAAGTTATGGGCTTCGTATGCATCAGTTTTTCCTTTACAGAGTATTTATAATGCCAGCACTGAAACATGTTACACACATTCAATATTTTCCAGCTTGAAATATTTTATTCATCTCATCTGGCATGGAAGCAGAGCTTATACACAGATAATCTATTATGCTTTCTTTCAAATGTTTCCTACACCCCAGCCCTCCATATAATTGAAGTGCCACAGTAGCTGATTCTACTGTAAAGTTCAGCAATAATTTTAATTCCTGGCACTACTCCCAGTGGAGCTATGTTAATTTGCAGCAGCTAAAAATATGGCCCAATAGTGCTGTTTTGCTGCATTTCCCCTCCTCCCCAAACAAAACAAAGCATTTAAATGCTTAGAGAACTTATTTGTCATATATATGATGCTATTTAATAACATACTGACAGAGAATAGTATGATGTCTAGAATACTGTGATGATTGCCTTTAATGTGTTTCAATAATAGCTTACAGTGAACTGAAATAGTAGTTTTATATAAAGCATATTAAGAATACTTCCCAAACTAAATTTAAAACTGTTCCATTACTCCTGGCTCATTTCCTCCTATTTCAGAGCTAACAGTAGAAAGCCGCAGGTATACCATCTGAGCATATACTAATTATCAGTTTTTCAAAGTCAAAATAATGTTGATAAACTGGAAAGTTTCGCCTACTGGAAATCACCTTGTTAGGAATGGTTAATCATTATGTTAGGAGCAAAGAAGCATCCTAGTCTGTCATACAGAAAGGAAACCTGAGTGAGGAAGCAGAAGTCCTCCTCTCTTCATTACCCATCTCTATATAGGTCAGTCCACATCTCTCTGAAGACTCACTGTGTTGAACAGATGCTGCCCATGTGTGGGGCCTGCCTAGTCAGAGGGTACATATTTAAATACCTTTGAATCTATGGATGAGCATAAAACTCACAAACAGAAATAAAAAATATTAATGAGATCCAGGAGAAAAATTAGGACTACAAAAACCTTCAAAATTAAAAGAGATTTATACACTTTTGGTTTTAAAAAATAGACAAGAATAAAAAGAAGTAACTGAATTATTCTGGAGCATAAACTATTCCCAGTGCAGGCCATTCCTATTCATTAGTTAAATCTGTATATTCTTCCCACTGCTGGTCTTGTGATATCAACAGATTCCTGAGTTCCCTCTTGAACAGGACAGTCTTCTTGAACTGGGACTGGGTAAATGTCATGTTGCTGTGAAATGATCATGGACAAGATAAAGCAGAAATTAGCTTAAAAATACTGAATTTTGAAGTGGGATGAATGTTAAATATCAGAAAGTATACTGTAAAGGAAAAATAGCACAAACATAAAAAAATATAGTCTGTGTGGATTGCTGGCACCTGATTCAAAATCATTCTGAACTTCGCTCTACCTAGGTCTTGACTGGTGATAAAGCACAGGAAATTCCCAAAGCTGAATGAAAAGCAGAAGGCCTGAATGCCTTTATGTAACAGTTTTGCAGTTGGAAGCAGCGTCATGGAACAAAATGAATCATTCATCCTACATAGAGAAAGAAGCAGAGGTAAATTCAGGTTTTCAGGCTAAGAACTTCAGGCATCTATGTCATTAAAGGTAGAGGAGGAAACTGCGTCACTGGCTTCTGAGTTGGTGGTAAATCTATACTAAAGGGGAGGAAAAGCTAATTTCCACATTTCTAGCTGAGAAGTCCCCGCCTCAAGGACAACATTATGTTTAAATCCTGCCCTTAGGTTAATTGGTGTAGCACAAAGTATTAGAAAGAGAGGAGGGATTTAGCTTATGTAGTGCATACCAAGAATTGCCTAAACCACATGTTACTAAAGCAGACTGAAGAGGTACTCCACCAACCATTCCATTCATGTTAGGTTAGATCCTCATTCACTTTTCTTTTCTTGCACCACTCATGTACCTGTTTCCTCTGGCTGGTGAATGTCAGTGCCCTTTCTCACAGCAGTATTCTGCAGTCTTCACCTCATGAGAGATTTTGCCTGATTGCTGGTAAGACCTGCAACATGAAGAACTGACATCCTGAGAAAACAACATTAGTCTAAATCTGATTGATCGTTGCACAGCTATTTGTAAAACTTCCATGTTGACACAGCAAGGGTTTGAAGCTCAACGGTAGTGTGCTCCAAAAAATCGCAATGATCTTTGTATCTTTTTGACTTTCCCACAGGATTGTGGGATAACTACTGCTCTAATTAGCCACTGTTTCAGCACTCTGCCCACCGTCACAGCAGTTGGTACTGCTGTTTGTATTCAGTGACTCTCTTTACCCCACTCACTACTTTTTCATGCAGATTTTACAAAACTTCCCAACAAACTGAATTCTCTATTCTTTGAGTTTTCAGATGCTGGTATAGTTTCATCTTCTTCCTTCACCATTGTGTATGATGGTTTGTGAAACTGCCTTGCCCGGTTCTTATATTTCTTTATGGTATCACAGACAAACTAAACCCATCTGCATTTTGATCACATTGTTTGGCCACCAATGGGCTCTTTCAAGTTCTGGAGAAGTTTAACCACCACTGATTTTAAGGGGTTCCTCTTTTATTTTTTCAAAAACTTCTACAAATGCTGACAGGAATGAAAACAAGGCACAGTGAAAGCTGGTGGAGAGGTGAAAAGCTAATCTCCACTCAGGAATGCATGTTAAGATGTTAATGAAATTAAGATATTAATGAGTTTCACCTCATACTTAGTCCTAGATCCAGCACCCACAGTGTCTCCTGAAACCTCCTAGAAGAGTTTATTCCGATTTTATTGGATTTTTTAATCAAGGACCCATAGAAGATGTAGTTCAACTGTAGAATAAAGATGCCACCAAGATGGGTGAGGCAGTAAATTATGAGATTAGGGACAAATTATTCACCGTCCAGCAAAATGTGCTCTAATTCAAGCAAGTGCTGTGTAGCGTGTTTGAGTATGAAGAAGGCCAGATGTTCTCACAGGTGAGAGACCTGTTGAAGTATTCACTAGAAAAACTCAAGTGTCCTTCACTGACCTGTTTCAATGTTCTTGTCATAGCACTTAGTAAGATGCTTGCATATGCACCAAGGGTAATGCAAGAATAACCTGGAAAGGCACTTTGTCTCTGAGCACAGCAGTGCTAAAACCATTGCTAGAATCCTGTTTCTGACTCTTGATAGTCCCATTTAAGCAACAGTGTGGAAAGTGCAGAGTGTACAAAGGGACTCACAAATAATTCAGGTCACAAAAGACACAATTTACAAGGTGGATACTGAGGAATACTGCTGTATTTTTTTAAAGATCTGATCCATGAACAAAGCTTATGTTCACATAGTGTCTTCCAAGCAAAGGCATTGGAACGATCCAGTAGCTGGGACTGAAGATAAAGGGGAGAAAAAACAACCTAAAATGACATGTGATTTTTTTAGCTGTGAAGGTAGGTAAAAATTGGATCAGCTAACCAGGAGGCTGAAAGTTCATCACAACTTTAGGTCTTCAAAAAATTATTACATGTCTTCCTACAAAATGTGCTTTAATCCACTTTCTGAGCAAATGACTGCAGACAGATGTCAGACCAACTGATTATAATTGTCCCTACTGGCCATCACTTCATGAAAGGAAACTGCAAAGAACAGAGCAAAGATTTAATTAATCAGATTTTAAACTAAAATCTTTTTATTTATGTTGAGTTTTACCTCTTTCTTTTGTTCATGAGAGTGATTACCAATTCCGCAGAGAACAGTTTACAGAGAAGAGTTTACAGTAAATATGACTAAGGGCTCAGAAATCATAGTTAAAGCTGAAGTATCATTTTACCAGAAATACTTAGTGTGGAGCCTGTGGTGGAATTGTCATTTGGAACAAGTAATGCCTATAAAGCACTTATTCCCTTTGTTTTTTGTTTCTTTCAGTATTAATTCAGATTTTAATAGTATTGGAAAAACATAGCTGCTTCTTGTTGGAAAGATAGTTATTTTCTCTGTATTTACAGGAATAATTGATTCAGTTGGTTGTAATCCATAAATCTAGCTTTTGAAAATGAAATTATATCATGAACCATATTTGTCCATGCTGTTTTCAGTGAAGTTTGTCATTAACCCTTTTTCTCATCCTATAGATGGTTTTGTTCGAAATGTGATTAAAATACTACTATCAAGATTTAGACATGAGTACTAATCTTCACGCAAATTGTTCGGTTCCGTTGTGCAAATTTTTCACATTGTGTTGTGTGTGAGCTGAAGCAGACCTTTTACTGATAAATTTTCATGCAGTGACTATCAAGGGACAAAATTAAAGCCTAAACCAAGAGAGAAAACACATGCATATATATTTATACATCATTGTTGGAGTTTTTTTAAAAGTTATTAAGGACTTTGTAGTTCAATATAAAATTATCTGATGACACACAAAAGTAATATCATCAGGATTTTGGATAGTTATCTACATGTAGGTCAGAAACCATGAATCAGTTAAATAATTGAGACAAAACTTACGTATGCAAAATTCTCGCACCCCCAGCTGCACATATGTTGTTGAGAGACGTCACATATATTATGGGGTGGGGAAAGCACGATATTTAAGGGGATTATTTAGAAATGCTACTGGAGCTACTTTTCATATCCTTCTCCTTATAAATTGATATTATTTACCTGTAACAGTACTCCATAAAATACCTGAAAATAACCTACATTATGCCTTCTGACCATATTATCATGAGACCTAGGGAGACAACTAGCAATGGGTTCCATTGGTAGCCAGCAGATTTCTTGTACTCAAAGGGCTGATGCTGTTATTTCTGGGCCTATAATGTTGTGAGATATTATACTTAATTTATGGAAAACTTTTTATGATTTTATATACACAAAATCTGCCAGTAAGATGATGAAGTTTGCTGAATATCTTTTTTCTGTATATTTGTAGGGAAACACATTTGTTCTGGAAAGAGATGCTGTTATTTAACATCTGAAACAAACTAAAATATGTGTGACTATATGATTTTCATATTTCCTAAAGTGCAATGTAACCTGATATTATTTATTTTTACAGGTGTGCATCTTCGGAATGACACTTTGAAAGACTTTTGACATTATCTATACATCCACTCTAAACAAAACAAACTCAAACAAGATGAATCTGTTTTGTGGCACCTACTGGGAGTTTACAACTTAGTTCCACTACAGAGTAGAATTAAACTAAAATCTTTTTAAGAGATTCATTAAAACATATGACAATTCCATTGAGAAGATGGATGTCTAAATGGTTAGGACCTATCCCAGGGTATCATGGAATCATAGCATAGTTTGGGTTGGGAGGGACCTTTAAAGGTCATCAAGCCCAATGTCCTTGCAATGAACAGAGATATCTTCAATGAGATCAGCTGCTCAGGGCCCCACCCAGCCTGACCTTGAATGTTTCCATGGATGGGACATTCAACACCTCTTTGGGCAACATGTTCCAATACTACCCTCGTAGAAAACTTTCCTCTTTATGTCCAAGATAAAACCATTTAGTATGAAGCTGTTTTAGTGTAAAACCATTACCCTTGCCCTACCACAAGATGGCCTGCTAAAAATTTGTCCCCGTTTTCTTATAGGTGCTATTCAGGTATTAGAAGGCTGCAATAAGGTCTCCCTAGAGCCTTCTCTTCTCCAGGATGAACAATCCCAACTCTCTCAGTTTTAGCCTGTAGGAGAGGTGCTTCATCCCTCTAATCGTTGTGGTGGCCTCTCCTGGACTTGCTCCAACAGACTGATGTCCTTCCTGTGATGGGGCCCCCGAGCTGGATGCAGCGCTCCAGGTGGGGTCTCACCAGAGGGGAGCAGTGGGGCAGAATCCCCTCCCTTGACCGGCTGGCCACGCTGCTTTTGCTGCAGCCCAGGATATAATTGGCTTTCTGGGCTGGAGGGCACTTGGCCTGCTCATGCCCAGCCTCTCACGCACCCCAAGCCCTTCTTGGCAGGGCTGCCCTGGATCTGTTCCTCCCCCAGCCTCTGTTGATACAGATGCAGCACCTTGCACCTGGTGTTATTAAACCTAATGAGAATCCAACGGGACAATTTTTTGACCTTATCAGGGTCCCTCTGGATGGCATCCCTTCCTTCAGGTGTGTCAACTGTTACTTAGCTTGGTGTGGTCTGCAAGTGTTCTAAGGGTGCACTTGATCCCTTCATCTATGTAAGTGACAAACATATTAAACTATACTGTCCCATGAGAGCACTGCTGTCATTGCCAGCTCCTGGCAGTTCTCCCCACTACCCTGATGTCCCCCTGCTCCAGTAAAAGCCCCTGTGCTGGGATCTGTTGCTCTTCCATGGTACACAGTGGCTATGGAGTAGTTTTTCTCATTGAGTGACAAAGCTTCAGATCTAGATCTACATGCACTCAGTGAAAGTTCTTCAACACAGATTATCTTGAAGCAATTAAAAGCCTTGACTGGTCACCTCCCACTTCCCAGGGCCCATACTTTACTGACCATACTGCTAAAATCTTTCTCTTTCTCTGTCTTCTGTTTAAAATTTATACATCTTTCCGAAACCTTTGCATTTGAAAAATTGCCGTTTATGCAGAAATGTCCCAGCCATTTCTAATACAAACTCGATTCATAGCCTCTACCAAAAGCAATAAAGAAATTCCTCTAAACTGCATTAAGCATCTCCCGTCTACACATATCCTACATAAAAGCCCTGTTCCAAGACCTCTACTAGCATACTAGCATCTTGATTCTTGCCCGGGTGCACGAAGATTTTGTTGTGCCCATCCTCTTTGAAGACAGAACAGTGATTTCACCTCGTTACAAAAAATGCAGGGAACTAAATCAATTGATGATTGTCATTAAAAAAAAAAAAAGAGGGGTTCAGAGAAGGAAAATAGCACTATTATTACTTTTTTTCAAATTATATCACAGCACTATTTTTAAAATATCTCATATATAAGATATCCAAACAATGATTGAAAACGATTTATATCCCAGCTTTCCCATCACAAGGGAATGCTATTTGAAAACACCATGATCAATATTAATTATCACAACCTCACCGCAGACAAAAACAAAGCACAACAGTGTTAGGAAAAATTTGTACAGAAAGCCTCCAGTGGCAAAATGAAAAACCTGTAAAATCTAAGCTAGTCTAATTCAATAGGTGACTTTGCTCCTCTGCACAGGCCTTGGTGGAAGGTTCCAGAATGTGGGCTCTTCTGGCGAGGGCACCTTTTCCCCCCTCCACGCCTCCCATGTGTCTCACTGTGCTCTCAGCAATCACAGCAGCGGTGCTGGGGATTTGGGAAACTGGTTCAAGTAAGAGCAGCCTGAGGCTACTGTGTTGAAACTGGAAAGTAGATCACCATACAGCTGGTCTAGGACCAGCCAGCACTGACATGGCTTGCAGCCACCACTGCAAACTGTTCCTCAATTATGCTTTTGCCCTTCAGGTACCAGAAGAAGATTTATACCATTAGCTCCTATTCCAAGATAATCAAGCTCCTTAATAGATAAACTTCCCAGCCTCAAACATTAGGATTATTAAAAATATTGGTTAATAATTAGAAATATTTGAAAGCAACAGTTTCTAAACAAACTACATGCATGATCCTCTTTCCTTCAGATATCAAAAACATCATTTTAAAGCACCTTTTCATATCCTTTAAAGCTATGAAAACTGTCTGTTAATAATATTAAATAGTATCCAAAGTATTTACTGCAGTAAATACAACTATTATATTATTATAAGATCCCTCCAATTTAAGCAGCCTTCTTTGCATCTTTATGGTACTTTAGCTCCCACTGTTTGTCTAATAGCAAGTATATTAGATCTGGTTAAATGCCACAAATAAGGCTTCTGTGGAAAAGACAGTATAATCTCACATTGCCTAAGGGATGAATAGCTTATGCAAGCGGGGTATCACTTTGCCCTTGAGTAAATCATTACATTCTTTCAATGTCCTACATACATATAGATGCATAGTTATGTCTGAAGAGTGTTGTAAAATAACCTTTTTCAAACTTCAAACATTGCAAAAGCTACAACCACAAGATTTTCCCTTTTGGGAGAGTCTCTTTATTGTGCTATGTGTGCTAATATGTAGATCCTGGACCACCACTTTCTCCATTCTCTTTCAACTTCCATCTAACTTGAACAGAAACATGCTGGCAGGGCTCAGGACTTTATTACCCGATTTCTACATGGAATCAATTCTGACAGATCTTTAACTGAAAGATCCTCAGAGAAAAATAGGATCTGTGCACTTTCAAACTAGTAGTTCTAGCATTTTCTGTGGCTAATGTATGGACTACAATGGAGCAGATTTTGATGGAGTACTGTCAAAATTAATGATATACAACTCACATTAATCCATCTAAAAGTGGAGATCCAGTTAGAAATGATACTGCAATCTCCCTAAGAAATCACTGCAGAGAGACAGGCAGCTGCAGAGGACAGTAAAACAGGTATCTGAGACAGAGGAGAAGAACTGATCCCTTCACGGATCATATGCCATAACTGCACACAGAGAGAGCTGAAATGATTAGTCAGGACCAAGCATCTATCTTCCAGATGGTTTAATGTGGGTGAGATGAATCCAACCCTTGTCTTCCAATTCAGATGTTGAAAGTATTAAAAACCAAACACGTCAGTGCAACAAAAAGAAAGGTCCCTCAGATGGCACCTTTATCTCATTTTTCTAACTCCGTAGGGTGTTGAGGAACTTGCATTATGGAATGATCCTGGATGTTATCCAGGGACATGCCAAGGACTAACCCACAGAAAACCCCAGGCACAGGCTGTGTCTGAACAGGCTCTTCTCTGATCTCTTGGGGGAATTGGTGCCAAACTAGGAATAAATTACAGGATAGGAGGCAGCAATCACTCAGCCTTGTTGGATAAATATTTGGTTCCTCAACCTAAATAGCTTCCTATCTACCTCCTGACAGTGGGTGGTGGCTCTGATGATATGATTGTGGTGGAGTTGTTTTCCAGCTCAATTTTTAAGCTGGGCCACTGTGCAGATAGGAATTCAAGATGTGAAGGGGTAAAAAAAGCCTAAATAAGAGGAATGCTGATTTAACCATGCTTAAGTCTCTGTCCTGTTGATTAAGACCCAATTCCATCCCTGCTCCCAGGAATCTCATGCCCTGCCAGTGAGGATGTATGCAAAAGAAACTGGGAGGAAGCATAGCTGGGACAGATGACCCAAACTGACCAAAGGTATATTCCAACAGAATATAAAGCCCAGTATATAAATTGGGGGTACTGGGAAGGGGGGCCAATTTGGGTTTAGGAAGGGGGGTCTGGCATTGTTCAGTGGGTGGTGACTAATTGTATTGTGCATCACTCGGTTTTCCCTTTTTATTACCATCATTTACCATTATTACTGTATTTTATTTTCAATTATTAAACAGTTCTTATCTCAACCTACAAGTTTTACTTTGATTCTCCTCCTCATTCCACCAGGATGGGGTGGGAGACAGGGGGCTTGAGCAAGTGACTGCGTGGTGCTTAATTTACAGCTGGGCTTAAACCATGACAGCCATAAATCATCTTTCGCATTTTCTTTCCCCTGTGAGCCTCATCTTCCCCTTATAACAGAATCATAGAATCACAGAATATCCTGGGTTGGAAGGGACATAAAATGATCATCAAAACCCAGCTCCTGGCTCTGTACAAAACAACCGCAAAAATCACACTGTATGTTTGAGAGAGTTATTCAAACACTTCTTTAGCTCTGGTAGCCTTGGTGCCTCTTCGCTGGGGAGCTGCTCCAGTGCCCAACCACCCTCTGGGGGAAGAACCTTTGCCTAATATCTACCCTAAACCTTCCTTGATACAACTTCAGGCCATTCCCTTGGGTCCTGTCGCTGGTCACCACAGAGAAGAGATCAGTGTCTGCCCCTCCTCTTCCCCTCATGAGTAAGTTGTAACTGCAATGAGGTCTCCCCTCATTCTCCTCTTCTCCAGGCTGAACAGACCAAGTGACCTCAGCCACTCCTCATACGGCTTTCCCTCAAGGCCCTTCACCATCCATGTGCCCCTGCTTTGGATGCTCTCTAATAGCTTTATATCTTTCTTGTATTTTGGCACCCAAAACTGCTCCCAGCACTCGAGGTGAGGTTCTCCAATGCAGAGCAGAGCGGGACAATCCCCTCCCTTGCCCGGCTGGTGATGCTGTCCCTGATGCTCTCCAGGACATGGGTGACCCTCCTGGCTGCCAGGGCCCTGCTGACTCGTGTTCAAATTTCGATCGACCTGGACGCCAAGGCCCCTTTCTGTAGTGCTGCTTTCCAGTATCTCATTCCTCAGTCTGTCTGTGCATCCAGGGTTGCCCCATCCCAGGTGCAGAAACTTTCCAGCATTGAACTTCATATGGTTGGCAATTGCCCAGCCCTCTAATCTGTCAAGGTCTCTCTGCAGGTTCTAATGTAACTCTATTTACCATAACCCTATTATTATTATTGTTGTGGTTACTCTGTTATAAAGTATCTAACCTTTCCAGGTTCCATCCTCTTGTGCTGGTGGATTGCAGAGCTTGTACCCAGGGTCCCACTATGGACCAACTTATTCAAGGTAATGTGACCTATTGAACCCATCTCACTAAACATTACAGATTTGGCTGACAAAGCAGCTCAGGTGGAATTATATTTTCAAGACCTAAATACCACTTGTTTTACCCTTTGCCAGCAGAACCAACAGAGATTTGCTCTGACTCTATAGCCCTTTGAAAAGCTGATTTGTGGAGTAAGCCACAATGTTTCTTTCAGACCTCATATCACCTTATTCAAAATAAGAAGTACACTTTGGTCTGAAGGATAGAGAAGATTTCCAGGCACGGGGAGGAAACAACTGAAATGGAACAGTGGCCTTTTAGTCATATTGTGCTTGAGCAGGATTATAATGCTCTCAGGGCTGTGTCCTGAATCCCTCCTTCAAACACTTCAGTATAATCAGCTTTTTAGGCCTTTCAGCTCCATGCCAAATGGCAATAATGCCAACGCTGCCCACATGAGCCAAATCACCTCCAAATAAGACATAACAACATTGTCATCACACCATTCCAACAGCACTGTGCCAATAAGGAAATCTGGTTTCTTCATCCTGCATTGGAAGAGAGTCTATCATCAGTCTCCTGTTAGAGGCAACATTACCAATGCCACAAGGTGAAAAAAAAGAAAAATGGGAAAATAAGCTTTTCATATCACCAAAGACAAACACCTTTGTACAGGAGATCCTGGTGTTTCTGGATCCAGTGGTATTACCAGAAGTTTACCACGTGGTATTACGATACCGTGGAACATACTGTTCTTGCTGGGAGGGTGCAAGGGGAAAGGCTTTATCCTAAAGACCTCAGTACAGAGATAATCTAGAAAGCTTCTCTAGGATTGCTTCCTGAGATGCAGTAATTGATCATGTTGACATTTTCAGTCCCTCCAGGACAGTGTTTCACAGTTCAGTGAACACTGTGGTGGGGTAAGCTGAGCTGGTAGACTTTCCCCTGGGCTATTCACAAGTAGCTAAGAGGTGAAGAGATGAGGAACAGGTTTCTCAGCTATAACTGGGAAAAATTCTGGTCTTGAATCTTCTCTGCCAGCACAGTCAGTTAGATGCTGATCTTGTCTGGGAGGCAACAAAAAAATCGGTGAATTCTGGTGCTACCTAGCTGAGGCTGGTGACAGCATCTTACACTCCTCTGCTAGGCTGTTTCCACTGATGGCTTACACTTGCAGGCCACAGACAGCAATGCTTCATTTAGTTACCAGCTCTAAGCTGGCAATCAGCTACTGAAATGGAGTAGAGGTAAGAAGCCTGAACCTTGTCTCAGCTGTCACTGGGATTTTAGCCATGATCATTTCAGCTGCCAGCAGCCATGAATGATTCCATATGCACAGTAAATTTAAGCTGTCAAAGGCTCTGTAGAGGCGGGAATGGACCACCTGGGCCATTGATATACTGTTATACCATGGATACCTCAGTAATTATCATTGACAGTTCATTGTGAGATGGCAGCCCTTTTCAAGTCTGTTGAAGAGGTTTGGACTATAGAGCTTCATCTTTGCATCTTGGGCAAACATGAGGAAAATATTTGGTTGCAACTATGAGAACAGGCTTTCTGTAGCTTGCTAGTCATGGATAAAAGTTGATAGGTAAACAGGCACACTCTGATTGAGCCTGAATTAGAGCTCAGCCTTATAAGTTGTAGAATTACACACACATATCCAGGAAATCAGTACAGATTGATTCTTGATTTTATTTAGGTAACCATAAACTGACCAGCATAGTTGTGCAGGCAACAGACACTTTTTAGGGAAAAAAAGAAAAAGCAGTCTTTGCACGATTCTTTGGTAAATTTCAAATGAATTCAACAAAGAATCATGACAAAATTATTGTCAGACAATGTTTAGGTAGGGGTTTTTTTCCAAATCCAGAATGAAATTCCTTTTCAAAACAGGGTAGACCACAGAACTTCCTCACTACTGTAAGCAGTATTAGGCTTTTGGGGACAGGTTGGCAGTGTAGGACCAAGTCCACCTTCTGCACAAAGCGTAGGTCTTGAGCATTAGATTTTGCACGAAGGGTTGATTTTACTTACACAAAATAGCTTTCAAGAGATTTGAGGTTGTTTTGATACAGAATAAAAATATTTCTTAAATGTAGAAGAATTCTGCAGAATGAAAGAACTCTCAGCCAGCTTTACTCCTGCAATTCAGGTCAACAGCTCGTTCACCAAAGCAGTGCCACATACTAGAAAATAAAAATATGCAAGTGACCCTCTCTGAAGAGTTCCTGACAATTTGAGCTGAATCTTAGTACAATATCTTCATCACAATACCATCTTTTCTCTCTGAAACTGTCACTATAGTAACTACCGTATTAAAAAAAATGCTCCTGCTAATCTTGAAATATGAACATATACCTAAAATAACCACGCTTGCTGTACCAGTATTATCACCCAAAGATTTTGCAGAGCCTTCAGAGAGATCATAAACATAAATGCTATAATGAAGAAAAATTTTGTATTTGATAGAATAAGTCTGGTAGCTGTTGTAGATGAAGTTACATGGCTTCAGCTCCTTCATGAGTTAAGGTGTTGATACAGAACAAATTATGAAGAGAGAGAAAAGATTAAAATATTTTAGAAAGAAGACATGTCTAGGTTGCGAAAGACAAGGTAGAAATTATTTGCCACTTTACAGTTGTTACAAGAGCAAGTTGTAGTCATGATAATATGCAATCTCTTTTCGTATTGCTAGAAGATAACATAACTGCATTGCCATGAGCAGGCACAACTCACCATGTCCTGCTTGCCATTGTTCTCCATGCTGAATTGCTCCTGGATTCTGAAAATCACTGAGAAGTACTGTGAAAAATTGCATGTCACATCGAGACAGTCAAGGGATAAGGCATATCCCTACTGCACAATATATAAGGATCAGCATAAATTAGAGCTAGCACATGATCTGTCCTTCTGTGTGCAAAGAAGGATTTTCTCCCAAAGTAATTAGGCTTTATGTGCAAAAAGCTTTTTTCACATTACTTGTTTATAGATGCCTGATCAGATACTAATCGCTTTATCATCTTCCTTAACCCAAATTTTGTGGTTGTTGTCTAGGATTTTTAGCATGGTAACAGACACATAGCAGTTGACAGATAAATGCACTCAAATCCATTATTTTTGTTTCTTCCTTTAATTGTTTCTTTACAAGTTGTGATGTAATAATTACAGTCCTTACTCAGAATACAAACACTTAAAAAGGGTCAAAACTTTGATAAATGAAGTATAAAGCTCTGTCTTAAATGTCGCTGGACTTTATTTTGTTGACTTATATGCCTATAAGAAGTATCCTGCAGGCAATTCTGGACATGAAATAAGATTTCTTAGCAATATAAAAAAGATACATGCAGACACAGAGCTAACTTTCCACATTGTTCTTCCAACTTATTCTAAATGGCAAATGTACACTATGGAGGCAAGGATGCAGGCAGAGACCTGGTCTTGTAGGAGTGAAATGGAAGTTGCTTACTCTCTACGCAGTCACCTCCTTCTCAGCTGAGAAGATCAAACAAAAGGAAACACCTGTGATAGCTTTACAGTAAAAATAAGTGGCTTGAAATGGAAATATTTATTAGATGACAATGACCTTCCCACTGTAACTGTACTGACAGCCAGCTAGAGTGAGCAACCTACTCTTCAGGTCCCACCTGGATATGCAGAGCCATGCTGCAGAATTTCTAGGTAGCCAGGAGTCCTTGCAGCATGTTCTACAAGTCTTTGGGTTGCCTTGGCCTGAGCTGTTTTGTGCTTCCTTCCTGATGAGCTATAGTAAGTCCTATTTCTTCTTCTGACTTGTGGAGTGCATAATGGGGAGCTGCTGGTCAGATCATGTGTGTCACTGTGCACATCTGTCTTTGCTATGAAGGATTGATCCAAGTGAATTCCCAGTCCAAATTTTAGCCCAACCTTCAGCTGTGTCAATTGGAAGGACCACTGGCATGTCAAACAATAAGGATTTGTGTGTGGCTAGAAAGGGCACGAGTAAGAACCATACCCATATTGTGATATCCTTAGTGATTTTAGGCTTCTCCTGTTTTCTGTACATGATCTGTCCCCTTGTCTGCACATATCTGTGGTCCCGTCTGAGTCTGTTTGAGCAGAGGTCCAGTGCAGAACTCCTATGACCTACATGATGATGGAAACAAAGATTTTGGAAAGTGTCACAAGAAGAATAAACTGTATCCTCAGCATGGTGGGATGCTAAAGAGAGGAGAAATGAAGATATGAAGTGATCTTGGAAACAAAACAGAAATTTAATGTGTTTGCAGAATTCATTCTCATTTTCAGATCTCTGCTCGGGGTTCTGACATAAAGCTAACTAAAAAAACCAGCTTTATGCTTCTGTTACAGGCAATGAAATTTAGAAAACTTGAGAAAAAGAAAGATTTTGCAGAATTATGAAACCAAGAGGAGGAAAGAACCTTCCAAAATTTCATGCATTTGTTCAAGAACAGAACTTTAAAAGGGCTTTGTCCATCTGTTTCAAAACCAAAATATATATTTGTCTTCTCCCCGAAGAAAGAATTCTGAAATCTATTCCATATCTTTACTGCACGATTTATTGCACACTTTAACACCAGCACATACACTTAATTAAAAGTACTAAAATGTCAGAACTCTGACACGAAGGTGGGAGATGCTGGCCTGTGTCCCAATTAGTTCTTTTATTAGCTACTCTTGTACAATAATTTTTAATGAACTGGGTATGAATTTGACCAGGAACTGATTTAAAAGAGCATGTTATAAACAGAAAATTGTTGCAGGGTAGGAGATCAGGTTACGCCCCAATAGAATTAGCTGTGCTAGACTAAAGCACACTTATAACCTCATTCATGTTAGAAAGAATTTTGTTTCTTACGCAGAATTTTTGAATAGTTGGGTTTTTTCTATGTATTTTCTTTAGAATGACAGAAGGATACATTTTTAAGAATTTTAGATTGCTTATATACTTTGAGGTTTGCAAGGGAAGAAATAATGACTTGGAATGCAAGCTCTCTAGGTTTACCTGAAAACTTTATTGTTACAGATGTTACACAGAAGGTCTCAGAAAATTCGGACTTAGTGGGAAAATTTCCTCAGCTTAAAAAAACCCTAAACCATTAATTCTGTCAATATCTGTTGCAATCCTCCACGAGGATGGTATGGCTGTAAGATGCTGATTATGTGGGTGGGATGATGGGCACACCCTGCCCTGCAGTATTTGGTGGGAGGGGAGGATGCTCTTGAATTTACCAGAGCACTCCTGCACTTCAGGAGAAGCACCCTTGCTTGTGCTCACTTTATTTTCTATGAAAAGGGTCATGCTGACATATATCAGCATAATAGGCCATGTACAACCTTCTGTTACTTTATATCAAGACCTTACCTCAAAAGAACCAAAAACACCCTTAAAATTAGATAAAAGTTTAAGTTTGTTTCTGTCTGAGGGGCCAAATTATCTTCGGTCTTACTAACTGTAAACCAAGTTCCATAAACCCAAATCTAAAGTCTTATTAGGTTTCTGTCACAGAAAGAAGGAAAATAATGATTCTGTAACTGAGTTTCTATTTGTGATTAATTTTTAATGATCCATGAACCCCACAGAGATATTCTGTTTATCCAGTGAAGAGAGAATGTGAAAAATTGTTCCTTTTTTCTTTTTTTCTGCATTAGCCCTTTTACTGACCACTTTAAATAAGATTACCACATTTAAACTGAGTGAACACTGTACTAATTCTGTCAAATTTCAGTGATCTCCTATGCTTTAAAAATAGCTTTGAAACCTCTTTTGGTTTATTTTAAAACTTTTCCTTTCCAGAATATTCCTTGTAGATTTGCCATTTCTCTGACAGCTTGAAGAGAAATTGATCAGGCAGTGTTTCTGGCAAAGTATATTGAGACCAAATCCATATAAATCCTGCAATTCCTTTATGTTTGAGATAGAGTTTATCTTACTCTTTAATATCATTACAAAAAAGGCCTGCTTTTCACTTGACTTAGATGATTTAATAATACAGTGTTGTGGTAAAGAAGAGGGTTTATTTGCAGCAAATACACCATATCCTCACAAAAATCAGTAGGGCAACCAAAACAACTTCTTTGCTTATTGAAATCAGAATAATTACACTTTTTTGCAAGGACAATCATGTTAATCAATAGAATCTAATTTGAGGGCAAGCATTTATTTTGTTCTCCTTTTGGCGTGAGATTGATAAGGTTTTGGCAGAGCTATGCATCTGAGTCAGCCTTAGCTTAAATGGTTATTGTTCTACCTACATGATACAGTCTAGTAGTTCCCAATCTTACAAAGCCCAGAAAGAACAATCAAATCATGCTCTTAAAATGCCTCGTGCAGATTTCAAACTAATCCTGATCTTCTCCCAGAATGAAATGAGATAAATACCTGTTTTACTGAACTGGGTCTAATAGATTCACTTTACGAAGGAAGCTAATGCTAACGTCCATTTCCATGGAAACGGAGCTTGCCGAGGCGTCTTGCATGCAGTGTTTGGGGTTAAGCGGAGCTGAGTTTGGGTCCCACATTCCCCGCAATCTAAACTGATCACATACTGCAAATACGCAGTGCCAATCTCCACGTTACGACATTCGTTTTCCTTTGGGGAGCGGGTACCCTCCATGAGAAGCATTCCCACCGACTCACACCTCCGTGCTTTCCACAGGCTCTGCCGCACCCATGCTCGCTGCAGCGCCAGCTTCTGCCTGCCTGTTTATCAATGGATTTATTTTTAGTAACTTTGAAATTGAGAGATGCTGAGCCACGTTCTGCCCCTTCTGCTCTGCCTCTGCACTGGCTGGGATAACAGGGGGAGGGAGGACGCAAAGGCAGGGTAGTGTTTCAGCCTTTTTAGCTGCATTTCAGCATTGCGAGCTGGATCACACAGCCCAGACCAGCTCAGCTGTACGTGTGGCATTTGTGAACAAAGAATGCCTATCCTCTGCATCTGAGGCAGTTTGTATTTCACAGGTTTCTTGAGGTGCAAAGCACTGAATAAGTGAAACCATCCTGTAGGCAGCTGCTTAGAAATCTCCTGTTTGTTACTTTAAGAGAAGAAATATCCAGATTCTGGTATCTTGGTGTGTCTAAGTTAACCAACAAGGACCTTGTGAAAATCCTGCTATTCTTCAAATAGAAAACAGATTACATTCTTCATCTTTGGAAAGGAAAAAAATAAAAAGGCAGTCAGTAGGATATTCTTCCTGAATTTCTTTCTTTTGTCTATCTGACTTAATTTTGTTTAACTCCTTCAGGCTTTACTGTTCATTTCTCATCCTGTTTAAGTGTATTATTAATGAATTCACTTTTCATTTATTATTATTTATTTGCATTATCTTAATGCATAAGGACCCACATTCTTCATCTGAAGAGCTGTACAAATCACCAAACAAAGCTAAACAAGAAAATCATGTAATAGAAAAGTAGAGACAGCAGGTTAATCCAAACAGGCAGAGAAATCCTAAGGAACATTGCAGAGTACTTGTCAGGATGACAGGAAGGGATCTTAGAGCACCACCAGCCTAAACATTTAAGTTCCTGTTAAGCAGAATTGCAAAGGAGATTGTGACAGGTAATTTTGCAGGAAAGACGTGTGTGACAGATTAACATCAACAAAATTTTGAAATGGATTTACATTTGCAAAGGACCAATATCAGGACAGACACAATCTCCGCCTCAAATGAGGTCTTTATGTAAATGAGTGTGGGAAAAGAAGGCAAGCTGGACTACAGATAGTGTCATTAGATGCTGGGGTAGGATTTTCTCTTCATGGTGGTAACAAGCTATATAATGTACATATGCGTGATTGCATACATGTACAAAGAAGACTGCATATATATACACCTGCAAATAAATACAGTCCCAGGAATATGTTATTAGCTAGAATAATCTGGATGGTTCAGCCCTTCATCTTTCTTCACTACTCTGTAATACAGGAAATCCAGATTCACCTGAAAATGCATTGCTTTCCCAAACTGCATTACACTTCACAAAGGCAAATATTTGTAGGCTGAAAGCAAGCATGGTCTATTTTTCCCTGCAGTGATTTGTTGGAGGAGGGAGCTTCCCATTTCAGAGCTCTCAGGCACTCACTGTTGCAGAATACTAAGGATGGCTTCCCCCATGCACTGGTTCCTTGGGGTATCACGTAGAGATGGAAGGGGCATGGACTGACAGAAGAAATATATTTATGAACGTCAAGGACAATTTATTCTGTCTTTACAAGCAGACCTAAGGAAAAAATGTCAAAAATACCTCAGCATGAGAAACTGCACTGTAGTTAGTTCCTTGGCTTAATGTATCAGAAAAATATGCATCTCAAGCTGATCCCACCATGATCTCTCCATCTGTGGCACATCATTTATTCCAGTAGTGTATAAACTACATTCATTAATACAATATTTTCCCAGGTTCATCGTAAATGTGTGTTGCACATATGAATCTAGGGCCATATTTGAATTTAAATCTGGATTGCTAGTATTCCACCTTTCATAAAATAGCACTTGACATGGGCATTTTTCAGACTGCCAGGCTGGCACAAATGCACATAGGCTCTACAAGCTTGAATTTTCCATAATCAACGTGAATTTATTGTTTTGGATCCTTCTCACATCCAACTGTATAATGAATTTTTATTTCCAGTATTTCTTATTTGTATGATGGTCTCAGGTCCTAAGAGGGCCTTCTGTAAAAAGAGGCAGAATACTAAACTGAGCTAAAACAGAGAGCCTGCTTCAAATAATTGTACAAGGTTTTAGCTGTCTTTCTGAAGAAAATTGTATCAAATCATGCTAACACTGATAACTTGCATCTGTGTTCCATGAAGCCACCCATAACAACTGACCATTTAATTGCAAGAATCGAGAAAAATCTATGATAGCCCCAGTAACCAGTCAGTCTTATTAGGATTTGGCTATGCATCCTTCTTTGCTTTACCATGGGGAAAGTGCATTTCCCATTGTGTATAAGCAGTCCAGGTGGCTGGTGCATCTACAACAGCTGCCAAAGCAGACTTCATGCACTCAATCCCCAGCACCTGCCTGCACTGACAAATCTGCCAGCGAGTATTCAAGTTCTGCTGGTGCTACCCTCCTCTTGCAGCATGCCATGATGACGGAAGTACAAGGGAGCAAACCAAGCTGATTTTGGCAGGGATATGCTGCAAAGGTGGGGCTGCTGCCTGGAGAAGTCTCAGCAACCCCCTGTGATGCCAGAGGCTACCTGGAAACAGAGACTAGACAGGAGTAAGGGAATAAAGGTGATATTTATTTGAAAGGCCTTCAAAGGTACACCCCGGGGAGCCCAGAGGCTACTACCAAAATGGACCCCAAGATGGACGACAAGTCACGAGTTCTTCACACTTTTATAGGTTTGGTCCATTTGCATATCAGCATAAATTCACCAATTAGAACTTTAGCTACTGAAGTAAGTTCTCTAAGCTCAGCCCCCCTTCTCCAAGATGTTGGTTGACACATTTCTGGGCCTAGCATGGCCTAGGTGTCCTTGGACAGCAAACCTAGAGACTTTGTTATGTCTATCTTAGCATGAGAGAGCAGCAGCAGCAGGCTGTAAGACACTTCAGAGTTTTACAGTAGGCAATACCGAATATAAAAGCTAAACCTCAAGGCATTACCTGAGGCCCAGTCCTCCTCCCAGTCTGCATTTGGTTGAAGGCCTCGTCCCTGCCAGACAAGAGGCATAAGAAGAGAAGAACGAGGACAGCGAAGGGCAGGTTCCCTGGCATAGCCAGCCTGGTGGCTTGATGCATGTGCGCATGCAAAGGACTCGCTGCACAGGTGCTGGGACACTGGACCCACTGCACCATGATGAGGAGTGCACTGTACATCCACAAATCTCCTCCATTCTCTTCTTCTCCTGCCTAATCCTTCTCTTTCCCTCACAAACTTGTATATCCACGTCTCCACAGCCACACCTCTTCTTTTCCTCCCCTGCCCTTTTCTACCCAGTACACCTTTTTGTTTCCCTTTACTTGTTACTCTGCTGTGTAGTCGACTTGAGAGAGAGTGCTTAAAGAGAACTAAATGACATTCGAGTATTACCTTGTTGATGTTCACATCATGTCTTTTCCCTATATTTATTTTACTTATAAGACCCTTCAGTATGGACCCCGTGTATTGTTCTGTGCCCAAATAGGCTCTCAAGTTAGTCTCCAGGTAGAGCTGTGCCAAATGCAACAAACAAATAACATCATTTGTGGAGGACTGCAGACAACTAAGGCTTAGGATTTTGGACAAATGTTCCATTGATGATTTTCAGACTGTATACATGTCATTCTAGAAATCTTCTCAGCTCTGTGAAAGCCTTTGATGACCACTGCTCCTGGTTTTGCAAGCTTTATCTATGAGTATCTACACAACTGCTTGTTCTGGTTTCAAACTACTCTAATGTAATAAATACTTCTACTTAGCCTCTAGAACAAATTACATCCATGATGATGTTGGTTTGTAAAGTTCTCAAGAGCTTTGAATGATTACTTTTTTGTTGTTTTATCCTATTTCCTACTTTATTATGCAAAAGATTATTTTTTAAACGGACCTAAATAGAAAGCACCAAGATATTTGAAAAGAGCTAGCAAATGATAATTGAGAGCTAATGCCTTCATATAATTCAAATCCCATACAGTAAGGGGTATGTCTAATCATTGAGGATATGAAGAAGTGATTCTAATTTTTCAAACAGTCAGAAGTACTATTTAACTTATATTTATTCCAAGAAAAACTTATGGGCTGAGAATGAAAGGAATTAAATGATAGAGGGAAAGGCTATGGGTAATAAGGTATTCTCAAAATTTTAGGTCTTTGCTGGATATATCTCCAGTTTGTACTAACATGTAGAAACCTCTGTCACACATGTCAGAAATCAGAGAACTCAAGCTTGACACTGACCTCAGATCAGGCAGGTCTTCCAGTCTCCAGGGACTGGCTGGAAAATGGCTGCCAATTTCAGCCAGTGATGATTGCATGCTTTGCAATGGATGTGCAAACAAAAGCATACAAGAACAGATAACTTTACAGTCTTTCTTTTCCTTACCCACACATCCAGAAAGATAGGCAATTTTCTTTGTAATTCACCAAGGAAATAGTTGCAGACCACCTTGACCCACTACGCCACGTGAACTGTGAGCTCTGCTCCCAGGAAGCCAGGAGGACACACTCCTAGTCCTCTCACCCTTACCACCAGAAAGGGGGTGATTGTGAGAAAAATGAAAGACTTTTTTCAAATGTTTTCTCTAGAATACAGCCTGCAAGCTCTCCATAGTCCAGTGGGAAAAATATTTTATCTTTCATAACTTAGGGTGCTTGGAGCCCCTAAAGTCTCTAAGAGAAGCTCTGGTTTCTAGAGCAGCTAGGGCTTGAATTTCAAACCATGGACACTCTTCTGACAAAGACTTCTCCTCATTATTTCCTTTGCTACCCTCAACCAGTTACTGTCTTAGCAATCACAAAGCCTATTCTCAAACTACAGTGCCTGTAAGAAATCATATTTAAGCATCACTTGACGCAAGCAGGGAAGTTTATTATATTAACTATGTCTAAAATGAAACGTTCTCAAAATGTTTTTTCTTTTTCCTTTTAAGCATTCCTACTTTCTCCATAGCCTGTTCTATTAAGCTGACTTCTCAAAAAGGAAAAAGAAATCCTCCAGAATTACTTGCAAACCAAACATCTAATGCATAACATGTAGACTATGGTAACGTGTAGAGGTCCCAATCAAATATTTCATCACGTGGGGCTGAAAGATTTAGCAGCCCTATAGTGTGATCCTATCCCTACCCAAAAAAGTGTACAGTTTGTATTAGAAAAATCATTAAAATCTTTCTTACGTTTCAAGATTTTCTCTAATTTTGATTTGAAACAAAGGTGAGAGGGGAACTAACCACAGTGAAAAGATCAGTTGTAGCAGAAAAAGGATGAAGAATAGACCTGATTCATTCTGGCTTTAAGACATTGGAAAATTGCTGGAGTTTAGAGAATGTTATTGAAAAAGAGTGCCAGGCCAGAATACAGCACTGTATTGACACTAAACACACATATTAGGCCTCCTAAATCTAAATTTTTGGAGAGCAAAAAGGGCATTTCTAGTGACTCTCATACTTCCTCCTCCTCACATTGATTGAAGGAGATACACGGGACTAGGAAAATGGCTCTGTTTCCCATAAAGATTTGAATTGCATTAATTGTATCTGGGGAAAAATGATTATACCCAGCATCATTGGGCTTGTACAAGTAAAGTTTATTCTGAAACAGAAAGAGAATAGACATTATTCCTGAAAACATTTTCATACCAATATTCTTGTGTTTAAGCCAGGAATTTTACAGAAGTAATTATTTCAGTATACAAAAAAAAAAAAAACCCTAACAAAAAAACCCAACCAAACCAACAAAACCTCTGAAATACAAAGGCATTGTTTGTCTAATGACTGGCTTTTTAAAGGCTTAGGGAAAACTTTGAGACACATGTAGTTCAGCCACCAATAGAAAAGATCTTTGGTTCCTTGGTCTCCTATGAAAAATACTCTACCAGAATACTTGTTCCATCCTGGCTTTTTCACTAAACTGAAACTAATTGCATCTTGAGCCTTAATCTTCCTCCAGAGATAATAACATGGGACTAAATTCTGCTTTAAGCTATAGCGGTATTAATCTGAGTAAGGCCTTTGAAGTGGGATTCATTTTTATGCAACATACTTTTCAATAGATTCACTGTTTGCAGGTTTTGTTTGGAAATCCCACTTTCATCAGGTTAAAGCACCACACTAACATTTAAAATACTAAGTAATAATAACAATGCCTAGCAGCATAACAACACTCTGCTCCCTGAGGATCTAACTGCTCCTTGAAAATGTGAATGATTGCCATCTCACAGAAGGAGACTGCAATGCACAAGACTGATATGAATTAAAGAGTAGAAACTGCCTCCATAAATGTTCCCAGGGCACCACAGCACAGCTCTCATGGGGCTTGGGAAGGGCAGTGGGCTTGTTCTACTGATGGCTAGTGGTTTTCCTGCCTCTAGCTTTCCCCAGGAGAACACAGAAGCTGCTGGCACCTATCCCAGCCTTTAGCAACACAGTACCTGTGCAGCCATGCCAGCACTTTTGGGAAGAAGCCAAGGGTGTTTGTCTCTGGCAGCAGCATGGGGAGAAGAGCAGGCGGAGCATGGCTGCACATCTGGCACCCAGGGAGCTGCATCGCCTGCCCAGGGGCAAGGCTGGGCAGCGCTGACGCCCATGTTGGTCTTCACCCTTCCAAAACCAGCTGCACTAAGCCCACTTTCACAGGAGCCCCAGACTTTTGGTTTTGCTCCTGCTTTTGGCAGCCGACCTGAGAGAACAGGGAGTCAGCTTAACAAGTTGTCAGGTGAGGTGGTTTATCATCATCACTGGGGAATTATACACCATCTGATAAAAAATCTACAGGGATTAATGTGGTGCAAGATGCTGCTTAAAGGAGCTGGTATGGGTAACTCAGTGTATTTTTTGCCTCCTGCTCCCAACTCGAGTCTTTAATGTATTTGCTTCTTTGATTTGCTTATTAACCCGTGATTTTTCTGCTTTTACCCTTCACTTCCTTCTTCTTTTCTAGCATTTGAGGTCCGAAGCAAACACTAATAAAAATCCCATCACTGCAGATAATATCAGTTTCTTAACCTCTTAAGAACACCTTCACAGTTTTTAACATTCTCTGTCTGTGCTGCGGATTGTGAAAGCAGCTGCAGGCTCGGGCAAGGCATCTGCTGCTACTGACTGGCCTCTGAAAAGCCTTCAAGCTGGTCAGGAACCACCTGCTGGCACATCAACAAGCCACCACGTACATAAGCATTTGAGGTTTGTCATTGCAGAGGAAGCTATCTTGAAGGGAAGGGGTATGATTACAGTGCCATTCTCCAATTGCCAGTCAGGGCATGACAGATCTTGAATCAGTCCCTGAAACCCCAAGCACATAGCCAAGGTGCCTGCTGTCCTTCACTGAACATACAGGGAAGGCAGGGAGGCAAACTGCTCAGATGAGGCATCTCCACTGAATGCTTTAAATCAGGTTCTGTGAGATTCCCACAAGCATGGCAGCATTTTTTCCACCACTGCTCCCTCCAGGTGCCACCACAGAGAGAATAGCCTGCTCTCAAGCCTGTGGTGGTGGCAGCTTTGAGAGGCCTTGAGGCCATCTTGGTGACAGCAGAGCTCACAGCCACAACTTCAGCCTGCACCCTGGATCTGAGGCAGAGGGGACTACTGTCTGCTGAACACAGGTCTCTGGTTTGGAAAGGTACTGCTCATTGTGCAGGAGTGGGTACTGTTGGTGCTGTGAGAAAGGCAAAGAGAATGGTGGCACAACTCCAAAAAGTGATCAAGATGTTGGTATCCACAGATACCAGCTTAGGTAGTTAGGAGATTGGAGACCTGCCAAGCAGGTTGTGATTAGAGACACAAAATAATTTAGGTTAGAAGTGACCTCACAGGTCACCGAGTCAGAACCACTCTTCAAAGCAGAGCTAACCTCAAGGTATAGCAGCTGCTTAGGGTCTTCCTCACCTACATACTGAAAATCTCCAAGAACAGACATTTCACTTTTGAAGCAACGTGACCTAGTGCTTACTGTTCTCAGTTTGAAAGTGTTTTTCCTCCATACAGACAGTCAGGACAGCCCATCCTCCAACATGTGACTGTGGCTTACCTTCCTTTGCTGTGCATCTCTGAGGCTCTGTATTTTCTGCAACCTCCTTTTAGTTGAAAAAAGGAGTACGGTCCTTCTCCTTAATCTTTCTCTGTCCAGGTCAAGGAAGCCCTCTTCCCTCAGCCTCTTCCCACCATGTTGGGCTGCAGTGATTGAACTCACTCCAGCTTGTGAACATCTTTCCTGTATGTGGTGGATTGAAACTGGACAAAGTTTCAATCTCTGAGTAACAAATAGAGGGGAATGATCTGTTTTATCAGTTTTATTCTCAAAGCCACTTACTTGCCAACTACTGTGCAAATATATTCAGCTTATTTATAAACAAGTTTGTCCTGGATTTTATCTCAGTATTCTTGAAAGTCCGAGCAGAAGCCAGGGTTAGGAGGGAGGCAGAGCTGATAAAAGGTTCCACAGACTAGTTCTTTGTCCTGTTTGTGATTCCAGAGTGATGTTGCTAAAGCTGCAAAGAGTTTTGTGCACTCTCAGGGTCATTTCATAATTCTCAGGCTCATATTTTCTAGCTCTTCGGTAGAACAGTTCCCTTTTCTATTAACTAGGCTTGCTTGGCAGAGCATATCCACTTTGCTGACATTTAGTCTTTTAGCCAGCTAGCCTTGTTCCATTCCAAGGTAATTTCAACTGAAAAGAGTTTAAAAATTAAATCTAGTGTTGGTTGTCTGAAGGCCCAACTGCTAGTTAAAACCCCACATGGTTGCAGCTAAAAGTCCTCTTTCAGAAGATGCCACTTTAGAACCTCCCCACATAAAGTTTCATCAGAAGACTAGAAGAGAGAGCAGAGATGAGTAGTCAAATGAATGTAGGGTGCATTAAAAGGTACAGACTGCCAGCATAAAGCAGGAAATGTCAAAGTGGCTCAGGAATGGACTGTGGAGAGATGTTGAGAGCTCTGCATATAGGTCAGGCAAACAGCTGGCATGATGGCAAGGCAGAGAAAAGATGACATAGAGAGAGTGGCCAACTGAGGTAATCCTCTGTTCCAGCTCTGTCCTGGCAGGACAACTTGTTTGGGAGGTTGCTGGCAAGGACTGCAGCCAGAACAGCCTCTAGATAGCCAAGCTTTACCCTGTTTCCCATGTGCAACCCCCAGAGCTGGGGGCAGCAGTTGTGCAGTTTGTGCTTTGAATCAAGGCATGTTGGTTTTGCACACTTCTTGACCCTGTATCTTTTGGTGAAAGCAAATTTTCAACTCTTTATTTGCCTGGGCAGCTGGGATGACCACAGAGGTCTTTGCCCTCCAGCAAGCTTCAGGTGTGATTTCACAGTGCAGACTGCCCTGCAGCCATACCACCTCCAACACCCTTGTCCTGCTTGTGGTTCAGTTCCTGCTGTGTTGTGCTGCCTCCCTGTCACACACAGTCAACAGCTGGCACTAAGGACAATGAGCTTTAAAACTTCCCCAAATTGTTACAAAAGTGCTGTATCATGAAACCACAGCCTCACTCCCCTACTTAGGGCAGCAGCAGCAGCCTTCAGTCTGCCACTTTTCATGCCACTGTGAGAGCCTTTTTACAAACCTCAGTGGTTTCTACTACCATGCTGTGGTGTGAATATGACACCTTCTTGTAATATCTGGCAAGTTTCTTAAAAGCAACTTGTCAGTCCATCTGTGGGAACACAGCTGTGATGGCTGTGTCATTGCTTGCTGATTAGATGTGCTCAACCTTGGTGGCTGGTAATCACATTGATATGGAAGGTGAGGATATCGGAGACTTTGCATCTCTCATTTTGTACTTGAAACCCCCTCTGAAAGAATTCAGTGCGTATTACGGGTCCTGACTTGGTGCTAAGAACTAAATACCTCTCATCTGTCACTTGTGTCCTCCCTCCCTGGTCTTAGGTGGACATGGTATTCACAGATAGTAACAGGAATATGGTCATTTGCCCTCAGATGCCTCCTTTGCCCCAGAATTTCTGCCGTATCAATAAAAGAGGTGAACCCAGGGACCTGGATGACTGTGTCGACAATTCTTTAGAGCAACCTTGAACAGGTTGGCCTGTGTAAACTACAACTCATGAACAGTTCAAGGATTTCAAAGTTCTCCCAGGTGTGGTTTGGGAACCAGAGAAAGGCAAAGACTACCTGCAACAGACAATATGCATATTGCCACCCTGTTTTGAAAGGAAGAGTTTAATAATATGGATGCAGGCTCTTTGCCATTTGGCCTCAGAGAAAGGCCCTGAGGATATTTAAAATAGTTACAGTCTCTGTTTCCGCCACTGAGATCCAATCCTACTACTCCCTCCTACAATTTGCCCTTCCCAGTTTCCTCTGCCCCAGTTTTGCTTCTGATGTTGTCTTGGTACTCATGCTTTCCTTAATGTCACTAATAGTACGGCTGCCTACTACTATTTTGTTGAGTTTCACAGCTGTAGACATCTTCCTAAAATATCAGATGCTTAAACTAAGAAACTGCATACCTTTCTCAATTAAGAATGAAAGACAAGAAGAAGCAAAATGAAGAAAAACAGGAAAGAAAAACAAACGCACAACAAAAAAAAATCTAGATCTAAACGCTCCATTCCAGCAAAACAGCAAACTTGGAAAAAGGAAATAGATGGATCCTAAAACCTGAGAAATCTAGAGGTATGAAAAAATGGTTCATTAAAACTGATCATTATTTAACCCAAAGTTTGGAAGATGTTACATTCCGATTTTAACATCCTTTAACATTGAAAGAACAATTCTGATCCACAAAACCCTCGCCTGAACAGTTTTGCTCTTTCTTCAGTTTTACCAGTTCTATACTGAAGTAAAATAAGTTGCATTGAGGAGAGCTAACGAAACACTGATCCTAGTGTCACTGGAAGGAGAATGAGGGCCAAATTGAGGACCTGAATTTAAGTGAAAGTGACATGTATATATCTACGTATATATATATACACATATATATACACACACACACACACACACATATATATATACACCTATATATATAATTATTTTCTTTCAGGAAACAATATAAACAAATAAACAATGTTTGAGACAAAGGAAAAAATAGCATTTCAAGGCCAGATGACCACAAAAGTTAAAGTCCAGAGATATGCTTGTCTTCCAGAAATAACAGAGAAGCAGATTATTTTTGGCAGCTACAAAGTGAAGTGATGGTACATGGCAAACTTTTAAAGCTTGAAAGTTTAATCTTCATTTGGAAATATTTTTCTGGCTGTTGTCTGGGCTCATATAAGCACTTCCCAGTAATACAGCAGCTTCTTCCTTGTCTCGGGCTGGCGACTGAAACTCTGAGTTTGCCTAGTGCTCCCAAGAACAAGTCTGTGAATGCTACCTGCCCTGTAAACATGTTAGTGTTTTATTTTAATCCAGTTCCTGGAAGCCAGGGACACTTTATTGTTCTTTTTCACAGTAATGCTTTTTATCAGCTCTAGTAAAAATTAGTCATGCAGTTACTTCATGGTTTTATGTGGCTAGAATGACTTGGGATCATTTGCTTACCTGACTGATATACACGTATGTTAGTAAATAAGAACCATAAGAAAACCTGTTTGATTATTTCCCACAGGAGACTTCAACAGAGCCGGCACATCACTTTTCAAAGAGATTTACAGAGAAATTGTTTGTTCTATGAAATGTTTGTTGTTCTGGTTAAAATTTTAGATGAGGACATTTCTTTAAGAATGGCTACAGAACTACTGTCTACTTTATTACGTTATTGTTGCTGAGAAACAATCTCGGATTCTCATGGAAGAATAATGTCTTCTCATACCACATTTCTGCTTGAAAGAAGCACCATTAAACTTACAACAAAATTTTACAGAAATCTGATAATCAAGTGTGGAATACTCTGAATATAACCTTATTACCTTCTGCCTTCTACATAAAAGCAAGTAGGTCTGTTTGGCTTTCAGAAGGCATAAGGGAAGGGGCTGACTGGTACTGTGCTAACTGACAATGCACAGGAATCACAGAAGGACAGTTAATTTTGCTGCCAGATGCTCTGCAAATGGAGAGGAAACACATACCCTGTTTGTGCTAAGCCTATTAATGCAGTCATTAATTGCAGCCTCCTGCTCAGACACCATCCTGTACATAAAATAAATGAAATGTTATTTAAGGGATTGCTCTTAGTCCAGCCTGATTTTTGTATGAAGGCTTACAGAGATCTAGTTCATGCTTGATAATCGTAGAAATAGACATATATAGAGACAATGCCACTCTGTGTGTAGCACCTAGACAGAGAAAAAATGAGGACCTGAAACCTAATTCTTTTCTGAGAACACCTTTCTGATTTCTTTTCTTTAGAACTACTGTAAATGCAAAACTTCCCAGTGAAAAGCTTAATCAGGCTTACACTTCAATATATGTGGTGGCATTTGATAGCTCAGGCAGGTACGTTTTTCCTTGTTTAACGTGACATTGTTTTATAGGGCTTAAAAATATTGGCTTGGATATCGTTCTTTGCTATTCTGTGCTTGGCACAAAGAAATCAAATACAACTTTATCACTGTGATTCTTAAGGGAACCTAGGATCTAGTCTGCAATGCAAGACATATGCACTGCTCAGGCTGCTGCACTGAATGGACCAAGATGCTCTCATTCATGCTATTCTTCTTCCTTAAGATTATTTTTGCACTGACAGTCATGACAGGTCGCATGAAGATCTGCTTTGGGAGATGTGGCTAATCAGGGAATTACTGAGAAGATGAACCCCTAGATAGCTAGTGAAGCAAAGTCATGCCAGCGATCTTTGTTGTATGGTATCAAGCAGCTACATCAGCAAGGGACCACCTTGCGGATCCTATTCCATTTAAGTGTACATTTGTGCTTCACATCTGAGATACATATTCTAGCAAGACAAAGCCTGGAGAAAATTGAAATCCTGAAATTTTACTTATTTCTGAATTAGAAACACTTCCTCCTTTCAAAAATTTTGAAATCCTTCTTGGAGGAAATTTATGCAAAACATTAATCATCTCAGTGAAACACTGTTCTGTTTCAATTTCAGTTTCTTAGAACTCATAGCTTGGTAAGTAGATCCAACAGTGTGCAGGAACTGCATGTTAATGTTTGTATATTTTTGAAATTATAAAATCTTTTAGGTTGGAAAAGACCTTTAAGATCAACAAGTTCAACCATTAATCCAGTACTGCCAAGTCCACCACTAAACCATGTCCTTAAGTGTCACATCTACACACCTTTTAAATGCCCCCAGGGACAGTGACTATACCACTTCCCTGGGCAGACTGTTCCAGGGCTTGACAACCCTTTCTGTGAAAAAGTTTTTTCCTAATATCTAGTCTAAGCCTCCCCTGGTGTGGCTTGAGGCCATTTCCTCTCGTCCTATTGCTTGTTACTTAGGAGAAAAGACTGACCCCAACTGGCCACAGCCTCCTTTCAGGTAATTGTAGAGAGTGATAAGGTCTCCCCTCAGTGTCCTCTTTTCCAGGCTAAACACTCACTGCTCCCTCAGCTGCTCCACATCAGGCCTGTGCTCCAGACCCTTCCCCAGCTTTGTTCCCCTTCTCTGGACTTGCTCCAGCACATCAGTGTCTTTCTTGCAGTGAGGGGTCCAGAACTGAACACAGGATCTGATGTGCAGCCTCACCAGTGCCAGGTACAGAGGGTTGATGGTTGCCCTAGTCCTGCTGGCCACTCTTTCCGATCCAGGTCAGGACGCCATTGGCCTTTTTGGCCACCTGGGCACACACTGGATCATGTTCAGCTGCTGTTGACCAGCATCCCCACATCCCTTCCCACTGGGCCACTTTCCAGTCACTCATTTCCAAGCCTGTAGCAATTCATGGGGTTGCTGTGACCCAAGAGCAGGACCTGTAACTTTGCTTCATTGAACCTCATACAATTAGCCTCAGCCCATCTGATAATCACATATTGAATACTGTGAATATCATCTGGTGAAATGGTGAATTGGAACGGTTTGTAATGAGGAATAACACTAGAAATTTTTCCTTCAAAACTTACAATTTCAGAATGTGTTTGTTTCTAATGGAACTGAATTCTGCAAGGGGAAGCAAATCAGTTGGAGTCCCAATTTAGTGGGAATTTGCTGATTCTGGGTACAGAGGCAGGCAAATTACTGTAATTGCAGACTATTTGCTTTAGTCAAAAGTATAAAAAATGTCTGTGGAAGAAGCCCTGTAACAAGTAGTATCTGTCACAATTATCAGGTCAGTCATATTTCTTACTCCTCTAATTTTTTCAAAAACAGGCCAATCCTTACTTAGCCCCAGTTCCAACAAATCTCCATCCCATCTGGACATCAGCCTTTTTCCAAGATGAGTTCCACAACACCAGGGAAGGAGGAGAAGGAGGGACTTCTTTCCATAATTGTTAGTACAGATTAAGCTTCATCACTCCCCGCAGTCTGGAAATACCACAGATGACTGTGGTTGTCAAATGCCTCACTGAAGTTTCACATGGCTGATAATGCACAGTGGAGTCACTACGAGGTGTTCCTAGAAAGGTCTTATATTGTCCATCTCAGCACACTCAAGCTCCTTTCCATTCTGAGTAGCAAGAATAAACCACCTTTTGTTGATGCAACATCATGGTGGTGCAAAAAGTGCAGCTGGACATGGGCTAGAGGTGACTTTTGACAGTACTGAATGAGAAAAATCAGGTAAATATCACGTAGTCAAGCCACAGTAAACACTTAGTGACTATCTAGAGGCAGATAGGCTCGTAGCAAGCTCAACATTTCCTACCCCAACTTCAATGTTGTTACTTGGATGAATACTGATGTCACCTAATGCAGCGACAGATATGTGGGGTGCTCAAGGTGCAAAAAGTCCTCCTGACATGCTGAGAGAGGTCAGGGAGCATGCCAGACTTTTCACCATGCCTCAGTCCCAGCAGGTGAAGACAAACTAGGAGTAGCCTCTGGGTATTCCAGAAATCGAATTGCAAGGGTCCGTGCTGCTGGGATAGGGATGCCCAGGACATCACCATGGTCCAGTCTACCCTGCAGATTTTACAGACTGACCTCTGAGTATGGCTCTCATCAAAGCTTATCCCCCTCACCATCACACACCTCCACACAGTCACCTGATTAACTAACCCACAAAGCAGCACTAACAGTGATTACCTTGGCAGAGCTGAGTTATTTTCAGTGCCTGCAATTCTGTTCCCTCCAGGTGTAATTACAAGAGCAATTAAAACCAGCCAACTGTCTCCAAGTATTATTTCTTGAGAAAACAGGTCTCAAAATAGGGTATATATATTCTGCTATCTCAACTGTAGCTCAGGATGGCCTCAAAGCACTCTTATACAGTCTCCCTTTGTTTCTTTCCCTAAGCCAGCAAACCCTGGCCTCTCCTTTTTTGTGTTATTACTGGTTATTCTTGTAGACTGATTCTCTGAAGTTTTCATTTCCAAGCCTACCAGCTCTCTGGCTTAGGGCAGGACCTCCAGTAGGTGTGATAAACTGCCTCCTCACTCTTTACTCCGAGGTTTGTTCTCAACAGCTTGTCTAATGCTTCACTGGTTTCCTGACAAACATAACCTCTAGTTAGATCAGGACCAAAAAATTCCTAAAGGAAAGTCTTAAAGTCTAAAAATTACTTTTTGCTGTCTAGGTTATACACAATTTTTATGGATTTGTTTCTCTGTACTCTTATTCTGCTACACAAAATTGTCAACAGATAAAAACTACACAGCAAATAGTCTGCCATGGGCAAATAAAGAAGCAGATGTTTTTCATTTAGCCAAAAGGAAGATAAAAATAACAATTAGATAAACTAGTTTAAGAGGTGATGAAGAGCCGGCATGTCCAATAATGTTAGTTGATCGGAAATAAAGGTTTGATGTTAACTGAAGCTGAGCACTTTGTTAGGCAGCCTATAAGAAATACTTTCCAAATCACATTGTCAATATGCTTTCTGCAGTACTACAGGTCATCAGAAAAGTGAAAAAGTAGATTTCAGCTAATATTATAGTAATTATTCACACTTTCAAAAATAAACATTAATGGGGAACCAGTCTCTGGGTAATGGAGAAGTTCCTGATTGACAAATTTGTGTCTTGGGAAGTGACATCCGTTAACCTACAAAGCACAGGCAAGATCCCAAATAAGCAAACATAAAACCATGCAAACCTCCTTGCTTTCCCCAGTGTAATTATCAACTGAAATGCAAATCCTAGCTGTTCCATATGTCAGGGTGTGACTTCTCTGATAAAAACACATTAAGCGTATTTAAAATTCAGACCAGCAAAGCTGTGAAGAAAGACCACTTAGAATAATTTTGTCTATTGCACGGTGTCTGATAAAGTAATTTTTCCCATACATGTACAATATGACTGTAGGTAACAAGAAACACTTCCTACTTCCAAGCACTTGCATCTATTTTCTACTTGTGGCTCTAGAGGTGCTTTCTGTTCTTCGAAGCTTTCAACCCAAACTTGTTACCTGATTTTGTGAAAGGTGTGTCATTTTATTGGAGTGTGCTTAATTCTTGCAGTTGGAAAATATAAAATAAATTTTCCTTGAACATAAAACTCACTTTAAGGTTAAAATAGAAATGCCTGGAATGGTAAGTCCCTTCTTTGCCTGTGGAGAGCTTAAAATGCATTTGCAAAGGGAGAATGAGTGTCATGGGTTGACCCTAAATTTGATGGATGGATCTCTCGACCAGTCACGCTTCTCGAAGTTTACATACTTAAGCCAGTGGAGACACAGGAAGTGTGCTTTTTCTTCTGCTTGAACCTCCCAGGGCGGGGGATATGCTCAAAACTGCTCAAAACATCTAGACTCTTAACTGGCAAGAATGATGAAACTTCAGGAGCAAGCGGATAAAAAGAGAAAGTAGAGGGCCTAACATGGCCAAAGAGCTGGGGGTTGCAATGATAATGACACATGACCTAAAGGTCTTAATAATACACATGACTACGTTACTGCAATACAGTGGAAGTACTGTGTACTGTTGATCAGGAAGTTATTTTGACTTAGACTTCCAGTGCAAAAGCAGGTACATTTTGAGCTTTTGTTATACATGCTCTCACCCAAGTCATCATGCTGTCTGGTTGCTATATTGGGCCTCAGATGTGCAAAGCAAAAACTATGCATATTACATAAGTATGAACACAATCTGTTGTCTGAAAAAGGTCTCAAGACAATGTATTTTCAGTTTTATCAGATGGATTAGGATCATAGAAACATGGAATATCCTGGAGCTGGAAAGCACTCACAAGGATCATCAAGTCCAGCTCCTGGTCCTGCAAAGTACAGCCCCAATTGAATATGCCCTGTCTAAAACATGTCTGAGGAAAGCAAACATTTTATGGTGCAAATATCATAACTTATATATCCCACANCTTTAATCCATTGAAAAATAAGGGGGGGATGAGAGTTCGGTGTGCAGCCTGCGAGAGAAATGAAGGCTGTTAGCTGGTGCAATTTGGAAAAAAAACATGCGACGTAGAGGAGACCTCTATTTCCTCAAATTAACAGAGAGAGACTTTTGAGAATTGTGAATGCTGACCAAAATCCCATGTTTTGTCATTATTTGTGCTGGAGGAAGTGGCGGGGGGGGTGTTGGAGGAAAAAGGGGTTTTTGTCTTAATCTCTTATTTCATTTTACTCTTAACTCTGTTAGTAATAAACTTTCTCTCATATTCTTTAATTTTGAGCCTGCTTTGCCTTTCTTCCAACTTCTTATCTCACAGAAAGTAAGAAATGCGAACCAAACCACTACAATGAGCAAAGCAGTGATTTTTGTGTTTAATTTCTGTAACAACCATGTCATTTGCCTTTTCATTTGAAATCTTGGCCATAAAATGAAACTGTGGAATAGGAAGCATTGCAGAAAATGGAGGCAAGACAAAAAAATAAATGAAAATGGGCGGGGGATATGCTCAAAACTGCTCAAAACATCTAGACTCTTAACTGGCAAGAATGATGAAACTTCAGGAGCAAGCGGATAAAAAGAGAAAGTAGAGGGCCTAACATGGCCAAAGAGCTGGGGGTTGCAATGATAATGACACATGACCTAAAGGTCTTAATAATACACATGACTACGTTACTGCAATACAGTGGAAGTACTGTGTACTGTTGATCAGGAAGTTATTTTGACTTAGACTTCCAGTGCAAAAGCAGGTACATTTTGAGCTTTTGTTATACATGCTCTCACCCAAGTCATCATGCTGTCTGGTTGCTATATTGGGCCTCAGATGTGCAAAGCAAAAACTATGCATGTTACATAAGTATGAACACAATCTGTTGTCTGAAAAAGGTCTCAAGACAATGTATTTTCAGTTTTATCAGATGGATTAGGATCATAGAAACATGGNATATTTTCAGTTTTATCATCTAGGTGCTGATTTGGATTAGGATCATAGAAACATGGAATATCCTGGAGCTGGAAAGCACTCACAAGGATCATCAAGTCCAGCTCCTGGTCCTGCAAAGTACAGCCCCAATTGAATATGCCCTGTCTAAAACATGTCTGAGGAAAGCAAACATTTTATGGTGCAAATATCATAACTTATATATCCCACAGTCATAATCCTGCAAATCTTTTTCAACATTTCTCTGTTCTTCAGTAGGATCTTGTTATACTTCTAGACTGACAATCTCCTTTTAACCCTGACACCATCACCATAATAAAGATTAATAATAATCTCTTGTCATGAATGAGTTTTTAATGGTCCTGATTTACAAAACCCAAGTTCATCAGACTTTTTGTGAATGAGACTCTCTCCTGTTCCAAATCACTTAATCTGTGTCAGCAAAGGCACAGCTGTTGAGGGACAGCTAACTCTGTGGCAAGCTGCCTCTGCAACGTCTTACGGAATGTGCAAACAGCCTCTGGGGCGGGAATAACTGCATGCACTGCAAATGCAGTTGTGTCTCTTATTTTACCCTTTAAATGATATATCCAAAGTATTGAACCCTTCTTACTTTTTACTTTTTTCATCTTTGGGCTTTCCAGAAGTGCTTAAAAATCAATTTTCTGAGTTGTTTGTCCTTGAGCCTTTTTCTTATTTCCAGAGATATTATTTATAACATATGCCGGCCAGTTCTGTTCTTAGTGTCAGGTCCTCACATATGAGGTTATTGACACTTAGCAGCATTCTGTTTGCTTGCAAGGGTATAGCTTGTAGGAAAACACTACTGTTTGGTTTGATTTTCAGAGACATTAAGCCAAGAAAGTGTAGCCATGGGACCGGTTTCCTTACCTTAGTGTTAGGGCTTCTAAGAATGATGCCACAGATAGAGTTAAGCATCTGTCTTATATTTTCCACCCTAAGATCTTAGTGTTATATATACTGTAGAAAAAGAACTTTTCACCAAATTTATATCTTATTTAGCTTTTTGCTACTCATTGTTGCTGCTTTGAAGAAGAAAGTGCATGGACACAGTTATTTCACCAGAATCTGTCTTCCAGCCCAGGAGCAGAGACAGGAAATCCAGATGTCAGATCTGGCGGGTGGTGTGGCAGATGGTACCACGGCCTCAAAGGCTGTGGAAGCTGGGCAGAGGAATTGCAGCTGTATGAGAGCAAGTTGGGGGAGATCTTGAACAGCTATAAAGTCAGTATTATGGATGGCTTGGAGAAGAGGAAAAAGCTTGACTGGAGAAGGAATGTAGCATCAGGAGAGAGAGAGCATAAAGGAAGCTGAGGTGTTTACTGGAAAGTGATCTTCACAGTAGGAAAGTCAGAGGGTAACAGCACAGTAAAGGCAAGACTAACTGGGGAGCTGCTTTGGAAGAGAGCAGAAGGCAGAAAAAATGAAAGCATAAGGAGAAGTGTGAGACAAAAATAGCGAGCTCTTTCCTGGTTTTACAAAAATCAGGTACACTGATTTTGTGGATTCGTATTCAAAGAGCTCTGGAAAAGCCACCTCTATTGCCATTGATTTTGTCCACCTTTACATCCTGTTAAATACCTATTGAAATAAGAAACATGGATTAATTTTTTAACCTACCTCACCTTATTTTAATACTTTTGAAGTTAAAATCAACATCAAAAGCCTTAGTAGATCAAAGTACCATAATCCAAGGAAGAAAAAAGCTGAACATCAGTTTGTTTGGTTGACTTTCTCTCCTAACACGTATATGACGTTCAGGGTCTCAATGTATTCTGCAAGTCTTCATGATTACTATGCCAAGTTCTTCAAGTTAGCTGTGAGGATTACTCTTCATGGTAGTCATCCCTTCTGCAGATTAACGATACCATTTAATAGCTCATCATGGACAGCAGATGTATATCAGAAAAAAATGTCATTGTTGAGAAGTGGGCAAACACCATATTGAGAACATGAAATTGGCACAGAAGCTGCAAAAAGCAGGGAGTAATATTCTCTTCTGCTTTGAAAAGTCCTTAATTGGGCAATTCAACTCTCTTGCAATAGGTCCAACTCTTCAAGTAGTGTCACTCAAGGCAAGCAACAAGAATAATCAAGTGGATAGAAAATTTGATGTGTGAGGTAAAAGGAAGAAAATTAAGTTCAGCTGGAGAAGTACACAATAACAATTGCAAAGATGGAGATATGAACTGCCTTCTGTGGTAGAAATTATGAAGCTGCAATTGATGACTCAGATTACACTTTGGAGCAAAAAAGATATCTGAAGGGCTGTGGAGCCTGTAAAAATACTGTCTGGTAAATACTATCTGAGCAGTCTCTCTCACTAGAAAGGTTAAAGAATAGTTCAGACATGAGATATGTCCCATATAAATACATTTAATCTTCTTACGTTGCACAGAAAAGCAAAAGAAACCCATTGATATATAGATACACTCTGGACCCAGGTTTCAGGAGTAATAAATAAAGCATGTTATGCTGTACAAATTATGCACTGACATGACACACTAGGAAAAGAAAACCCCTACATCTACTATTGAGTACATGCAGAAAATTTATTATCTTGTCAGACACTATCTATCAACGAAAAACAGAGAGAAAGAAATAGAGGAGGTCAAACACAATCTTGGTACAAGGCAGCTCTTCCTCTTACAGTGATTGCAATCTGAGATTTTTCTGAGCTGTACAGGGTGGAATGTCACTTGCCAACATTGTTTGATGGGTGAGAAATCTGGATTATATTAGTAGATGATTTTGTAAATGAATAACTCAAAGGATTCTCTGCCTGTTCCTGATGATTTCCACTCTTTGTATATTCATCTCTTTTCTCTTGCCCAATAGGTAATTTTCTTAATTTTTTTCATCAAGGTTTTTAAAAAATATCTTCCTAAATTACCTATATCTTCTGCTGGTCTATGCCACAGCTGTCAAGTTTCCTGAAAATGTGTTGCTACTTTGTAAGCTGAAAGCAAAACAGAAAAGCTGAAAAGCCCAAATCCCTTATACCAGTGATATATCATATGGTTTTTTTCCTGGTTGCTTGGCAATAAAAAATAGACATGTGACTCCCTCCTCCATCTCCCTGGCACCACCTGAAGATATTTTGTCTTGGCCTTTCTTCTTTTGTTCTTACATCTCTGTGGGAGTGTTAGTTACAAAAGGGGTTTCAGCCTGATTTCTTTTTTCTCAGAGTCTGTATGTCACTGTTTCCTTTACAAGATCACTATATATGTGTAAAGACATGACTAATGGCAGCTGGGGATTAGAAGGGACAGAGCAGTGGGAGATCAATGTCACCTAAGTTTAAGCACCAACTGGGCACCTAAGATACCTGCTCACTATCCCTGTATCAGTGAGATGAAAATGTCACCAGAAGGCAATTCAGTACCCCTGGGACCTGGGTCACGAACTGGAGATATCTGCACATCAGCCCCTGGCCTCTGGAGACCAGGAGAGTAGGGTGGGACACTTCTCGCCAGGGTAGCTTGGCTAGGTGTCAGCAGTGAGATAGGCTCCCCTGCTCAGAAAGGGCAATCCCCAAAGGCACTTACCACAGAGAGGTACCCTTCTGCACAGAGAGGGAGGGCCTTCAGGCAGATAATGTCCATGTTCAGGGGCATCTTCACTGCATGGTCAAGAGGCCATCCAGTTCTGAGCTCTTGGGTTACACCACTGTCAATGGGATCATTTACACATCTTAGACCCTGTGCCCTCTCCAAGAAGGCGGTTCTTGGTAGCACATGGACCTGGTCTGCTCTTCTTTTTACAGCCATAAAGAGAGCTTTTGCTCTGTACCAGTTTTCCAATGAACTTGCCTATCTTTCTGGGTACAAAGAGATTTGTGGGAAGGCAGGCGGGGTTATCAGCGCCTCTCTGACTTAGCCCACAACTGCAAGTCAGGAGAATCTTCAGTCCAAGGAAAAGCAATTCTTGGCCTCAAGGTCATACATTTGTGCCACCTAGTGAAAACCCCTCCTTGGTGGGTGAGTGGAAGAGCAGGGGCAAGACCTGAGAAAGAAAAAGGCCCCAATTGTACTTGAGACAGCAGGGTCAACTCGAAGTGCTTTACCCTCATCTATCCCTCTTTCATGGCCATTGTTCCCCAGGCAGGAGGTTCTCATCTGTTGCAGTTTTAAGCAATGAAGGTAAACATGTTCTTATTTTGTTTTATCCTCATGCATGACTCTGGAAGCTTTATCAGTTGAAGAGCTGATTCAGAAAGCAGATTACACATGCCTGCCTTAAGGACAGGAGAAACCACTCAAATCCTATCACAAGTATACCAGGGCACAAAGTCAGCAGTGGAGACACACTAGACATACACATCACCAGGCAAGTTAAATCCTAACACTTTCCTTGTTTAATGCCTCATATATAAACAGTTGCCTTTCACTTCTTCCTCTGTTTAAGAAATGTGTGCAGGCAGATTGTGACATCATCAGATATGCTCATTATTCAAAATTATTTTCAAATTGGTTTGCAGAACATTTCCCAAGTGCAGAGCCTGTGAGTGTTTTGTAACAAAGCAGTGGTTATCTGGACATTGTTGGCTGAGTAACTCATGCATTACTGGGCTTGCCTCAGGGTTAGAGAGCACAGCAGAAGGCAAATGACAAGCACCCATTGCCATCATCAAATATACCATTGGAAATTTATTGTCAAACATCCCTCTAGACCAAATGTGCAAGTTAATAGCCTGTCTTCATTTAGATGTGAACGTGAACTCATAACTTGGTCTTCAGATAATTATTTATAGAGATGTGTTTAGACTGTTTGCTCAGCTCTGGTGGTGCATCTGTGCATTCGTTTAGTTAGGTGACAATGCATGTGGCAATGTGGCAGCTCTGCAGTCTTAATTTATTCATCACAAGGTGCATTGGCTTCTTGATCTAGTTTCTGGAGAAATATTTAAAACTCCAGCTGGCGCAATGTTAAGTAACATTCTAAAATAAGAAGGCGGCATTTGCGACCTTTCAGTACTTAAATGGGGCCTATAAGAAAGATGGGGCAAACTTTTTAGCAGGGCCTATTGTAATAGGACAAAAAGTAATGATTTTAACTAAAAGAGGTTTGATTTAGACTATATATAAGGAAGAAATTTTTTACAGTGAGGGTGGTAAAACACTGGAACATGTTGTCCAAACACATGGTAGATGGTGGTAGATGTCCCCTCCCTGGAAACATTCAAGGTCAGGCTGGACTGATGTAGTTGAAGATGTCCCTGCTCATTGCAGGAGGGTTGGACTGGATGACCTTTAGAGGTCCCTCCCAAACTAAACTATTGTATGATTCTAACAGAAAAAGTAATGAGTGGTCTGGACTGGAGCTGACTGCACAGAAAACTTCGGGCATAATGCAGGACGAAGAGCCTCTCAGACACTGTGTTCCTGAATCTGGGAAAGACACATGCAGGAGCGATTACCGTCCAAAGACATGATATTTCAGCGCAAGCTGCTGAAGCCCTCTCACAGAGTCACCTATGCTAAATACTGGCAGAAGACTAGATCAGATTTCAGTTTACCTCTCTGTTGAGAGCCCTGAATTGTCACTTCCCATATTAGTGTGTGTGAGCACATGCTTGCAGTCCATGGTGATTCTGATGCACCTACAGGGTCCCAGGATTGCCAGGAGCTAGGCCAAGCACAGCCTTAGCACAAACTGTTGAGCAGGCAGTCAAAAGCCTTTTCCTCCACAGTCAAAGGACACTCAGAGATCCACAAGCATTGGCCATATACTTTTATAATGTCCCTTGGTCAAGTTGGGGGGTGGTTTATGAAAAAAATAGTTGAAATGGCTCACACATATTGAAGAGGTAGAGCCTACATTATATAAAATTATGTTAAAATACGTTAAATAAATACTGTAATAATTATATTTAAAATGCAAATATATGTCATAGAATCACAGAAACTGAGCATGGTTTGAGTTGGAAGGGGCATCAAAGATCATCTAGTTCAAACTCCTGTACTGTGGGCAGGGACACTTGTCCAAGATAAACAGTGTATAGTAAAGCAATAATCTCAAAATATTAAATTCTGCAGTGTTTCTTAAGAAGAAAGCTCTCTCCCAGCCAAGTTGTTTAGTGTTTTAAAAACCATTTTTATCAGTGTCTCTAACCTGACTTCTATTGAGTCACTAAAGCATTCAGTTTTGGAATTATTGCCAAAAGATCTTTTGAAAATCTATTCTGGTTTACAAGCTCCATGTTTTGCTTATTACCTGAGAGGACTATTGTCACTTCTGTCTCACAAATTTCTAACTAATAATTTGCTTTCCTATCCCAGTATTCCACATTAGCATGGAGAAAACCATTCTGCCAGTGTGATATTTTTGCATTCACAGAAGTTTTTACTGCAGCTTAGTATAGAGACAAATATAGCAGTGGTACCCAAATAGAAGACATTTTTCTAAGAATGCATATAGCTGCTTCTGCCTCAAGAAAGATAGCGGTGCTTTTCTGTTCCTTTCTTTCATCATCCCTGCAGTTTTCTGAGGGTAGCTTGGGACTTGACATCTTGCTAAGCCCATCACAGTAGCGTTACCACTACAGCCTTCTGTGGGACAGCTTTAAGCTACAGGAGGTGGCCTCCAGGCAGCACAGTCCTATTTGTCCATCCTGAACCTTGTCTGCTTGGTCTCCTGGCCTGCCTCTCCGGAAGGTGATGGAGACTCTCGCTCCATCCCCAGAGTCTCCCATCAGCATGTGTAACATGTGAGAGATAGGAAAAAAAATCCTATGCTAGCATTTAGAGAAGGAGAGCTATTTGTTTTTATCAACGAGGCAACAGAAGATATTTAATTGGGATAATATATTAATCCAATTTGGAATTGGGGTAGGACGTGTCCTCTAACAGAAGTCTGTCCCAGGATTTGCTAGGACAATGACACTGTTGTCACATTACATGCACACAGTCTTTTTCACCCCATACTGCAGCTCCAGAGGATGATCCCTCAGGAGTATAATATTCCACAGCACTGTACTTGGGCATAATATCAAAAGGAATTTAAAAAGAAGACCAGCATTCTCAGGTTCTGTGCATCTTCCTCCAGCACTAAGGGATTGCTATCATCTTCACATCCGGTTCGTAATCAGACGCTCCAGGCCTTTCTGGCACAGAGAGAAGATGGTTTTTAGTCATGTGATTAAAGGCTAATCACCAGAATCACAAAGGCCTGGCAAAGAGCAGATGAACAATGGGGCAGAGGAGCCCTTGAAAGTCAACAATAGTGTGTGCTGAAATGGCTGCTCTGAAAACTATTCAAAGAGAAGCATTCACCCGTCACATCCAGTGTGAAACCCACCAAGATGATTTAACTGAAGAACCTATCTCCCCAGAAGACCTTGCAAACTGTCAGGAGTTATTGCCTACAAGTACACAGGACTCACTACGGGACACTGGGAAAGGCATTTAGGGGCTGTATGCAACTTACTGTGTCAGGACTTAGGGAGACCATGGGAATGTACGAGACTTATGGGATATTTAGGGGATGAAACAAAGGTTAAAAAAGGAAGGCTTCAAGGTAGATTGGGAAGGAACAAGCAAGTGAAAACGGAAGTAAATGGGTATGAAAACAGCTGGTTATATGTAAACAGGTTGCTAGTGCACTTGCCCAACTGAGCCCTGTGCTTTCTCACCACAATCTAATTGATACTCTGGTTACAATGATCTTCTGTTCTTAGTTCAAATATGTGAAGGCTAGTGAGCTTCAAGATGGACTTGCAGAAAAGTAGGATAAGAGGTGGGTGTATCAGCAACAAGAGCAGGAATATGAAACTCCACACCTAGCATATCTGGGTACCAGCAAGTGGAGAGACCAGGAAAGCTCTGACCTGCTCCCAGAATGATCCAGAATGTGTTTTTATATATATAAAATATATTAAATACACATGTATATTTTCCACTTGTGGACTTCAATCCTAATCAGTTGGAGAGGAGGAACAGCACTGGGAAGCCTGAGCTTTTTGTGAGTGCTGTGTGTTTATGTGGGTGCTGGTAAGGCAATGTTTCTATGCGTGAAGCTGGCTCATACGTGTGTGTGAGCATGTGTTCACTGGCTGGACTTCAATATCAAAATGCTTTTCTGACTTCAAAGTTCAAAGACAAGTGAGATATAGTAAATGGATATAGAAATCTGAATACATGTAATGAATACATAAGTTTGAGAGATTACGAAAAAAGTGGGACCACAATACAGACACCCCTGGTTGGTGCACTATACCGGTGTGCATACCGCTTTATAGCAGCAATTTTCTCCTGGCCACCATTTTCTGTGCCATTTAATAACATTTTGGAAAGCTTCCTCACTGGAAGAAAACCCTCTGAACCCTTGGTAGAGTTGAGCTGGGGTCCTGGGAGTGCAGACAAGCAAATTGCAAGCAGAGGATGCCAAGAAGCAGCTCTTCAAAAATGTATCTTCATTCTGCTGCAGAACTGTGAAAACCACTTCAACTGCTCACACTCTACTATCTCTGTACCTGAGCAATATGTGTTAAAAGAGAAAGTGGACTCTTTTACAAGACTTTTTTTGTTTTACTAAGAGAAGGCTTCTTTTTTTGCCAGGGAGCTTATGCCTGGTTTTGTGGATAGAGATGGAGCTCTGACGTGACTGTCCACACTTTATATTAATCAAGTATTATCTCACAAGAAAAGTGTCGCTTTTCCATTAAAACCTTTTCAAGCCTGGCAGCCTTGTGCAGTGATTTCTTATTACAGTGAAGTCTTCTGAAATAAGGATGAGGATTCTCCCCTCTCTGTTCACTCTCTCCATACTATTTTTAAATTTTTGAAAAGCTTGGAAAAAAGATATTATAGGTAGTAAGGCCTGTTACTGGAGTCTCTCAGAGAGGCAGCTTTGAAGACGCATTTTTGAAATACTGTCCTTTATTTCATTAATAATGGAAGCTGTTCAGGAGTAAATCAAAACTTGATCAACAAGTATGAAAAACACAATTGTCTTTTCCCCTGAAACAAATTGCAAGCCTTCTGGTCCCACCCTTGCTTTTCCACCAGCCATCAGGCTCTGCTGTTGTACTGTATGGTCCTTTCATAACTCTCAAAGCCAACAAGAAAAGTCACATTTCATTTCCAAAATGAATTTCAGCTCAAATCCAGCTCCTAAGATTAGTCTCTATCACTCCTTCCTGAACATTAGTGGCATCAGACTGTGTAACCTTTCCCAGTATTCGTTTCACACATATGAAAGTGTACAGATGGCCAATTATGCCAGCACTGCACTAAATTATTATGTATAATTAGAGATGGGAGCAAGATTCTAAGATGAGAAAATGAGGTCTGATTCTGTCAGACTTGTGGATTTACGGGCTTGGAGAAGGCAGCTGTTTTTTCTCCTATCTGTACACGTAGTGCTTCAGCACAGACATTTGACAAGCCATTCATGTCATGAATATAAGCAGGGGTTAAGGAGGTAATGCGAGGCATAGGGTAGAAGGTGATGCACTGCTGCCAGGAGCCCGAAGGTGGGTGGTGGGCGCCCTCTGAGGAGCAACAAAGGAGAACTCAGCATGAGGCCAGGGTTGCTTCACAGCACAGACAGGGAGATGCATAGGACACTATTTTTCCTCTTCATAACTCTTCTTGACTGCAAGGTGTAGATTGCTCACTTCTTGCCAAATATTTGAAATTGAGAAGAAAAAAAAAAAAACACAACCAAACACCATGAGAAAAAGGAAGCAGCATTATTTTTTATATAAATAATACGGCTGAGGAGTAAGCCCACTTCTCCTCCTACACGATCTCGGGATGAATTAGTGGCATTCATTGCTACACTGCTAGGTTCCGTGAGAAGCACAAGACTGCACTTTTCATTTCAGGGTTGAGTGGAAAGACTTGACTGTGAAAAGTCAAAGCTTTTTAGACAACTGCAAAGTCTGAATTAATACTAAAAGTATTACATGCAGATTGGTATTTTGTTCTCTTCTTTCAGGTTTACTCAAGTAAAAAAGTAGTTAATTCTTCAAGCACAGTTGAACCTTGCCTATTTTACACTAAAAACTGGATGACTCATTGGAAGTTTTTTGAACTCATGAGCATGAAATCAATGAATGGCAGAAATTAATGCTTCACAAACCATACTTATTTTCATTTGATAACTTTTGTTTAATGTCATTTTAAATACTTTGGACTTGCTAATCAGTCACCAAAATACAATTAGGGTATATTTTATAAGAAATGACACCTCAATAGATGGCACATAAAAGACATCCAGTGTGATTTTCCACTGAAATGAGGGACAGATTGCTGATTTTATGAACCATCTAGAAAGGGGATGAAAGGTGCTTGACAACTACATTTTTAATCAAATGAGCTACTGTTTCTTCTATATGTTTTGCAATACTGGCCCCTATATCTAATGTAGAAAAATGTTAAACATTTGACAAAGCTCACTGAAAATTGTTTGCTGGGTATATTTTTAAAATTTCTATAGCAAGCATTTAAATATATTGTTCTTTACTCTTTCTTTTAACAATATTCAATTTCCTCCCTACTCGGTCAAATAAGGCATTTTTCAGCCAATGGACTTATCAGAACACTTCCTTAAACTTCCTTTCCATTTCTGAGGTCTGATTTTTGAACAGCCATTACACACATTTTAATCTGCATTTATGAAAAATACTTACTATGAAAAATAAAAGGAATGTGTTCATCACAATTTTAAGGTGATCAGGTTTAAAAAATCATAATGATAGAAGTGCAAACCTCAGAAAAAAAGCAATACGTGATACACCTGTCATGTAATATTTTCTAGTCAATCTTGTTAATATGTAGCAACATGTATATAATTCTTCCTGCCATGACAAATCTAAAAAGAGCTGTCTTAAACATTTAACACCCAAACATCTCCTTATGATACACATCATGTAATAACCCCCACAGATAAATAAAATATCCAAACCCAATAGCAATGACAAAAAAAATACAAAACCAAAAAAACCAAACCCAAAACAAAAACAAATAAGTAAACAAACAAAATGAAAGAAAAAGGAAAGAACCCAAATTCCAAAACTCTACAGTGTCAGCTTGACTTTTATATGGGTCTAAAGCTTGTTAGATGCTTTCCGAATTGCTAGTGTTGCTGTGTATTATCAGTGAGCTCCACTAACACTGATTCTACCTGCACTGACAATAACCAGTTAAAGCTCTGCTATTTAAGTGTCTCGTTGTTTCTCATTCTCTCCCTTCTTCTCTGAGTTTAAGAGCATGAAGTACCTATTCTCATAACAATAGCTGAAGTAATTATCTGTTCCAATCATCATTCCATCAGCTAAAGGAGAGTGGGGCCAAAACAGCTTTATGCCACACCCCAAATATTGCCCAGTTTAGCCTTCTCCTTTCATGTAGAGCCACAGAACCACCAGTCCAAGCTTTCACTTTGATCCAGGGGTTATTTTAATGCTCAGTGGGTTGGCTTTCCATCCAGAGATGGAAATCTCAGCCTTAGTTTCCATGAGAGCCTATTGCTTCTGGCTTCCCAGTCAGGGTATCCTGGTGAGTATCCAGGTATGGCCCAAAAAGGGAAATAAAATAACCAGAGCTGGTCAGAAGACTGTCTCTTGTTCCAAATTGCTTTATTTTTGAAAGAAAAGAAAAGCTGTGCTGAGCTGGGACACAAAAGCTAACAATCAGAACATTTTTGTGGGAGGGAAAAGCCTGAAAAAATTCTGCTTTGAAAGGATGTGGGCATTTTTTCAGCTTGTTTCCCGGGCTGCCCAGCTTCTCTGGCTGCCTGCTATGTAGGCGGACTCCCATAGAGCTGAAAGCCTGATCTGCAGAGAGAGATGGGCAGAGAGCATGAGGGAGAAACCCTGAAACCTGCTGACTACCAAGAAGAGAGACCAACTGAGGGACCACCGGTTTCTCCTTCACTGGGCTGATATGGAGACCCCGTGCAGCAGATACCCAGCTAACCAGCAATCTACTCTCCTGGTGACCAAGAGGCTGCTGCCACCAGGAAGGCCAACATTTGGGATAAGATTTGCAGAGACAGCCAGCCAAGAGAGCCCAGGAACCCCAACTCTGGTGGCAACTTGAGTTACGTATTGCTCAGACACCAGTTACCTATTCCCTGCAACCACCAGCTGGTGGACTTGGAAACCCCAGCCCACCTCCAGCTCACCAGAAACAAGCAGAGACTTTGAACAAAATCAAAGAGAAGGTTGAACTGGCAGAAGAGTTGGCTTAAGAAATTATTTTCCAACAAACTGTCATTTCTCAATGGAAACTAATTTCATAAGGAAGCTCTTGATCACCCCCATAACCTATACACTGAGGCTAAGTGATAGGCTTAGCACATGTACTTTTAAGGGAAAAACAAGCTTTGATTAGTTTCAGGGAGCATCACTGTGTCAGAACCCACCAGCTGTTCGGTGGCCAAGAACCTACCATGGAAAGCAGACGTGGGTGGCGGGGTGTGTAATGTCTCTTGAAGCAGTGATCCACAACTGCCTGTGCTCTCTTACTAGTGAAGGTGCCATGGTTTGATGAGTTAAAAAGCTGGGGTGAACAGTTTTGTTCATTAGGAACCTGATATGTTCTGGAAGAGTTATCACACAGCTGGTAGCTGGTAGTCTCTGAAAGTTTCAATAAAACAGTTCTTTGCTGAAGAAAAAGGAGATGACTATGTGTCTGGTCATGTAGCTCCCGTTTAAATTAGATCAGCTGCACCCGGACAATTCAAGATTTAAGGGGAATTTTTTCCTGACGCTATTAACTGCCCAAATGTGGCCCAAGACAAAAATTAAGACTAAAGCTTTAGAATCAGTAGATTTGCTGCCTGAAAGAAATGGTCATTTATAAACTATAAATGGAGATACTTTTAGCAGAACCTGACATCCTTCTGCTATACTTTATACTAGGTAGCAAGAGCCCTAATTACCCATATTTCCTGTTTCCACTATTTTATATCTACTTATTTTTTTTTTTTTTTACTTTCTTTTTTCTCTCAAAGGGCTAAGATAAGCATATTGAACAAATGTATTTTTAGCTTAGGCCTCTGATCACATTCTTGCAGGACAAAGGAATTGAGGAATTGTAGATCTGCTTGCAAATATTATGTTACTTCTTTTAGTTGTCTTTATGCAATTTTGGATTAGGCTTTCAGTATCTACCTGCAGGGAACTCATGCTGAGCCATAAAAGACTATTAAAGCAGTGACTGGTGAGGCACTAAAAATACCTTAGTCTGAAATAGCTTGTTTCAGCTCTTTATCAGGCACTAAGAAAAGCGTGCTGCCTAATATCTTACAGAGAAGGATGATTTCCAGAGGACAAACACAATACCTCTGGAAATCATAGAAAGAGAAAAAAGAGAGTGTGACAAGCTAAGCACTGGATGTCCCCTTTCATAAAAGCAGAACATCTTCACAGTGCAACTCTTATATAGCTAAGAGAAGCTACCCTGGAAAACGTAGTCCCAGTTCAATGTTCTTGTTCACAAACGTGGCCTGCACTGGCTATTCTCGTATTCCTTTCTGTAGTTCAACTTCATATTTCCTCTTCCTCCCTCTGTGCTTCATCATTTCATCTTCCTATAATTTCTCAGACATTATTTTTAATGATTTCTCACCTGTTCTCCTCTCTCACCTTGTGATCCTCACTCCTACTAATGTGCTGATACATCAGTGAATAATTAAGCTTCAGTCTTCAGCTTTGGTTCATTTGTCCTTCTCTCCCATCGTAAGACCTTCACTTCCAACTCTGATACCTGTTTCCCTTACTTCTGCTCCCATCCTGCAGAGTGGACTATCTTCCATCACATGTATTTCAACCTGACATGTTTTATTTTTACTATCTTCTATCTATCTCTGTTTCTCTAATTTAGCTGACAGCTGAGCCAACATCAACAGCTCAATGTATTTTTACTTCTTTGACCTACTCACAAGCAGTCCTGTTGCATGAAGCATATGCTGGGGTTTTCTGATCCTTCCTTGCCTGTCACAACCCAGGGAGCTCTTTCTCTCCTAATACATAATTGTTAAATGGTTTTTTTGGTCTACGATTTACTAGTTCTTCATGTCTGTTTATTAAGTATTGATGTGACACATAGTGTCACCATTAGAAATCATGCCTGTAGGCCTTAGCCTTTCAGGAATTACAATAAGTTATAATCAGCTCAAGATACAGACACTGGTACAACTCCAGATCACTGTTCTCAGTTTTTGAGATGAAATTCACAGTGTTTCTGTGAGACTGATTTAGAGATACAGAGTGTATATCTGAATAAAGATATTTAGATATTTTTAAAGAGAAAACCAGTTATGACTCTCTATAATTTTCAGTTCAGATCCCAAAATTGGGTTGGAAATACAACTTAGTGGGAGTCTATCTACCTTTACTTGCAATTACTCCTTCCAGAAGTCAAGCAGCGGATATGAAATACCACCAGCCATGAAAATCAGTAATTCTGATGCAGCAGCTCTTTCACATGTCATTACACAGTGTGACATGATTTAAGCTTGAGCTTTTAGCTAATCAGAAACTATTCTCCTCATTTTTTCCCACCGTCTGATGTTCCTACACTTCAGAGGCAATGCATTGTGCAGCGGACTTTACCCAATATAATGTGGCTGGCCAGGTAAGGTAGCAGCAGCAAAAAATGATGTCTGATGCATTGACTATAAAAATTATTCAGAAAGACTGAGCTTTAAGCAGCCTAACTTGGTGAATGCTGAGATGCTGTTGCTCTAGCACATCAGGCCTTTAGGTGAAAAAAAAAGCATGTTCTATAATTCAGACATTGTTATTTATATCATTAATAATCTTCATTTGTCTGAGTATTTCTGATCAGGAAAGTGTCCGGGAGATTTGACAGCCCAAATTTTGCCTGTTTTGTTGCATTTCCACAGGACTTGAGGCCTGAGCAGCCACAGACATCCACTTTCCCGCTCTAGGTGACCCTGATCTGTAGAGGTCCCTTCCCACCCCAGCCATTCTGTGATTCTGGTTGTGCCCTCTCAGTTAGTCCTATGGCAGTGGGGCAGCTGTCCCAAGAGCCTTTCCTAGTTCTCATCCTAAGTAACACTCAGCTGCACCCTGGAACTCCTTGTTCCAGGGAAGAGTAATCCCTGAGCATCCCTGAGCATCCACCAAATTTCACTATTAAAGATACACTCATATACTGAAGAGAGGCATTAAGCAACTTGTCCTTTGGGTAATGCTGAAGGCTCCTTTAGAGAGGGGTTGACCCTGGAGTGAAATAGAGAATAATAAATATGAGGTGCAGGAGCTTTTAAATGCTCCAGCATGTATGAACTGGAAGATACTAAAAAATCATTAGAAAGGAAATTCCAGAGCCCCACACAAGGTCCACATAAAGTTCAGACTATACAAGGTAAACATTGTGCAACACCACCAGCATGTTCAGTATATCTTTTTTTGAATGAAGTATAAATAGAGTTAGTTAATTTATTAAGTGGAGTCTTCTTTCTCTGTTGAGGTTATGTGGAAAGATTTTGTTTTCTTTTTAAATAGATAAATAAATGACACACCATCCCCTCCCCTGTTTGCAACAATCCTTTCCTCTCCCAAGAAGAAGCTCCTGAACAAAGACACACTACATCAAGCTCTATAGAAGGTGTCTTTAACGCGATAAACCTGTTGTATGGTATTAGCATGAGGCAATAGTGGAAGCTCTGCTAACAGTAAGTTTTACGTTATCAATGACAGGGTAGAATAAAAAGCAGGGTCTTAGCCTCCATTGTTTCTGCTTATATGGTTACAACCCCAGAAGCATTTATTTCTCCTGCTGCTTCTAATTGAAGCAAATGGAAATTCAAATCTAAGGGGTTTGGATGAGCATCAAAAATTTTTAAAAAAGCCAGGAAAGGATCTGACTAGTTCTGTGCCATTGACCCAGAAGCCCAAAATATTATACAGTCCTTAAAAAAAAAAGTCTGAAGAAGCAAAGAGACTATCTAATACTTTGTTAGGAAGTTTGCTAAATATTTTATCTCCTCCTTAAATACTCCTCCTAAATTGTTACTCTGACACCTATGAACACAGTTACAGTAGGTTTGAAACACAGCAGCACCCAGAGCAGCAAGAGATTTGTCAAAGTCTCACTAAGCCAAGTGACAGTGATTGTTATTATTTGATGCCATCATTAAATAATGGATATTGTCACCAGATCACACTGAACCTCCTAAAAATTACCGGTTTTTCCTCACCAATCTGCTCCATGCATCTAACATGGAGGTATCTACAGTGATGAATCTCACATGTAGCAGTTTTCGTTTAAAAAAAAAATTCTGTGAAAACCTATGTTGTGAGTGGTTTAGTCTGACCCCAATGACATATCTCTTCCAGTACATGTACTCGCAAATGATGCTTAAATGAGTGATTGGACACTCAGTTATGTTTAACAGTCACATTAGGGCTCTTGTCATTCTTCCTCAGGAAATTCCTGCAAGCCTGTTCTGGCTCATCTCAATCTTTGCCCATCGATTCAACATTACTGATCTGAGTAAGGGTCCCTAAACACCACAAGAATGGTGAGTGAACAGCTGTGGTATGAAAACGGGACCTTATCTGTAAAGATCAAAAACCTTGAGGGAAAGTTGCTGAACTATTGTGGAAATAAAAATTTAATCCTTGATCAGAAGCTGACCAAGGTCAAATCTCAAGCTAGAGTGTTCAAACAAGCTATAGAGTGCCCAAAGTGTTTATTGGGCTGAGGAAACCGGGCATACATGCTCGAGGGGCAATGCATTCTTTCTGCTTACTGAATTCTGTTTACTTTCAGGAATACTATCCAAAAATGACCTTGTTACAACCTGCCAAGTGATGCTAAGCCATGGTCATTGTGGAAAGCCATCCTGCAGAGACACACATCTAACTACCTGAATCCTTTCGAGATTCTGGAACTCCGAATTTGAGTGTGCACCCTTTGCATGCTTCCTGAAGGAGAAATATTTGTCAAAACTCTGAGCCACACTTCGTCAAGAAACTGAAACATTGAGAAAATATTACTGCCAGTTCAGGGTTTGGGCAAATCCTTCTCATTCAGAAACCATCTTATCACATCCTTTGTACAACTCAGGAAGCTACCTTGAGAATTACAATTTACTTTGGTAAAAGTCTCCAGAAGCTACTGTCAAGTCTAAGGAGGCAAGTAATTTTGTTCTAGATCTTTTGTTGACCGCTACACACTAAATCCATTGATTCATCCTTGCAAACCTTAACTGCTTGCAGCAGAGACTTCCAGTGAAAGGCCTTTGCAGGAACTGACTTCTGTTAACTGAAGTGGTCAGTGTTATCACCAGCGTCTGACCACTTTGCAAGCCTAACCACAAATAAATACTTATCAAGCACATGAAATATTTTCAGTTTCAGATAACCCATAAAAATGCATACTAACCTTTGTGGGTTTTACTGATTTATTAGTTTGTATTAAGTATATTTGGTGGAGCTCCATCTAACCAGAGATAAATGACTTTACTGGAAATGCAGGAGACAAACAAGACAACAATGACTATTGACCTGGAATTGCTGGCAAATTCTTTGGCTACATTTCTTGTACTGGTTTCATCCCACCTAAAGTAATGATGCTTGTGAACAACAGCTGTAATTAAGACCATTACAGACTACACTTTCGATAGACACACTTTCCTAGAAAAGGAAGGAAATCATTGAGACCAAAACAGAAAAATGCAAGAACTTCCTGAACTCTGAGCCAGTCAGTCTGCATCCTTGACATATGCTCACAGACCAGACAATGAGACATTCTTTTCCCTCAAGTTGTCGTCTGCTGACTTAGCTATGTTTGCCATAGAAACTTCAGGTTACCACGCTTTTCATCAATCACCTGAGGGGACAATCCAAAGCACTGGGGACAGATCCAGCAATATATTGAGGCCAGCTCCTTGTTTGAGCTCTGAGGCCAGCTTTTCCTGCAGCATTTCAGTGAAAAAATGCTTGTTTATGCTTTTCCTGTTATAAGCTGAACTAAGTATGAACATTTGGGAGACAGAATCTTGAAGGCTACAATTAATCACCTTCAAGTTGTAGGTAATTAAAGATGTAGATCCTTAACTGTTGAGTAAGCTAACGAGAAGATGTACTATAAGGCACACTGCACCAAAGTACTATAAACTTCTGTTCTGAAGAAGTGAGAAGAGAGGAGAAGCTGAGAAGACCTATGCTGGTACTTGCCCGCATTCCATGTAAACATTATTTCAGGAAAAAGTAATTTCAGAATACTGTAGGAACCCTGTGTTAAAAATCAGGGCACTGAAAATGCAAGACTAGAATGAATAGTGTGTCAAGGAATAATTTTTGTCCTTGGTTAAATAAGACGGCCTGGAAAGATCATGTTGGGCTGAAGTCTCTTCAAGGTTGATGTGCTCCAGATCTTGTGACTTTATTAGAGAAAAGAAGAAGAGGTTTCTTTGATCTTGAGGAATGATCTTGCATGAAACCATTCGCTTTTTTCCCTGAGCTCTTAATAAAGAGGGAGAATTTCCAATTAGTAAAAATAAGACCAAAAACTTTGTCTATACTGGTCTCATCTCACTGCAGAAATCTCCAGAACTGTATACAGGACATAGACACTATGTATTTGGCAAAACAGATAAGACAATTGGTCTCATAATTCCTTGAGGACAAGTTCCAAAAACACATTTGGGCATCTAAAGCACTGCTGAAGCAGAAGATATGAAGGTTCAAGACAGTGATTCAAAAAGAAAAAATCCTGACCCCTCCTCTGATGCCTGAAAATCTGTTTGTATCTAAGCCTTATCCACAGAAAACTTACTGGGGTGCCAAATGCTGTGTTAGCACAAACAGCCAGAGATATTATTTTACTTGACCTGAACATATGACATAATCCCATCTCCCACCTAAGGTTCCATCTCCATCCCAAGAGTCACAAAATAGGCATGCCTCCTAGGAAACCCATCTGGAGGCCTGATCTGCACATACTGCACACACACTGAATTTAATGAAATGGCAACAGCAGCTGCTGTTAATGGTAGTGACAGCAGTGACTGATCACTGTTTCTACAATACCTTAGCTATCAGGGTAGTTGCCAAGTAAAGAGGAGACTGAAGATACTTTTAACCACTCAGATGTTCTCGAAGAGGTGGAAGACAGCCCAGTTTGTCTTTTTACAGGATTAAGCCACATGGTACATCTGGACATCCAAAAGGACAGTCTGAGCTAAGCACAGGCAGGAATCTCCTCACCCAGTGCCTGGCTACTGTGACTTTTGTTTTGAGCTGCCTGGTGGTGCCCAGGCAGCCTCTGGGGTCTCTGGTCTCCCCCAGCAGCAGAGACCTTTGCTTTGGGTGCTGCCATGATGAGTGACATAGCCTTCAGCTCCAGTCTGGGAGTTGCCTCCAGGATCTCCATGTAGAGGAATTTCTCCATTGCATCCTGCCAGTCACTTATGGAGGAAAGGCACCCTGAGGCAGAGGTGGCTCAGGGGTAAATGTCACTGGTGAAAGCTGCAGACTGTGGCACTCTTTTGCCTGTTAAAATGAGAACAATGAGCCATTGAAATAATCTCCCGGAGAAGTGGGGGATTCCCCAACACTGGACGCTTTTAAGATTCAGCCAGCACAGTTCTGGGCCATCTTGTCTAGAGTGTGCCTTTGACAAGAAAGGCTGGACCAGATAACCCTTGAGGTCCCTTAAAACATGTTCTTCTATGATTCTGTGATTCTATGATAATCACTTATTTTTTCCTTCTTACAAAGTTATCTTGTTCACACAAGATGCTCTGCTTTCACAGCCTTTTGGGCACAGTGTGCTGAGAATGACAATGCTTGGGTGCTGTGGTACCTCAAAGGACAACACTGCATTGGCAGGAGGTGTGAAATGGACCTTGGGGCTTCCCAAGTTAGCTGAACTGTGCTGCCACAAACAAGGTGCCTGCGAAAGCCCTGGTGGAATTAGTGTGTCAGAAACGGTGGCATTTTCAATATTTCTGATTTTAAAGTATATACTTGAAGGAAATAATATAGAAATTTAAATATTTAAGGTCAAGTTATGTTTCCGTAAGAGTCAGTGGGATATTTGACACAGACTTTTAAAAAACAAGTATTAGACTCTAAATAGTCTATTTATGAGGAACAAGTGATATTTTAACACACCAGTATTTTTCCAAACTGTTTTAGGAAAATTATTAATAACTGAAGAAATCTGAAAAAACCCAAAATGTTGAAAAATGCTTAATTGCCATAGCAACGCCTGTTTTACTGTTGAATATCATAACTCCAGAGAGACACAGAGCTGCCATGACCAGACAGCTTCTTTTAAAATTTCCTGATTGCTAAAATCAAAGAATTTTACTGCATAAACCTCTTTAAATACAGTAACAAAAACAGCTTCCCTCAGCATTAGGCACAGGGTACCAAATGGTTTTCCACACCTTTCCATACACAAACAGAGATTACTTTTACTTAAAGCCATTAAAGACCATTTTTGTTACAGAACAAAATATAGAATAGTGTTAAATAACAAATGATATTGCAAGATCTGAAAGGAACCTTTTCTTTCATGACTCAGTCTCACCGAGGGAGGCAAACAGTCTGAGTTGTCTCTATATTCTACACACATACACTGTGACATTGACTTACTGCACAGCAGACAAATATTAGGAGCCCCCCCAAAAGCATAAAAGAAAATAAATTTGTCATAGTGTTATTAGCAATGAACTTGTCTTGGTTATAGATCCAAAAGTTGATGATCTGCCTCTGAAATATACTTAGGGAAATATGTGGTAATCTTAAGTGCACAAAAATATTACTGATGTGCTAAAAGCTATCATTCTGCCCCTCAAAGGAAATGGGCTACCTCTGACCACAGCAGGCTTTCAGTCAGACTTTAGAATTTCTGAGCTGGAGGATTTGTGGCCAATGGAATCCAGGCAGACTGAGAGAAATAATGCTGGGCAGCACGTCACTGCTCCTGAGAGAGTGTCCTGTTCCCCCACTGCTCCCTCTGGCCTGTGGTTCCTTGGAAAATGGATGCAGCAGCAGGTACCTATGTGGTGTTACCAAAATATGTTATGATTGTTCTTATCTGAAGAAGATCCACTACAGAGGACAAGATCCACACATTCACAGTCTTAGCACTGATCTCTGACAACTGGAGACAGTTTTTTTAAGACATCGAAATTTTGTCAATCCTGAGCAATTTTGGCATGCTTGATGAAACCTTTGAGAAGACAGATCATGGAAAAGCCTGACATGCATGTATCTGATTGCCAGCATGAGTTCTGACAAAGCTGAGGACATCCGAGCTGGAGGTGACAGCAAAGGGTGGAGGTGGAGGGCTGGCTCAGTGGGAACAGTGCGGCAGTGACATGGCAGGGACACATTTGCACAGCACAGTCTTCAAACCCAGTTCTTCCCAGTTATTTTTGACTGATGAGGAACAGACCTTATTATAACAAAAGAATCTCCTGATATGCATGAAGGACTGTAGGGAACAATAATACAACTTTGTGGAGGAAGCAAGCTGTTTTACTTTATTTCTGGCTATTTATAGCTCACTTGAACATTTTGACAATTGCATACAATTCTGTAGACTAGCTATTTAGACACCCTGCTGAATGCAACCCAACAAAAACTTCAGGGGTTTAATAATTTTCCATCCAGAGAGAATTAAACTTGTGATTCACTGAACAATGTTACAAATAAAGTCAGACACTGAATTTTTAAACTTTCACTTTTTGTAAATTATCTTTTAATTAGATTGTCACCCCAATTTACCCCTTCCCCTTCAAGTGTGTCAATCCCTTTATGTGCAAATAAACCCCCAAACACCTCACTTAACACTTCAGCACAAGAAACTGCACCAGCACTTCATTTAAAATTTTGAGCACTGGGTTAAAAGGCAAAACTTTTTGCAAGGCTGCACCACAGCACCAGCTTTACCACACTGTAGGAAAACTTTCATTCAGCCATTACTGTCACCAAGGAAATTGAAGTTAATTCTAGCTACCACCTTCTCGGATACAGACTTCTGGTAAAAATGTATAGCCTATGTTTGAAACCTCTGTAAATATCTCTAATGACTTTTGTTGCTGCCTAGATCAATTTCCTGACTAGCAGATTCCAAATAGGTGGAATTAAAATATGTTTGATATTATGTGTCATTAGTAAGTGAGCACTCTTACCTTTTCAGATAGAAGACATCTTTACAACATTTGCATTTGAAAGGGATGAGTAATTTTCAGCTTTGAGAGAATTTAACTCACATGTTTTCTGCATAATTTTGCATTCCAATTAAAAATTCTCTCTCTCCTGCCATATCTTTCATATCCTTTATGCTTAGGCTTCCCAGTATTTCCTGCCCTGTCAGTTTGTCCATATCTCTCATGAGTACTGCTTGGGTGCTCCCAGAAGAAGATGAAAGTTCAGTCCTGCTTTCTTTTTCTTCAGATCATTTCACCAATTTCTGCTGGGGATTATCCATGGAAAATAATTTACAAAAAGAATTTATTTGCTACATAAAAGGCGAAATAAAATAAGGTTTATCTTCTACCTAATTAAAATTTGTGCAAATTCAGCATTAGACATCTTTCTTTTAACCAAATACTCACTCTTTACCTTCTACAGAGTGCCCTGGAAGTCTGTTTCTACACAGAGCAAACCAAAGAAAAGGCGTCCTAGACCTTCTCCTGCACATTTTAGCTTCTGTAGTGGAGTCATTGCCTGGTGCTTCTTCATGAATAGAAATCAACATTGAAAAAACATAGAAGTAATCTCTTCTGTGTGGGTAAACAAAAGCTACTCTTCAAGATGAATGACAGATCATCTTATGAACCTTTTAGTAGTGGTGTCAGTGAAATGATGTTCTCTATACTATGTACAGGATCTAAAGGATACATTTTGCTACTGAAAGTTCTGTCTCATCTCTTTTTAGTCAGTATGTAATGACCTATGGCAAAACAAGGCAATGCCCACGATGCGATGGTGAGCACCACATCCCTTTGTCACATTTCACAGCCTTATCTTTATAATTATTTGCAATATTGACCTTTTTGTTATTTGTGTAAATGATGTATTTGTCCTTTTTTTTCCCCCCAGATTTTCCAGTTGTAATTGTGACTTCCTGATTCCTCAAATCTTCATCTTAATAGCAATAAAGATCAAGCTTTGAGCAGGAATTCTCAAAAAATGGTTGTAGTGTAGTGTATTGCCTGTGTTTTAGCCAGTCTATACATTAGGTATTACATGTCTGATGTTCACTATTGTTTTATTGTTACAGGTTTAATTACATTTCTTGTTTTATTTGTCTGAGGTTAGTTGAATCAGGTATGAAGAACAAACTCCTTCTCCTAAAGAGATTTGACCCCTATTCTTGCTGGGCCCCACTGGTAGCTAATATTGCTGCAGCAGAAGCCTAGCCTCCCTTTTATAAAGTCATATTGTGAAAGGCCTCAACTACATAGTCCTGTTCAGGTATATGCCAAGAGAAGCAACACAAATTATTTATGAAAGGTATACAAGCATTCACAAAGAAATCACTACAGCATTTTTTGTGGGCCACAAATTAAAACACTATTCCTAAACATGTTTGCTCTGCAATTCTTTTTTGTCAAGACATGGAAGTGACAAAGGAGTTCCTGGTTTTTATACGTACAGCACTGTATCACAGAATCATAGCATGGCCTGGGTTGGCAGGAACCTTGAAGATCATCTAGTTCTAGCCCCCCTACCAGGGGCTGAGACTCCTTCCACTAAACAAGGTTGCTCAAAGCCCCATCCTACCTGGTCTTGACTTTTCATTACTCCTCTCTGCATAATCTAGTGTAGTCATCAGAAGTCATTACTTTTGGAACAATATTTGTCCATTTTCACCTAGCTGCTGTACCAGCAGCATCTTCTTACCCTGCGTTGCTGGGTTAGTTGCACTAGAAACAAGGACAGAAGGCTTATCTGCACTTCAGTTTGTGTTGTAGGAATCACTGTTTTCAAGAAATGACACTGATCAACCAGCAGTACCAAGTCTCTAAAGCTGTTTTCAGCACCTCCACTGAAACTATCTTCTGCCACTTCTATTTTGGTAGGCTCAGGACCAGCCTGTGATATATAAAATCACCACAGAACTCCCTATTTATCGAGTAGTATCTCTAAGAATGTTTTTTTTCCCAACATTAATTTTCCTTGGTCAAGGTTTGATTTAGTCAAGTTGCCAGTGAAACCATACTGTCTCACAAAGATCTTAAATTAGATTTTATTAGGCGTATCTAATAATCTCAACAGCTCTAATAAAATTATTATCTTCTAAATCTTCTAGAAACTATGCTACTTCATTTAAATTTACATACTTTACAAAATTTATTAGAAGTCATGAAGTTGAAGCAGAATGTAAATTCAACCCAAATTTTGTTATTTTGATAACAAATTTACATTAATATTGTTGTGGGCTTCCTAAAAGAAGGGAGGGGAAAAGGCATAAATAGAAACAAAAATGACCAGAAATAATCAGAATCACAGAAAAAACAAATTACTTCAATTCAGAAGTTTATCTGTTGAGATCTCTGCTTCCTCTACTGCTGCCAGGTGATATCTTTCCAAGGCATTTGCAAGACTGTTCCAAACCTGAAGTCTGTTTTACCATTGCTGTTTCTTTGGTCAAGTAATTACAAAGCATTCAAAAGTCAATCACACTTAACAAAAGGGGGGGGAAGAGGGAAGGGGTAGATGGAGGAAAAAGGGACATTTGCTTTGAAATTTTATTTCACAAAAGAAAAAGAGGAGAAAAAACCCAAAAACAATGTAATTTTGCTTTGCTAGGCATAGAATAAACAAATGTAGAAATTTTCCTGCCTCAGTGCCTCAGAATGTCTCAGGCTTTGCTTCTCTGGGTCATGTTTCCAGGTACTTTCCTGACATTGCCTTCAACTCAATGTGCACACAGATGCTGTGTATACACACACAGGCTCCTCTGGACAAGCTACCCTGGTTCCATTAAGTTTACCATCAAGTTTAACCCCAGGTTACCATGAGACCACTACTGCAGGTAATAGTCACAGCTCTTATCTGTCCCCACTGTCTATCAACATCTACTTGCTCTTCTTGTTGAGCCTAAAGTAAGCTTTAGAGTGAGTCTTGGCATTATTTTTCTATTAAAATCTCCTGTAAGTCAAACGCTCGCACTTCCCAGAAAAGAAAAAAAAGTTCAAATTAATTCATTTTATAATTGCTTCACTTCCTAATGTTTAGGCTACATAAACTAATCCATGGCCAGGCTCATGTCTCAGATCCCCCGAATCTTCATAAACCAAACTATATTACCAGATCAGCTGATAAGCCAACATTTGGTTCTGTAACCACAGCTCCTTTTGCCTATACTGACCAGAAATGTCAGCACTCAGAAGGAACAAGATGGGCTGCTCCTGGACTATTACTGCTTTTAAAGAGTATTTTGATTTTATAAAAAATGTAACAAGGAATTCTTTATTTTAACGATCATATACTATTTATTTTCACAGGAATTCTAACACATGCAGTACCTGCAGTCAGTGTTGTCCTATGTCAAATGAAAGGTATGAACCAGAGGAAAATATTGCCCCCACTCCAACACCTGCCTCTTTAATTCCAAATCTGAGTACTAGTATCCAGAGCTGGGATTGCGTCCCTGTATCTCTCTTCAAGCTCTGTACAGTGCTGAGAAGGTCATCCAAACCACAGTTTTCAAAAAGTGGCCACAAGTTATGCTTCCTTCATTTTCTGGGTATCTAATATGAAACAGCTGTGGATGAATTTGCAGGCATAATGAATACTCACAACTCCAGCTGGAGATGGTTCCCACTGCATAAAACTTCATAAAAAGGTCTCTTCATTAAAAAGTGCTCTGAAACACGATTTTCTAGGTGGCTTTCTAAAAGCAGTGGACATCTCTGACAATGGGATTTTAGCACAAACCATTCCTACAGGAATGCAGCGAAGAGAAGTTCACTAACATTTGTGAATCACAGCAAGTCTGCAGAGATTCTGGCAGTGGAACAGATAGTCATCATAGTATATAAAGGATCCACAACTCTGAGTTAGTAGTCTGCAAGAAATCAAAAGGTTTTGCATAAAACCAATGCCAAAACTGAACCACTTCTTCCCCTATATGCATATATAGTGTTACACACACAAGCACACAAGTGAGGAGAGTTGAAGAAAGCAAAAGGAATAAACAAACATTCCAGGCTAAACTATCTGTAGGCATTTATAAATGAAAACAGTTGTGGCAACACTGCAAGACAGATCTATTTCTAAAGAGTTAGCTGTTTCTCCAGTTTAAAAAGCTTGTGAAGCCATGCCTTCCTTACAGCATGAGGAAAGAGAGGCATCTCCCAGAGATTCCAGTATGTCACGTTATTTAATGCCAGCATCCAGACCATGTAAAAAGTGACCACTTTCACATTTTTCAGTCTGAGTACATCTCTATTCTGCTCAGTTAGGGCTGGGGTCTCAGCTCTATGCACTCTGTGTCCACTGAAAGGAAACCCAGCTGTGCAGCACAGAGGCCATCATATTTATTTCAGAAATGACCATTATTATTTAAGGGATCAATAGTTACATGTAGACACAAACTAAGCCAAGCAAAGCAGAAAGATATAGCGAAGAAAAGCTTGGATCATAAACCCCACCTGTCCTAGCAGGGCTACTGGGGGCTTGGGTTAAATTTATTTTGCTTCCTGAGTGAATCTGACCTGGTATCTCCCACTTGGAGGTGAATATGCTGATCACAAAAGGTTGGCTATTTTAAGGCACAAGGGTGAGGCATCCCATTACTTCTGTTCAAACTGTTCCACTTTGCATAGAATGAATATTCATCAGGTTTCTGAGAGAATGAAAGTGCAGAAATGTGTCTATAACTGGGGCTGTTAGGATGCTTAGTGGGGAAGGTGGGTGAGAGGAACATATTCTTTTGAAATATTCAAGCATACCTGGCTAAGCAGCAGCACAGACATGATAATTAATGATCTGTGTTTGGGATGGAAGTGTTCACACTGGAGATAAGATAGAAATTGAATGTTCAAATCTGATTGTGGCAGCAGCCCTCAGACACACTACTGAAAAGGCTACGTGGAAATTACTAGTCTATTCAGTGCTGGATAATGTAAGGAAAATATAGTGTGAAACCACTCATGGAATGATGAAATGGCCTCTCCTAGAGCTGGAAGAATAAAATTTCTCCTTGTAAACTAGCCTTATATAGACACCTAGGAGTACAAATGATCCTGGTAGAGAAGTAATTAAGTAAAATGACTGCAAAGACCTGATAATAGAAAGTCCTATATTTGGCAAAAAGTCATTCATCTAGATATTCTAAAAAGCAGATTAAATAACTGTTCACATGAACCCTTCTATGAAGGTATTTTCCCCTTTAAACTGTTGGTTTAATGACTGTGTAATTATTGGAATTAATTTGGTCTGAAGGAACACTAGTATTTTTAACATAGGTTTTATCAGGTAGTGACAGTATCTTTTGTCTTATGATAAGTTTGCATTTTCACTCTCAGATGCCTTACTATTGGATCAAACTTTTTAACTGTGGAGTTGGTGATAAATTCATCTGTGGTAAAAAAGGTGCTCATATAAGTCTGTTTATACTGACTTCTGCTGGCTTTCCTCAGGAATGAATCTGTCCCACAAAGTTATTGTGGAATTATCTAGAAAGATGTTGACAAAGTTACACTGTATGGGTAAAGAAATTTCCGTATATTGCCCTGAAATGACTTTGCTAGAGAGAAAGGCATTTAGGGATGGCTTCTTTTAGGGACAAAATCTACAGAATTTAACAAAAGGGAACAACACAGTTTTAAGATTCAGCAAGAAAAATGCTTTATGTGATCTCTAGGCACTATATATTAGGCCATTTGTAATTATACTTTAAAAAATAAAGAAAACATTATATTCCTAGATTGTTTTAGTTCTAGTGAGAAACGACACAGCATCCACAAGAATGAGTGGCCAGTTCACACTGACTGAGACCGGTGACTGCTCCACTAAGGAGAAGGATCTGCCTGCTCTGAGTGCAGCCCATCCAGCTGGAAAGAGCAAGGTTTTAACTAAGGAATACTCAGGGGTGCCTGTGCCTTTTCCATTTAGTCAAAGTTCATTTCAGATCTTCCAGGTGACAAAAAGCAGCAGGTTTGCTTCTGTTTGCATGTATGTATGTAGCTGGTTTGGGACTGCAACTGCATTTTCTGTGGGAGAACTATACTTCCCAAGGGTTGCATGCAATATTTCTAGGAACGTATCTCTGACCAAGACTTTTTCTTGGAAAAAATACTGTATTGTTACTCATAGTTAATTTCTGATTCACTACATCCCTCGGATCCTTCTCTCTGTGAAGTCACTTCTGTTATATGTCTATTTTCATGTCTTTGTTGAATTTCATCTGCTTTTAATTTCAGATGATGTCCAGTTTTTTAGACTCATTTCATTTCCAGTTTTGATCCTGTCATCAGAGTAAGAGCAACTTCTCTGTTCATATTGTTTGTAGATCTTCTAAACATATTAATTCAACTTCATCATTCAATCATTAATAAAACTACTTAGAAGAAATGGGACTCCACATGAGGGTTCACATTCTTAATGTGAATCACTGAAAATTATTCTTGGCAGTCACTCCATAAGCACAAAGAGGGGATTCAGCACTCACTTTACTTGGGTATGGGTAAACCACCCCAGTGGCTGTGGTAGTGCCTAGCATTATAGTATATGACACCATTTCCCAACATCCACCTTTCCAGAAAAGTTATGCACTGGGGAGAAGTAATGAAGATGGATCCAGACCCTTCTCAGTCATCTCCAGACAGGCTGAGAGGCAATGATCACAAGACAAAATGTAGGAAAGTACATTTAAACACATGACAATTTTTTTTTTTCCTGTGAGTGTGGCCAAACACTTTAACAAGTTCCCCAGAAAGTTTGTGTAGCCTTCAGCTTGATGACTCTCAAAACCTGAATGGACATGTGTCACTTTACCGTGACAAGTCCTTGCCTGGAATCCAGGAGACAAACGGGACTTTCCACGCTTCTTGCTTTCAGATAGTTGTTTATTAGGTCTTATCAGAGAAAGAGAGTCACAGACATGACCCGGAACATTACAGAGAGAATATGCGAGGGAGAAGCCAGTGGGAAAAAGCCAAATTATCAAGATTACACCATCTTTTAAAGGTAAATTAACCAATGAACACTTAAAACGAAAGATGTTTTTACTTTTCTACCAATACTCACTAAATAACTTTGTCACATGAAAAGGAACTGCGGAATTTTTCATCCAGTCCTCTGAATCCACTTTTGCTGCAGAATATGGAGTCATAGAAGAATGGAAAAAGGTCTAGATAACAACAACAATCCTCCATATTGGCATTTTTGTTACTTATCTATATACTATTTCAACAAACGCAACACCTCTAAATTTTCACCCTGTGACAATCATATATAATATTCTAAAAGCTAGTTTATACTGGTGTATTTTCTAATTCTTCCCAGAGGGTAGGTAATTGTTTCCATGGCCGAAGGTCAAATACAGTGCTGTCCAGGGGAGTAGAACACTTCAAAACAGGCAGAGAAATATTCCCTGCACTCTGGACTCTGACAGACATGGACTTAAGCAACTTGCTGTAGCTGACCCTGCTTGAGCTGGGGGCATGGATTACAGACGTCCTGAGGTCTCTTCCAGCCTCAGACGTTCTGCAATTCTATGAATTTATAAGACAGTGCTATTTGTTTTACATATCCTTGCTTGAATTCAGAGAATGTTTTGCAAGCAGTTTTAACTTTTCCTAACAATAATGTTAAATAACCTGAAATCATGGTCTGATCTGCAGCTGAAGGTTAGATTAGACATTTTGCTAGTCTCTGCAATACTGTGAATGACATGTAACATTTCAAACCATATTTGAAACTCTGTAATTGACTCCTCTGGATACTGAGAGTGCATCTTTTTAACCCTAGATCAAAGTTCCTCTCCCATCTTGAGCACCGGTATTAGACAGTTTCCCTGTCACAGTCTCCCTCTTTCCACAATTCCACCTTTAAAAAGTAGCATGTTATCCTTAAGGAAGTTGAAGCCCAGCTCTAACATTATTAGCAAAGATCTGCATCCAAATTCATGACTCATATGACCCAGGGTAGGCCTCTGCCTAGTCAAATGGGAGTATTGGCAAGCATCACTTGTGACCTGGACTCCATCCCCTGTGTTCCCAGAACCTCACAGTCACTTCATTAGTGCCCACATGGATGAGTAACGTGAATAGCATGAGTCACAGTCAGGGACTGGATATGCCTCAACAGTCTTTCCACTGTGCCTAAGGTTTTTGAATTAGTCAAGAAGCCCATGTCCCAGCAGGATGGTCAGATGGGCAGATGGATGTCTCTGGCCCCAAGACAGAGAATCTCTAATCAGAGTCATCCACTGAGAAGTTTGTCACCAGAGCAGTACAGCAAATAATAGGGTTGTACCTTACTGAAGAGCTGAGCCAAAATGTATTTGTCTTGAAGCGGGAAATTTTCAACATTTATCCCTCCTAAAAGGGTTTACCTTTCTTTTCTGCTGCAATGGGGAATCTCTGGCATCTGAATTCACTAGGCATGGGACCTGAATCTTAAAAGGACCTACAGCTTTTACAAATTACTGACTTGGAAACTGATGGGGTGGACAAAATACTTTCAGCTAGTCTTGTAACCTGATTTTGATACTTGGCAGGAATTTTAAAAGTATTTATGCTCCTTTTTGTTCTCTTATTTACCAGATTGTTTTTCAGCACTTTTCTACTTTCATGACCGTTTCTGGTTTTGAAATAATGTAAAACACACTTAAATATAATGGAGGGGTTTAAACTATCTGTTCAGACAGGGTACTAAAACACAGTACAAGCACATGTCCTGAGCAATAGTGCAATAGCAGTGTGAGGAAAAAAACCCTTTTAACACAACTCCCTCTATACATATTTCTTAGTTATGTAGTTGAAATCCACACTAAGTCAGGTATAATATAATTCTGTAATAGTGACTCTTCGTTTTCTCTTGTATGTTATGAACACCATTGTTTTTTCAATTATTGGTAAACCTGCTGATAATTTCTTTAAAAGGCTAAAGGGGACTATTCTATTAAATCTTCCCTTGGAATTTAGGTGTCCATAAAGGTGTCTCTTCTACTGACAGACCTTCACATTTCCTTGTTCCAAATGGGTGATTCTCTCCAGAAAATACCTATATATAAAGACATGAGCACTTTTATCCTGTAGGTGAGATGCAGACATTTGCAACTCTTGCCAAAGCAAGAGGCATGAGGTGGACACGGGGTAGTTGAGTATTCATTGTTTCTGCAGAAAATGTGAGAACTTGGGGCAACTTACCACAGGAAACTGAGGTGCCAAGGGGTTGTAGACACAAACTAGCTCAAGAGGGGTTTGTGAAACTCTTAATGATATGTGATTTAGGCACCCTGAAAGGCAGTTCCAGCAAATCTGGCCTCTTGACCTGGGTATTTTATCATCTTAGCCAGTCTCGAGCTAGATGGGGAAATGATGAAGCATTACAGCCTGACTGCTGAGGGAAAGTAGTAGCCACACAGTATTCAAACCTGCCACTGTTTGTGCTTTCTAAGAATTAATTTTGTTTCTATGATCTCACACTTCTAAAACTTGTATGTTCCCTACTAAAGGTTATTGAAATGTCAGTTTTGCAAAAATTGGCTGCCTAGAGCTTTTTTTACTAGCAGCATGACCCTCTAGTGAAGCTAATTCACACAATTTTTACCTGACTTGAGGGCATATAGATTCACATTATTAATTAATACCATCCACATAGCTAGTTTAGGAGCTTGAAAATTCAAACCCACAAGAGAAACACAAAAGCATGCATGTTTTTCCTCCTTTACCTGACAAAGCTCACAGTAACTGCGAAGATAGAAGGGTGTGTGTGGACTAGCAAAAAAAATTAAATAAAATTCTAAGAGTAATTCCTGGGAATATTTTTTTGTTAAGATGCTTCTGTCGTACTGCAATATGCTCTACAGATAACGCCTTCCCAGCTCCAAAAAAAGCAAACAACCTTGCACATTTCAAACTGCAAGAGAAGATTTCCATGAGGCATGTCTTTTTGAGTGCTCATACACCATTGGTTTCTTATAAGTTATATTGGGCCAAAGCAATTGCGCATTTCTAAGACAAATCTACTGCTATAGCACTGAAGGCACAGCCCCATTACCACATAGAGTTTACTTTTTTCAGGAATCAAGAGTTTTTAAGAGCTCCCCAAGGTTAAATATAGCATCCTATGTGCAAGCCAAGTTGCTGTGGTGACATTGCTTCATACTTGCATTACTTACTTGTTGATACAGGCCTTTGGCCTTCTGTTTTCTAATTTCTGATGAACTATCAAACTGTCTTACATTAACTGTACAAAGGTGATGTGAATCATATTTCAAAACACCAACCTAAATGTGGTGCAATTAAACCTGAGAAAAATGCATCATCTCAAATAAAACTCTGTTAAGAGAGACTAGATTTAAGCATCACCTTTTAATTTGAAGCAATATTGTTTCAACCTATTAGACTCAAAATATGTTCCAGGAGGTAAAGATGGAAGCAGCAGTTACAGTCAGAAAAGCAAGACATTAAATGCCAGGGAAGTATACTGTTGTCATCCAAAAACAACAGCATGAGAAACTGAATATTTCTAAGGTTCTGGTCTCAGTCCTGTGTGCTGTATTGGTCTCCCGAGAGCTGAACCTCACTGCCCACTACTTGGAAATAAAAATAATATATTCCATCAGATACATAAAATAATATTTTTTTCATTTGCATATTGTTTGTTTATGTCTTTATTTACAATTTGAACAGTATGATGCTGTTGCAGAAAGCTTTCCAAGAAAGCAATATATTTCTTGTCTGTGGCTCTAATAATGATATTGTGAGAGACAGCAACCTTTTTTAGGCATTAAATAAGTATATAGCTTCCGGACAGGGATCTTAACAGAGATCACAGCTCTTTTCACAGAGGTAATTTGGGGCTTTTTTTCATCTCTACTAGAAGCAATCAAAGATATGTGAAAAGCTAATATGTTCAAAAACCATTAGGCCTTTTGTTTTAGAATTTGTTTACAGGCAGATGGAGCAATTAAGTAGTCCTAGTGCATTGTTAAGAAGCAAAATATAACCAGAGTAGATGCTTCTATAAAGTACCCTTCCCTAAAAAGATCTAAAAAAGATGAAGAAAGATGAAGAAGAAAGGCTCTGATTGCATTTTCACAAGCTCCGGAACTTGCTGCAAGTGAAGGTTTTTCTTCTTCCTCTTCTCAGCATTTGGGCTTTTCCCTTAAGACTCTGTGGCACTCAGCATCTTTTGCTACCCCTTGACTTCTGGCTAAATGTACACCAAAAGTGAAAATCAGAGGTACATATTTCATTCTCTATCATTTGACAAAAATTATCCTGAGGCAACACTTTTTCTTCCTTTTTTCTGACATTCAGCATGTTGCAGTGTCACCATCAGCATGTAAAACCATTTTGTATATAACTACGTTTCACCTGATTAGGTGTATCCAGGCGTATTTTTCATCTGTAACAACAAGCATAACGTTCCAAATACTTTTCAAAAACTTTATACTTACTTTTCCTCTGAGAAAGCCAGAATTTAGGCCCTGAACAGTAAGTGCTAATCCTTGGAAGAGGAGCAAAATGAGATCATTTATACAAAATCCCTTGACTATTCTGCCAAGCTCATTGAGGTGAAAAGTGCCTTTAAATGTGGATAAGGTCAATAGATTCTTATGCTCAGAATGCTGTTCATTTCCTTTGCTGGGAATACTAAGCTGAAGGTAAGTTTTTTCTTAATTTCAAAGTTTCTGTAGTTAATGGTTATTAGGGAATAACTTAATACTGTTCACTCTGTTATGCTGTTGAAGAAGTCTCTAATACATTTGAAATATTTTGGGGGTTTTTTATGCATGCTTTAAGTAGGCAGTGGATAGACTAAGACAGCTGATTCACAGCAGATCAAGAGGCACATTTTTAGGAACTAAATCTTTCAGATATTGCAGATTTGAGCTTTCACAAGAACATCTAGTTTCATCTTTTAATGTATGTTCCTATGGAGACCTGAAGAATTTGCAGTTCAAAGACCAGCAAAATATTTTCTGTGAAACATGTGAGTACGATGATCCTAAACAGGAATAAAGATTTCTTATTTGAGAAAGGAAAAGTAATTATGATAGTTACAACTTTCATCTGTCGTCTTGGGTGTCTGGTGCTTGTACGTCATGTGCTTCAATCTAACACCCAGACTCCTGAAAGCTTCATAACCTTGGTTGCATGTACCTTGTAGCAGCAAATTGAAAGGGACGCTTAAAAAATTGAGGCTAGTTAACAAAGAAATGTGTCAGGCAGTGAATGGGCTATTTGCTAGGCAAGGAATGAACATGTGTATGCACATGGAGTAGTATTACGGTACCAGTTAAGGACAAGGTTTGGAAATTAGCCATCCCAAACTGATCACCAAATCCTCTAGTCTCTAGAAAGTCATAGTAATGAGATGCCACTCTAATCCCATGTTGATACATGTCTGCAGTAAATATAGGGTGCCCTGTACAGAATGGCTTCAGGACAAATTCTCCAGAATGCCAAGGTAGGAAGAGCAATTTACCTCTCACTACAGTAAAGATTTGCTAGCAGATTAGACAAGCCATGATAAACAAGCCATGTTTACCATAACAGAGGAGATGACTGTAAAAGGGGCATTAACATTTCCCTACAAGGAAAAGCAGTCTATGAGGATCAACCTCCATCCTGAAAAAGTTTAGGATCAGTAGTCACAAAGGAAGTAGAAATCTCAGTGGAAAACCCAGTCCCAGTACCCTCCTGCTCCCTTGTAGGCATCATCAAAAAGATTAAAAAGAAATGCACTCACTCTTCTCCAGTCCATCACTAATATACCATCTCCCAGGAATGCAACATATTTGCAGATACTGTCTGCAAATTCTACATCATATGGATCATATGGACAATGAAACTGTTAGTGTCTGTGGCATGTGAGCTAGATGCCTTCCAGATACAAGCTTAGGATCAACTGATGGTTTTCTTTAACATTTGTAGCTAGGCTCTTATTAAATATTTACAATAGTAAACAGTATTTATTTTGGCATTTTTTAATTGAGTACTTTTTTTTGCTTGAAATTTAATCTCTCTTGTCTTACAAACTCAGACTATCTAGGTAAAATTAAAATATATCAGTCTTATTAGAATATGTGACTCATTAGTGTCAGTGTCCTGGGCAATACTCAGAGAAATGCAAATACATGCCTCCAGAATATTAAAAAAGTACCAAGGCATTCCTCAGTTGAAATATTTTGGGAGCTGGATACGAAAAAGTGCATTCTCAAGACCAACATTATTCATATAGCTTTTATCTTGTACAGTGTTTCCTGGGGAGAGAACTGGAACCTTGTGGGTTAGAATCATAGACTCATAGAATCACTTACTCGGAAAAGACCTTTAAGATCTTTAAGAATCCAACCATCAATGTAACATTTCCAAGTCCCACTAAACCATGTCCCTAATTACCACATGTATGTTACAGGAAGGACATAGACCTGTCAGGGTGAGTCCTGAGAAAGGCCACCAAGATGATTAGAGGGAAGAGCAGCTCTCCTGTGAGGCGAGGCTGAGAGACTTGGGACTGCTCAGCCTGGAGAAGAGAAGGCTCTGGGGAGACCTTATTGTGGCCTTCTGGTACTTGAAGTGGGCCTACAGCAAAGATGGGAACAAACATTTTAGGTTTTAAACTAAAAGAGGGTTGATTTCAATTAGATATAAAGAAGACCTTTTCACAATGAGTAAAATAGTGGCATGTGTTGCCCAGAGAGGTGGTAGATGCCCCACCCCCAGAAACATTCAAAGTCAGATTGGATGGGGCTCTGGGCAACCTGATCTCCTTGAAGATGTCCTACTCATGCCAGGGGGGTTGGACTAGATGACCTTTAAACATCCCTTCCAAATCAATCTATTCAATGGTTTTAAATACCCCCAGGAATGGTAACTCAACCACTTCCCTGAGCAGCCTGTTCCAGTGCTGGCTGTGAAAATTTTTTTCTCAGTATCTAATCTAAACCTCCTCTAGTTTGAGGCCATTTCCTCTTATTCTATCAATTGTTTCTTGGGAAGAGAGACCAACTCCCACCTCGGTACAACCTCCTTTCAGGTAGTTTAGGAGAATGCCAAAAGGTAATCACTTTCAGGGCTTGCAGGGAGACCGGTGGGTTGAGTTGTAAGCCTGTTGTATGGATATTCAACCTTTTGCGATTTGATGGGGAGTGTGGAGTGACATTAGAGATTTGCTGCTCCAGGCTCCAGCTCTGAATTTTACTTTGGCAGGACTGACCTCTGTATTGACTATACAAAAATTAGGGAGAAAATATCTTATTTCAATGGACTTAATTATCATCAACCGGTACCAGTCAAGACAGATGTAAATAAATGTGGTGGTGTGAGCGTCACTCCAACAGAAGATTATCGTATTTAGAAGGCCTGCAGAATTGTTACTGTCTTTCATCATGAAGTCATGAAGGTTGTCTCTCTCCTTTTTATGGGTGGACCTTCTACATCTGCCTGGAGTAGATGGCAATAGAACAATGCAGTACAGCTTGAGCAGTCACTGCCAGTACCCATCCAACAGATAAAAACAGGATGCCAGTCTCCAGAGTTTTCAGCTTGGTAACTTTCAAAAGCATTTCAACCCCTGACAAAAACAAAACAGCCTTTTTCAGATTAATGCCAGAAATCTTGCACTGTGGTGAACAGGTAGTACTAAAATAAGACTCCCTGCTGCCTTCCAATGTAAAAATAACTCAGTATGTCTGAGTATACCACAGAAGACAAAGCACCCTAACAGTTTTGTTGGCATTAGCTAGGCAATTATTGGATGTTAGACAAAGATGTGTTTTTAACAGTGTACTTAGAGGAAAAGTCATGGGATGGATGTGTGCCTGTACTACATTTTATCTCCCAAAACAACTATTTTTAAAAATTACATGGACTTAATTGATATCCATGTAAGTTCTTTCCCAGTCTCATGAACTAGACAGACGCATCTTAAAACAAATTAAAATGCCACTTAAAAGCTACAGTTAAATAATCACAGTTATATTGCATTAGAATTTTATAGTGGAGACTTTATTACCATGGACTCTGAAAGATTTTTCCATGCTTTCTACACTCTTACTTGCAAGACCTTAAGTAACAGGGGACCCTTCTACCCTGGTTATGTTAGGAAAAGCTCCCGGGGCCCATTACTGACTCAAAGGCAACATGACGCATATTTGAAGAACACTGTCAGGACAGCAGCACTTTGAAGTCATTCTCATGTACAGTGATAGTCCTTGATCAAAATACTTCTTCTCTAGATAAAACAGATTCAGGAAAAGAAAATAAGAGTATTTACATAGAGATTTTCTAAGGTCACCAAGGAAGACTGGTAAAGACCTTGGAAAAAGGCTTCATCAGTCATTACACTATCCTTCCTCTCTGATTATGACTTTCTGCTGATAAATTCCTGCTCTAAATTGAATTATGAGTTAACTAGCTTTCAGAAGGCTGACTGAGAAGACTTAGAAGCTGCAGCCTACCAATTTGAAATAGAGCTCTTAGACGTAGTAATTAATGGTAATACAGAAAGAAAGGAAGAAGGAAATATAAAAGAAAAACCCAATCAAGATTCTTCTAAATGTCTTTTTTTAAAAAAAACCTAGCAATTCACAAATGAAGACATGTCACTAGCTTCCAAAGCAACAGGAACTAAGAGAGACCAGTCATAGTTTTTGTTTGCTGTTTGACAACAGAGTTAATAAAGAGACACATGAAGTACATTATCCAAACCAATAGCAGGATTTTCATGATTGATAATTAACTATTTTATACTGTGAAAGGAATTGCAAGAATGTCATTAGCATAAAAAATGTTTGATGCAAACCACTGCTCAATTCAAGCAAGTGTTGCAAAAAGACAATGTACACTTTCTTGCTGATATAAATGGTGAAGTTGAGGATCAATTATAATTTGACAGGAGCACCTAGGTCATGAAGTGCAAAGAGCTTCCTACTAACTCAGAGAGAGATCAGGCAAAAGGAGAGCTAAGAGCTGGAAGCAGATCTCCCAGGTATTGCCTGGGAGTAAGAGCTTTCAGTGGACTTCAAGGGAATGACATCTTGCATGAAGACAAACTTCTGCTGGAAACTGACTTGTGTCTTTAGGATGTATGCAAATGTTTAAGAATCCACACTCATTTTTCCAATTCAGAGCAGAGTACTACATTGAATCAGCAGGGGGGCTTATGATTTTAACAGCTTGATGTAAGTATTTCTACTGAAGCAGTCTTTTTGCAGAAAATTAGGGCTTTGGTTAATTTTCCAAGGTCTGTTTTTCATGCTCCATTGATTTTTCTATGAAATATGAAAACCTAAAAGACAAAACATTTTCTCTGAACTCAAAATTTTATGTTTGAAAATAAAACCAGGTGTCTTGTGAGTTTCATTATCCCCTGTCTTTTCTTGGAATGCTGTCCCGAGAACACTTTCCCTGGTGCATTGTCAGGAACTCCAGTGATCAGCATTATTTAGCAGCAGGTAGATAACCAGCTACAGGATAAATTGAGAAACTGGACCAAAAAGAGAATTAATTATTACCTGTAAAATTAAATAATAAAAAATTCACTGAAAAACTGTCACCAAATATTTGTGTGCATAGGTCTATGTATACTTCTTTTGAAAATGTGACTAGCTGTACTTTACTCAACTAGCTATAAAGATCATCATTAGATAACACTACCCTATGTAGCCACCTAATGTATTGGGCATACAGCTATTCAAATACGCATGATTAATAGTGGTGAAACAAGCTTTTATAGAGAATACTTCAAATCACAGAAACTAAAGAAACACTTTTCCTCAAATAGCTTGGGAAATTTCATCCACTGCAGAGTCAAGCCAGATGATTGTGCCATACCCCATCTATTACAGATCTAGCTCCTTAGAAAAATATTAGCTGCACAGCTATCCATCAAATAAATTACTCAGTCCTACAGAAGCCTTCAAAAACCAACGGGCTCCTCTGGGGTTTGTGCTACCTTCTAACAGCTGTCTGGTCCCCAATGCCACTAATACCCCATGGGGCACTGCAATCACCACTTGCAGGATTTCATCAGCAAATGAGGATCTCTCAGGATTTCGTAAAGAAGAGTCTCTTGAACGGGATCCCGTTCCCCCTCTTGGAAGCATCATGCTTACGATCCCCCTCGGATCATAAGCATGATGCTTCCATTTGCACCCCTTGCCTGTGCCTCTGATGCCTCCACTGTTACCAACAGTCAGATTAGCTGAGGGACCAACAGAAAGAGAAAAGACAAACAGGACAAATAACATCTGCACAACCCACTTTGTCCTAAAAGAAAGTGTCTGACTTTTCACCCTCACTTCAACAGCCCATCATTTCGTTTTCCCAAGCCCCAGGGATGTCACTTCCACAGGAAAGGGGCCTCACAACCTCCCCAGGAGATGTTGTTGCTATGTCTGGGCTGTGCAGGAACTGGCTGGCCCTCAAGGCTCAGTTCTGGAGCTCCTCTAAAACCTGAGTTGTGCAGAGGAAGGGCAGCCCTCTCAGCTGGATTTGTGGCCAACAGGATCTGCCCTGGAGGACCTATCAGACACAAAAGTCTACTTCTTTTGGACCTGATACATCAGGCTCGGGATTTAAAGGGTGTTGGTGTATGGACAGGCAGGAGTTACAGGCCTGCTCTGTCACGCAAGAAAAGCTCAGTTTTAGGGTGTTCCACTAGCAGGAAGCCTCCAAAAGTTTTGTTGAAATGCTCATTTTTTCCAAGGCACAATTTTTACTGGAGGAAACACATTTACTGTATCAACATGCTCTATGCCTCATGAAGTCTGTTTAGGGACTTGTAAAGCAAAGAATACTGTATAAGTGCAACAAGAAAGTGCTATCACAGCTATGTGCACTAATTTTACGGAACAAAATTAGAGGGAAAAGGCTCCAGGTTGAGGGCACAGTAACTTGGTAATTGAAATGTTATCCACAGCATCCCTTAAATAATGAGTCAAATGCTAAAGTCTTTATTATAAACACTGCTTATTATTTCCTTTGAAGCCTTATGCACGTAGTGTTTAGAATAAAATATCAGCTGGCAATTTAGGATTTTTCCAACTGTATACCATTTTCTTTTTAAAATATAAGGAGAAAATATAAGGAGAAAATGAAATAAAGGTTTCATGATGAGAAGAAACTGAAATAAAAGAACTTCTGTGGGAAACTGAAAGAGCAGCAGGATTAAAAGCAAAAAATATCTGCATCCCACAGAGTCCTTTCTTGCCTCTGAGGCCTCTCACTCAAGCGCTGACCAGGAGCACTGTGGCTTTGTTTATGGCATCTAACAAACTCTAAGCCTCTGGCTGTAGGACTGCATTAGGTACTTTCTAAAGCGCTTTTTGAAGCTCTAGGGAACAATAAAACAGTACTAGGAATCAAATTCAGCTTTTTCTTGTTTGTCAGTACTCCATCCATATTGTTAATGTAGAGGTAAATGTATTTGTAGGCATGGATAGATGTGTGTGTATACATATGTTGTATGTATGTTGAATTACCTTATTTAATCATAACAGAATTGCTAAGATCTGCCATTTATTTACACTGGAGAACTCCAGGCAATTTCAGAAGGACATGTGATGTGATGCTTGTATTTTTTTATTTTATAAAACTGATCAACTATATATATATATAATTTTTTTAAAATTACATGTAACAGTTATTCATAGCATGTTAGCTTAAATGAAATAGCTTCTTTTCCATATTTAAGGGCTTTGGGGGAGTTTTTAAGATTTTGAGGAAGTGAATGGATTTTTAAGGTTTATTTTAGCACCACTGGAGTTAATAATTTCTCATCAACTTCAACATCTGGAGGACTGAAGTCCCAAAATTCAGACAGCTTACAGCTGTCATCTTGCCTTCTAGAGGTATTTCTTTAAAGCCGCCACTGATGAAGAAAACAGATGGACAACAGTATTTTAAATTTATGAAAAGTATAAATTGACTTATGTTGCTGCTGGAGAAGTAAATAGCTATAAAAATGCCTAACTATTCTAATTTCCCCTAGCACAGTAGGCAAGATAAAGCTGCTACACAAACTCTGAAAACTTCACACAAAAGTTTGAAATTGAAAGTTGGGCAACTCAAGCAGCTTGATTTATTTAATTGTTAAACAATACCCCCATTTTTTTCAACTTCTTCTCCAGTATTCCAATGTCATTCATCCTTGATAAGAATATACTACCATTTTATTTCCTGGGCAGGGGCTATGGTGTCAGACTTGTCGGATCACTAAATATCATGTAGTTTTGCAAGGACTAGGAGCAAAACTTGAAAACCCATCTTGACTGCAGGAATTTCTGCCTTTGATCTTCTGCTGGTAACTCTCTGTCTTGCTTACAGTACGCATACAGACAATGCTGAGATTCAAAACCTCCAGCAGAGTGGAGAAGACAGAGGTCTTCTCAGGATCATGGGGGGAAGAAGGGCCAGGTACTGTTAAAGAACTTCTAGTCAGGCTGAGATGAAGCTGATTCACAGCAGAGTAAAGGGATGCAGCATTGATTTGGTTTAATTTATTTCTTAAACCCCTTCTGCAATACGTTACATGCTTACTATCTTTTTGGTATCTACTTGCGCCATTCTGCAGGTGAAAAAAAACCAGGCTGGGGGCAAAATCAAGAGAAAGACAAGTCATTCTCAGGCACAAAAGACACTAGAAACGGAGGGTGAAATCCTACAGCCACCTAGGATTTAAATCTCTTTCTTAAGCCTTGTCACATGTTTCTACCTGGTTTTACACTGGAGTAGCATGATCAGGTAGAGGTTTGGAGAGCTGATCTAACTGAAGCCCAACCCAGCAAAAGAGCAGATGATTTCTTTATAACTAAATCAAGTTTTCAATTCACCAGGTAAATCAAAGGATTGATTTAAGAGAGGGAAGAGTTTCCCTGAAAATCTGGACTTTGAACAGCTTCATCTGCAAAGCTGCTGATTGCAAAATCTAGCAGGTTTGTGAAAACTAAACTTGCAGGTGTCTACTAGTCTAAGGTATTTTCACTTTCATAGATTGAACTTAAGATAATTAGAGTCTGATCTCTACAGTGTACTAAGCATGCATGCTTAGCAATTCTCAAGGCTGGCAACTTAAATCCATTGAACCATCCCTCAAAATATTTTTACAATTTTGTCTGGACCACAATTGAAGTATGTTACTGCTGGAGGCAATGCCAGTGTATGCACTTTATATATATGTGGGTTTAAACGCATACACCTATTTTATGCATAAGGTATATGTGTAGGTATTATACATGAGATAGATAGATATATTTAAGTACATATATATGAACAATTTCTCACAGTGAAAGACATTTCAGGTGTTAGAAAGTTCAGGTTCCCCTTTTGTTTCCAAGTGATGGTAGGATAGTTAGAACATTTTCAAAGACCTGTCCAAATACCACAATGAAGATGGGACTAGTAGTATAAACGCAGAAAAATAGTCCTCAGCATGAGCATTTGATGCCCAGTACTCTAGCCACTGACTTGATCACAAAGTTTCTTGCTCATACTCTGATTTAACCTGAGCAGCCCTAGTACTACTTACGGTAAGAGACAGGAAGCTATAATGCAGTTATCTACAGGTTCTGAACAACAAATATTCTTGAACAAAAAAATGTGGACACAATTTTATAGTAACAAAGAGAGAAAAGGAAGGAATGGAAGTACTACGCCTAACGTGAGAAGCAAAAAAAGGAGATCTACAAAAGGCTGTGGTTATGCATAGCTGACCTTAAGAGGCACCCTGTTGATGGATATGTCTTCTCTGCAATGAGCTTAATTTCACTGAAAGACCTTAACATGTTTCCTTTTACCTGAACTGGTACTGTAAGACTACCTGAATTCCAGTATGTCCCTGGCAAAGTCACTCTGGTTAGATGGAGCTCAAAACTCCATGGTGAGTTTTGTGACTCTGAAGGTGAAAGCCTACACAGAATGGAATAATGGTCTTGCTTGGTCTTTGCTGTAGGACAGAAAGGAGAGAAGACTTTACTGCTTACCACCTAGTCTTTGGCTTGGTTTAAAGCTGAGAAGACACCACCAGTCAGTCTCTCATGTCCTGGCCTGAGAGGAGGAGACAGATCTAACCTTTGTCAAAGTGAAGCCTTTAGGGACCTTTGTTTCAGTTTTGAGGGCTGTGTTTCTATGAGCAGAGGTAGCCACTATATAGCACAGAAATACAGAAAAAGTGATTATTGTGTGCTAGATCTGTGGAGAAAGGGTGGGAAGTGTTCATCTGCATATGCTGTTAAGAGTTTATTAAACGCAGTAAACTGCCTGCAAAATCTGCATAATGAAAAGACATTTAATTTTCCCCTCTCCATTCAAGAGGGACAGAGAACACCAAATATATCTCAGCAGTCATCATCTTAAAAGATTCTGTTCACTACAGGAGAAGTACCTGGTAGCATTTCAGTGGGGCTAGGCTTTTGCCTTGTGCTTATCTGCTACTCTCAGGTCCTTAATTCCAGAAATCAAAAAAATATGTTCCTAAACTAGAAGAAAATTTCCTTCAAGATTTTATGCATCAAATCTTCACCACTACATTTGCTCTATGTAACTTATGCACTTGTAGAGTCATGTAAGTGCAAGAGAAAATATCGGAACAGCAATCTTCAAAATTGCTGTGAAAAAAGTATTTTAATTCAATTGTCAAAGAGGCAGGATTTCATTAACAGCATCATACAATAAAGCTTTGCCATCTAGTCTGGGTGATCCCAGGTCATCTGTCATTTAACATTTGAACTATGTCAGGAAACTGACAGTCATTCATATTTTCACTAAGTTACTTCCTCCAAGACAAGTCCTTAAGTGATTTGCCTTCTCCTGCATGTATTTGCAGTATATAATTATTTTAAACTAGAAAGAACACTATGGCTTTGTGCATCCAGTCATCTTGGATTTCAGTGAAAATTACTCAGATTGAAAGGGATGTGTTATCGTAATTCGCTCCTGTTTATATGCCCCAAAATATCAGCCACTGTGGGTGGCGGGGGAACCTCCACCAATATGCTGATTTGTTCTGTTACTACATGTTCTTTGAGATTATCAACAGCCTGAAAAAAATGAATTTGCCATATGTCTATACTCAGCCATTCTCCATTTAGTTGAACGGACAATTTCTATTTTATAGAGATCTGGATTTTACTCTCTTGAATCATGCTGAATGGAGACACTTAGTACCCGAGTAAATCCAATGATCTAAAGCCAAGCGGGACCATTATGATCATCTATCTGACCTTCTGCACCACATAAAATTCTGTGTAGTCACAGATCAGTCCATTTGTGGTTGAGTCAGGCTATCTATTTTAGGAAGCTATCTGCCCTTTTAGTTAGCTGCAGAGAGCCTGAAAGTAAGGGGCAGAGCATCAAACATTTTTCTAAAGGAAATGGAATCAAGCAGAAGACATAGCTATGCAATCTCACCCATTGAAAATTACACTTTTAGGAATGCTGAGATAAATCAGAGTTTTTGCAATAGTGCATCAGGTTTGGAATATATCCTTAGCTAGTGTGCAACGCTGCTGAAGAATTTCAGGTTCTCTGTGTATCTTCTCTCTCCTGCAGTCAAAAGAAGACATAACATTTTCTAAAAAGTAAAGGAAATGATGAGTCCAAAAAAAGTTTGGCATGTCAATTGAGGGCAGTCAGATCAGCTGCCTGCAGGAATACATCTGGTCCCTTTACTAATTTGTTGGGGAGCAGACTCCCTTTAGTCACTGTGAATACCTTTTCTAGTCTGACATATTACATCAAAGCACAAATACAAATGTGGCTTTATTATCTAAAGTTACAGGATACATCACATTAACTCTTATTTCCTACCAGATAAGAAAAGCTATAGCCAAGTAAGATTTGACCAGATCTTAAATACCACCACAGTGGGAAGTCCAGGTTCTGGCACTATTTCCCAGGTTTTCATGCCAATCCTTGATGACATGAGATGGGAATCTCCTTTTCCATTGTTTTTTCCTCTCTTTTCTTGTAGCACATCCATCACTACATGCTGAATTCTACTACGCAGAATTAGTTTCTTCTGTCAAATCAGGACATTATCACAGTCTGCCACAGACAAGTGTTGTCATTTTGCAATCCCTGCTGGTAACACTGGTGCTCAGTCCTGCCTCACTCCAGTCAATATTATCACTAGTCTATGTTCAAGGCAAGCAGTATTCTCTTTTACTACATAAGCTTCTCTTTGGTTCCATACTCATGAACTTCCTTAGACATCAATATTACCTGAATGACCATGCCTGCCCTTGACCCTATAAACTGCTTTTGTGACTCACAATGTGCTCCACCCAGAACAACAGACATGTGAAACGCAGGCTGCACCTTGGTATGGGCCATGGCCTATGAGAACAGTGTGTGCTATTTAACAGTGCAAGGCTTACCTTCAATCTTCTCTCTGCTCACCATATATACAATAGTGAGCCAGCTAGAAGAGAAAAGCAGCTACACCAGCAGAGCTTCCTCATGGTTGCTGGGGGGAGCCAGGGGCAGGGGAAGAGAGATGCTTCTTCACTAGGGCATGCTACGTGCACTTCAAGCACAAAAGCAAGGCTCCTCTGGAGAGGGGCAATGGCACCTGGAGGACAGGAAACTTGTGGGAGGAGGACTGTGGGTGCAAGGAGTTGGTCAGGGAGTGATATGAATAAGAAAGAAAAAGGCAGGTATGGGATTCTGGAGGTGAAAAGTAGAACATTCCACATGTGATTTGACTAGAATGGAAGTCATTTCTGAGGGGAAGAGGGACAGGAAGCATTTTGGCAGAGAGGTGGAAGATAGAGAACGAAGATCTCACGCAGGCCAAAGCATATGTCCATCTAAACTATCACAGCAAGGAAACTCAGGAACTGCTAGTTTAGTGAAATGACTAAGGAGTAAGAATGACCTCTAATCTTAGTTTAAATATTGATTCAATATATTGCCTTGGGCAACGAATTGGTTAGATGGGATTAATTACATCTAGCTACCTATTTGAAAGGGCTGCTGCAAGGATTAATTAGTCATTGTTTGCAGATTTCTTTGAAGATGAAAATGCAGAACCGTAGAATTAAATGAAATCATTAGTCATAAGGTTATGTGACTTTGATGTTTTCCAAAAATACATAAATTAACACCATAACATCCACTTCCATTTCATTCTTAGGCATATTTGCAATCCTGGATAAGAATTAACAGTGCCCGTAAAACACTACTACACAGTGCTAACATGAATGAAATCCATTTTAGAAATAAGGCTACATTAAAATAATAAAGTTTAAAGCCATAAAACTTAGGCTTATATATCAAGCTTCCTGTGGATATTCAAAGACTTGGTGAATCTGCTGTTTTAAACTACTGTTTCATCTATAGAAACCAAATTTCTGGTTGCCTTCTAACAGTCAGGAATTGTAGCTGATGTTCCTCACAACAGCAGTAAAACTCCACTGAAGAGAAAGGAATTACTGATATACATGTGATAAGGATTACAGTCTAGCCCTGGAGTTGTGCCTCCTGGGGTGACATGACAGCCAATGTGCACACATTTCACTCTCTTCTCCAGGACAAGCTTGGGCCAGAACACACGGGAAGGGTGATAGGTCTTCCCCATCCACCACTTTAAATAACCTGAAAGACAGTGACACTCTGTTTGGCACACAGCTTCAGAAAGCATCAACTATCAAAGACCTACTAAGTCAAAAGATGCTGCACAATTTTATGTCACCATCTCAGACCAGATGTGCTAATACCTCTGACAGAATCACATCTTTGACATTCAGTGGGGTTTTTTTGTTCTGCACCCCTATTCACACGAGCGTAACAGAGGTTCCTGCGTGTTTTTTCACCCTGGTATCACAGTGCTATCACCATGATATCACAGAGTCGCTTTATACATATTGCAGTCACAGTTTCTGCTGATATTTGAATTTGTCAACATAAATTATTCTAAAACCATCATGGAAAGCTGATGTGGAAAGTTTCTAGGCCAGACTTGTTACCAAAGACTTTTTACCTTTTTTTTTTTTGAAATGGAACTCTATTAAATGTTTCTGAAAGGACACAGCAGCTTCTCCCCAGCTTGCTTCATTGTAGGTGTCACTTAGCATTCACATAACTACAAGGACACAAATAAAGTTTTGTTTTGAATTGGCTGTTTTCCAAGCAGTTTTTGTGCACTGGTTTATTGAAGCTGGTGAGCAGGGAGAAGTGAAAGGGAGTGTTAAGACTCCTTCAGGGTCCAATCATCCCACCTAACTTTTCACAGCTCTTGATATCCATACAAACCCTCTGGAGGACCCATCTGCTGGTAGGAAATTGTGCCTAGGGCACTACTCACTTAAAGTTGCTGAATAGAAACAGAAGTTACCAAAATGGCTGAACAGAAACAAAAGATAACTATGTTTTTACTTACCTATCTTTAGATCGCATGCAGAGAGCTTCCTTTACTCTATTATGTCAAACCAGTGCCTTGACCATGGAGCTCAGAACTAGGTCCTTATGCAATTCCATCATATCCTATGGAAGCAAACCTAAAGAAGATCTCAGCCAGAGAGCAAGTACTTCCTCCTTTCCTTAGCATTGTTTGGATTAATTCTCATCTCTATAGCCTCTTTTGTTCTGTCCTTCTCCCCTTCACCTTGACTCTTGCTCTCCATCAAGAGACTTATTGATTCTTAATTTATTCAGGAGATAACATCAATACTCGCTCCCCTCAAATCTTCATCGCTTTCACCTCATCAAACACATCTTCATAATACAATCGTGCCATGCTAGTATTTCAAGATTTTCAGAAAGTCTTGAAATGTCTTTTAAAAATCACTGCCAGGCAAATTCTTTGAAAAGAATTTTCTTAATCAACAGCAATGTGCTGTTTTACCATACCAAATACATTTTGGATATTAACAATATGATGAAGTTTTATAAAAAGACTTCCACTATTTATGAAAGTTGCTATTCAAGTGACATTGCTCATTTAATCGAAGTAATCACAGCTCCTAGAGTGAAACTGGGAATAACATTATACAACATCTGAAAAAGAAATAGATGAGACCATATACATGTAAGAATTTTGCAATTTAATAGCATACTTGCATTTCTAGCACAGTGATAATGCTTCCTCGGTATGGAATAGAAATCAGATTCAAATCATCATGGGTTTGTACATGAACATAATGAACACTGAGTATGTTCTTTGAGAAATAAACATAACATCCTCTCACCAAAAAACAGCAACACTTAAAAAAATTATTTCCTCTTTAACACAGCCCCTTTTCCATGTGCAGAACAGATCATCTCCTGTTTAAATACCACAATCGTGACTACAAAATACCAGAGTCAGCCAATACTAAAAACACTTACATGCTGTATATGTTCATAATAAAGAACAAAAATATGAAAGCACTTGCAAAAACAGATTGTGCACAGTAGCTTCAGGGCAGCAGAGACTTGCACAATGACAGCCTTATTTTGATACTGTGCTTTAATTTGCAGTGGCCTTTCTTGCCTAAGAGTCATACCTGCCCCATCACTTATTTGACATAAAAGAATCACAAACTGTTTTTGAAAGATATATAAACACCCTAATATGTCAGGCCAGTATCACCAGGAATGGTGATGAATATTATTTCCATTCTAATGATTTCTTTCAGATGCATGTGAGTATCTGTTTGTTTGTTTGTTTGTTTAATTATTTAAAGTCAAACAAGTAGGTGAGGAAGATGATAATAGTTACTTACATCACATGTAGCATCCATATTCCACTCTGGAACTTCTCTTTCTGAGGCTGAAAGAGAATGAAAGTGATTAGCAAAGTACTGAAGTCTCTGGAAAGGAGATGAGAAGGGGCAAGATGGGGAATGATCTTACATATTCTGTATCACATTACATGCTGAGGAGGAAGCAGAGGAACCTTCCTCATAGACCAAAAGGGTGTTGCAAAATAAACTATTAGAAACTGCCTAGAACATAGTTCAGAAATCTGATTTTTTTCCTACTGGTAGAACATAGCAGCCCTAGGCAAATTACTTTTCTTTGCATTCTGTCTGTAAAATACTATAGAATAAAACAGAATATACTATTTTCAGGTGGAAGGGAGCTTTAATGATCATGTAGTCTGTCTGACCACTTCCGGGCTGAACAAAAGTTAAGGCATGTTATTAAGGGCTTCAAAATTGAGACATTATTACTTTCTTCCCTCTGCACTTTCTCTTGGCTATTCACTATGCAAAGTACTTGTAGCCGAAACTTTTTGTCCCTCTTCACACGCATGTGTAGAGGGTTTAGCATAATGAGGCCCTAATATTGACTGATGCTGTCTGGTGTCATTGTAATATTTAAAAATTAGATAATTTCTATTTATAGTTCCACCACTGAATTCAAAAGAAATTCTGCTATTTCAGTGAACATCTATGCATCAATGTACAGATTTAGTACATAATTAGAATAATATTTACCAATCATTCTGAGACATGGTAATACTTAACTAAATGGAAAGAATACTTTTAGTCCCTACGATAAATGAAGCAGAACATTAATAGCAGAATCATACCCAGCAGAAACCGAGTAAAATATTTAAAAAATAGCATTATATTTGGAAATTTGATGCCTTCAGGAGGGGTTCAATATTCAGTGACATATATATTTTTGTAAATGACTATAAGGGGAGTGCTTATGAATGGTATTTCACTCATTCCTCTTGCTATTCAATTAGATGTGGCTGATATATTAAGTGTTACATAAAACACCAGCAGGGATGGCTTTCAACAGTATTAATCAATAATGCAATAGCACAATGGATGATAATGAAAAGGCAGAAGTTACTAGTGGTTAGCACTGTGCTCTCTGGCACACTGATCTTCTCTCATGTGAGATACTGTGCAGTGATGGTAACCCTTCCACACCAGAGCCAGGGAAGCAGGTAGGACTCCAACAGAAGGACACTTCTCAAGGCCTTTTACCATTGCCCCCGTCGGCTAATATAGCACCACAGAGCTGCAAAACTAACTAGTACTTTCAGGCCTTAGATGTATCAATTCAAATGGCCCAGAAATTTCCTGGTATGAGTTTATCTGTGCCATCCATCACTCCAGAGTCTCAACTAAACCTTGGAAACATGATCATGGTAATCTAAGAACAAATTTTTTTCTGTAATTAAAAGGGAAAAAAACCCTATGCACAGTGCAACTTGCTACGAAGCTGATCTGCATCCAACAAAAAGCTTTATCCATGACAGTATTTCTTCAAACAAGAAGTTACAACAAAATTCCATCTTGTCATGATCCAAAGCCCTGGCTTTTTTTTTGTTTGTTTATTTACAATAACAAAATTGTTATTGTTAGTCCAAAATTTGGACTAACTGTACAAACAGAAAGCCAATCAAAAGGCTTTCTTCTGCTGTCACTTGCTCTTAGATCTATTAATCCCTGTAATCAGAATTCCTCCTTCTTCTCCAGATATGGCTGTGCTGGCTGCAGCACAGATTCCAGGGTGCAGCATATAGAGTTATCTTCTTCACACCAAAGGCCTCAGTGCTGAGCCTGTCATTGGTGTCAGCGGCCTGCCTGAGTCAATCATGAGCTACCACAGCTGGGACAAGCAAGGTCCTCAGTAAAGCTCAAAATATCTCACTGAAGCTGTTTTTTCTCCCCAAAAGTCAACCAGCGTCAGTATCTGAACAATAACAGCTAAAAAGACTCATCACTAGAAGGTATCTCAAGTGTCAGCAGAAACATGAACCAGAGGATATGAGGAGAGAGCCTAAAAGTACAAGCACATACTCTGGCAGTGAACAAGGATGCCAGCTGTGATTACCAAGGAGATCCTGGAAGTAATAAGAGAAAATACCGAGTTAAAGCAGTAGCTTGCAAAATCTTAGGCTAGAAATAGTGACAAAACAGACAGCCTGCTTCAAGGCTCTGAAGAAAGCATAGCATCTGCTGTCCTCATGTGCCACCTCTCTTCATTCTGTTGGTGCAATTCTGTTTCTTGTGCTTCAAGTTTTGCTTTTCACAGCATAGCCTACCGAAAAGAAAAACAGCCTCCTCCTGCCCTTTGGTCTTATGCCTTTTATCAGAAAAAACACAGTGCCCGTTAAAGGAAAGCAGGCAGTCCTATTTATCTTCCTCCCCTGTTGATCATTTTTCATTGACATTTCCAATAAGAATTCCAACATCCCTTCTGAACAGGGCCAAATCTGCAGTATAGTCTTTCTCCACGTCCATAATTGGTTTAAAGGTCCTGGTGCCAAAAGACTGCTCTGTGGTACAATGGATAACCTACTTCAAAAAATAATGATGCTATATAAGTTACAAAGCAGAAATATATCGATTTTTTTAGTGCAATCTACATTATATCTGGCAGCAGGCAACATGTAAGTCACCTCTGAATAGAGCCCTTTGACCATGTGCTGTTCCTTTTACATGGTGATTATGTGCCACAGAGCAAATGAAACAAGAAGTGGAATGGGGTCAAATGGGCATCTCTGCAGAGTATTAAGATAAAGGACTTTATAATTAAAACTGGAAGATCTAGTCATCTTAACGCAGACTAAAGATTAGGATCAGTGCATTTACAAGAAGATGAATTATACTTTGAGAAGTGGGGAATCTATCAGAAGGAAAAGCCTGCTTCATGAAAGCAATTTAGCAAATGCAATTTCAGCTATGACTGTAAAAATGATTCTATGACATGCTAGTAAATGTCAGTGACTTGAAGCTTATTATTTATTCTATGTTCAACAGAACTGTCTTTATGCTCTGCTTAGAGCAATTGAAAACAAGAATCCATTTGCTCTGTCATTCTAGAGTTGAAGGTACATGACCCATTAGAAATGGCATTTTTCCTACCAAGAGTTTGTAACATCCCCTAAAATTATTAGCTAAGAGGATAATGGTACGGAACTTCTACACTTGTTATCAGTTTCTTCAGTAAAAAAAAGTGGAGGAAAATGGAAAAGAGTTTGTCTTCCTGCCAACAAAAACATGCAAAGTTATTTTTTATGCTAACACATTAAGTAGGGATATTGCCATTAAGATTGCTATGGTATTTTGCATATTTTAGCAAAAATTGCTGGGGAAAATACGCACTTTCTCATATAAAGGAGCACTTCGAGTAAAATTTTTTTTTAATGTTTCCCATAGCAGCAGTTGCTATCATAACAAAATTTAGATCAGGCATTTGTTAATGAGTTTGTTAGGATAAATAAAAAGTACTTTGAGGCCTCATGCTACAGATTTGTTTCTAATGCATTGTAACCTATTCACAATCTACCAACAACCCTTTTCAGACTGTTAACTTTCTATGATATTTTCCAGTTGTTTCATTGTAAATCCCTGTCAGCTGATCTTGCTACTTTTCTCCAGCTACCCGAAAAAAAAAATCTATGTCATTGCATTGCTGATAATGGGCCTTACAGTCTCTACAGATTCAGAGGAATAAAGCAGAGGTGAAGGGATGTTTCTGTTTTTCCTGAACACATAATCAATCATGTTTAGCCAGCTTGGGTGTGTACAAACTAAAGACAAGCTAAAGGGCTAAGCTCTTTCTATGAAGTGACATTCTGGGCATGTAGGTGGAAATCAGAGAGATTTAAAACTTTGAGTCACAGAAAGTATTAGAAAGGCTATTGGATTAAGTAAATTAAATGTGTGGGATTTGGGGATGTTTAGTTTTCTTATGTGGAGTACATACTGCCTGACTCTTCTTCTTCAGTATGTACCACTCCATTATTCCCTACCTCAGCTGCTATTTTTCTCTTGAGCAGCAACCAAGGGATGCAATTCTTGTTGAGCAGGCTGACAGATATTACCAGTTTTGGGGGTTTTGTTATATTAAATTCTTTAAAGCTCCTGTTCCAACAGTCATCAGGTGATTATACTAGATTTTCAGCTTCCAAGGAAGCCAGAGCAGTAAGTCTTGCAACCTTTCTCCATCTGATCTGACAGGGACATGGCTTGACATCCATAGCACAGCAGTAGCGGCCAAGTCCCTCTTCTCACGAGAACATCACAAAGCCATTTCACCCTTCAGCACGGCTGGCTCTATAAAATCTGGCTATTTCTGAGTAACTGAGGAAAGCACAGCCACCAGAAGCTAGCATGGTTTAGGAGATGTAAAACTGATAAGCAATATACAGTGACCAGCAACAAAGCATTCACTCAGCCATTCCACCAGCCTTAGGCTAGGTACGAATTTTGCACACAACTGCTTGCACATACACCTTACAACTACCACTGCAGGGTTTCCTTCCTGCCCTGGCAGACTTTAAGGAAGCCGGAAAGTGTGCAGACACTACAGGGCATGATTCGTTGGTCACATGTTCTGCAGAAAGCATAATATAGAGCAATCATTTCCCATAGCAACCTTAACGTATGGAGAATCAATTAGAAGAAATAAACTTATTTTATTTACAAGAGTAAACATAATTAGCAAGTAAGCTATATCTAAACAATGTAAGAGAAAACGAAAGCTTTTTTAAAAGGGTCTTTTGTTTCTTCATATGAGAGCTTAATGGGCATTATTATTACTTAGCACGTTCCCAACGGGCAGCTCTGCAGCAACTGAAGGGAAGGAACAGGCAAAGGGTTTTCTGATCCCAAATGTTGCCAATGTCATATGGTCACCAGGAGTAAAATGAGTCTGGTCTAATGCAAGCGTGAACCTGTGAAATGTTCGTGTCTGAGTTAGTCACACTCGGTTCGCTTTGTAAGCATTGGAGAAACACAGGCACCTCTACTGGGAGACGCATCTCATTCTCTGGTAGAAAACTATTTTTCTGTGTGAAGGAGGCCAAGGTGACTTGCTGAGGCTTAAGCCCGTGGATTCAGACGCGCAGGGCCGCTCCCTCCTCTCCCCTCAGAGCACACGAGGCTCGCAGGCAGCAGCGCAGGCCGCCCCCTGCTGGGCAAGCGGCCGAACCACAGCTTCGGGCCTTCCTCCGCGAACCCCTGTGCTCTCCGCACGGGGCACAGCTTCCACAAAATTAAAAAAATTGTGCCCCCAGGCTGTAATTTAGCCTGCCAAACCTTGCTCCTGAAGGGGAGAGGCAGGCAATATATTTTTTTTCCCCGCAAAAGATACGGGGTTAAATTAGGGTTCTCCATTTCCTGTGTGTGGGGATGTGTTTTGTAAGAAGAGAATAAGAGCAGGGGTGCCTTCAAGCAGAAGACCCAACCTCATTTAGGACTGTGAGAAGAAGGGCCGAGCCGCGTGCTTTCAGAGAGAGCCCAAGAGTAGATAAAGCCAGGATTTCTCCTTTCAGAGTTCCTTTATACTGAGGGTGCTAACTATTGTTAAGCACCGGGTTTGGCAAAGCTTGGGCACTGGACTTCAGGAGCCTGGCCTTACTCTTTGGGTTTTAATCCTCCTTTATAAAATAAAAATAATTTTTAAAAAAGCCCTTCTCTGGTTTTCAGGGACACTGTTAATATAAACAGATGGATCAGAGATCCTCGGGATCAGGTATTGTGACAATGTCCTGCAAGTATTTTAAGATTTTACCGTACATCCTTGTATCCCAGTGATCTCATGTTCTTGGCCTTTGAGAATGTCTCTACAGAGAGAAGGAAGAGTATGAAAAGGAAAATGTCAAACCACACACACCAAAACCCTTTAGCATCTTACATGAAATATACAATAATTATTGCAGTCCTGGTATAACCATTAGTGGCAGTTGTTAAGCTTCTTATGATAAAAGCTTAAGAGGATGAGCATTATGTAATGTCCAAAACCAAAAGTATTTTGTTCTTTGACATCTCTTGTCATGTTTCTGACAAAGACTGAGCCATTAGACAAATTCTTCAGAGACTACTTTGGTGTAGATACCTTCAGAAGTGCCAAAAAATACCTATTCTTTTTTTTTTTTTCTGGCTAATTTGACTTTAAAAAACTTAATTTTGCTTTCCCTGTGGTTGAAATGGCCATAACGTGCAAGAAAACAGCTGGCATTGCTAGGAGAATAAACAATAGCATTCTGCTTTCCAGAAAGTGTATTCCCTGCAGGAATTAAACCATGGGCTGGACACCAAGTCCCAGTTTGGACCTCTTGCCAATCTGCCCCTTTTATTGAAATAAAAGAAGTTGGACTAGTACTGACAGGGAAAATCTAAACTCTTAAGTAGGATCTATACAGTAAAATTTAAAAAGACCACAAAATATTTTTCCAGTTGAAAGGCAGACACATGGAAGTCAGGGAATGCAGAATTGAGATATTTTAAGCAACATCAGTTTGGCCTAATTTGTGTCTGAATCTTTTGCTTTGTGATCAGAGATCTCTTTTTATAGCATTCTATCAGTTAAAGAGAACAAAGGCTGGTACCTCATCTGCGTCAAGTAATTCAGTGTTTCTTCTACAGAACTGGGAGTAGACAATTTGAATTTTTATTCTGTCTTAAACACCTAATTATATCTTCAGCTATTAAAGAATGTGTCCTCAGTATTTCAACGGATGAAGATTTTTGAAATTCACTGGTGAAAGCCTGGAAATCAAGTTCGTAAAAACAAAAAAAAAAATCTGAAAGTTTACTTCCTCCCATTTTTCCAATTATTTGTGAGAGCTTTATTTTAGGAATATCTACTCAGTGCTTCCGCAAATCGAATCTGATTCTACACAGAGCTAATGTTATTTTAGACCATTATATAAAGCCCATCAAAATCACTGTCTTTACTGACAGATTGAAAAACTTGAGAGATTATGTTTTCTCAGTCTCATCCAAGAACTGACAAAAATGGGAATTCCATATTTTAAGTCTCAAGCTCATTTTCTGCCTAAGGTCAAGAACTTAAAATAATTTTTTTTTTTTCAAAATCCAGAATTTATGTAACATTTCTTTTCACAATATGCTGGACTGGAAATGGCCTGCTGTTTAATACTTTGAAATAGTTATTTCCTGCACAGCGTTACATCTAAAAAGGTTGGCGTTCAGTGCAATAAAGAGCCAGTACTGCCAAAAAAGCAGCTGGAAGAAAATGTATTTTAATGTGACTCTACAAAGACTACTTGAGCAGCATTGCTGAAACAACAGCATTGATCTGCTTTGAAAAGCCTGGTAGACAGACTGTTTTAAGAAGTAGTCTGTGTGAGAGTTCAGATCTCTGCAACAGACTGCTCAATTATTAAATGCCATTAGAGGGGTACATTCATGGCTTTGACTATATTGCAATGCAGAGGATGTCTGTATGTGCAACATACTGCAGTATGTTTCTGAAAGTGCATTGCATACTAACCGTGATTACATTATCTCCCACAGCCAAAGACAGCTTATAGCATCAGGAACGGTTCCGTAGCTTAACTTTGGTTCTATTACTGAATCTGAGCTTAATCTCCCTGAGACAATTCTTCTTGTGTGAAGTAACAGTTCAGCTTCCTACAGTCCTGTAAACTGACAGTATCTACACTGAACCAGTATATGCCATACACTCTACCTAACAGGACTCCAGGGATACCAAGGAAACACTCTGAGCATCGTGCAGACTGACCAGAAAGTGTAGCAGGCAATAATAATCATGCTATTGACAGGTAAAGTTATACAAAATTTAAAAACCATGAGTGCCTCCAGGACATTCCTTTTGCCATTCTGACATTTATAGAACGGAGATTCATGTAAGCAAAATCCAAATTTCTGCAAAAGAATCACCACTTACTTGGCACTGCACTTTTTTTTTTTTAAATATGTATTATTTTGCTTGGATTTCAGATCTTGACTGCTGCATTTCTCTTTAAAGTAGCAGAACCTGTAGACTGCAGTGTGGGCCCAGGCAAGTGGCTCGATGCCATGGCATGCGAGCACAGGATCCAGGCCGAACCAAACTACCTTTCCTACCCCTCATCTTCCCCACACCCAGCCATCTAGCATTTCCTGCAGAAAGTATCTCTGGGACTTAGCAACTCTGCAAGGCTGGCCTCAGGCACCCATCCCCTAGCCCTGCTGCAAGGCTCTCCAGGTGTGCTGGTATGGGGCTGTATTTTGGATTTCTGTGAGAACAGAGTTGATAAAAAAGAGCTGTTGTTGCTGAGCAGGACTTGCACAGAATCAAACCCTCTTCTGCTTTTCATGCTGCCCCACTGGCAAGGAAGTTAGGGGTGCCTGGGAGGTTGGCAGGAGACACGGCTGGGACAGACTGACCAAAGGTATATTCCATACCATATGACATCATGCTCTGTATATAAAGTGGGGGGAAGAAGGAGGGAAGCAGGGACATTTGGAGTGACGGTGTTTGATTTCACAGGTCACCACTCCATGTGACAGGACCCTGCTCTCCTGGAGATGGCTGAACACCTGCCTGCCCATGGGAAGCAGTGACTTAATTTCTTGTTTTGCTTTGCTTGTGTGCATAGCTTTTGCTTTTCCAATTAAACAGTCTTTGTCTCAACCCAAGAGTTTTCCAGCTTTTATCTTTCCGATTCCTTCCCCAATCCCACTGACTGTGGAATGAGCAAGCAGCTCCATGGGAGTTGGTGGCTGTGTGGAAGGGCAGCAGTCAGGCCTCCTTCCTGCCCACCTCACACCAGCAGCCCACAGGAAACCAAGGGAGGATTACATTGCTCCCATACTAGCAAGACTCATATAAATTAACAGGTTGGAAGGGACGTTAAAGATCATCTAGTCCCAACCTCTCTTGCAATAGGCAGGGACACCTTCCACTAGACCAGGTTGCTCAAGGCCTTACCCAACCTGACCTTGAACAGTGGCAGGGTTGGGGCATCCATAGCCTCCCTGGGAGACCTATTCCAGTATCTCACCACCCTAATAGTAAAGAATTTCTTCCTAATATCTAGCTTAAATTTCCCCCCTTTCAGTTTGTACCCATTACTCATTGTCCTGTCACTACAGTTCCTGACAAAGAGTCCCTCTCCAGCTTCCCTGTACACCCCCTTCAGATACTGGAAGGTTGCTATGAGATCTCCATGCTCCCTCCTCTTCTCCAGACTGAACATTCCCAACTCTCATCCTGTCTTCATAAGGAAGGAGCTCCAGTCTTATCAACTTCATGGCCCTCCTCTGGACTTGCTCCATGTCCTCCTTCTGTTGGGAGCACCAGGACTGTACCCAGTATTCCAGGTAGGGTCTCACAACAGCAGAGTAAAGGAGGAGAATCTATTCCCTCGACCTGCTGCCCACACTGCTTTTGATACAGCCCAGGGTATGGCTGGCCTTCTGGGCTGCAAGTGCACACTGCTGGCTCATGTTGAGTTTTTCATCAACCATCATCCCCAAGTCTTTCTCCCCAGGGCTGCTCTCAATTGCCTCTCCACCCAGGCTGTAGGTGTGTCTGGGATTGCCCTGACCCAGATGTAGGACCTTGCACTTGCCCTTGTTGAACTTCATGAGATTCACACGGGACCATCTCTCAAGCCTATCCAGATCCCTCTGGATGGCATCCTTTCCCTCCAGCGTGTCGATGGCGCCACAGAGCTTGGTGTCATCAGCAACTCTGATGAGAGTGAACTCAATCCCACTGTCCATGTCGCAGACAAAGATGGGGTACCCATCCCAGTACCGACCCCCAAGGGGCACCACTCGTCACTGGTCTCCACTTGGACAATGAGCCGTTGACCACAACTCTTTGCCTGCGGCCACTGAGAAGAAAAACGCTACACCCAGGCACCACGGCCCTGAAGACCGACCTGGGCTGCGAAGGGAATGAACCTTCCCGCCCCACGCCAAAGCACCGCTCCCCGGCCGGGCCCGTGTGGGCGCGGCCGCCGCGCCTCCCGGCCGTCCCCGAGGGCGATGCCATGTGCCGCGGAGGGGGCGCCACAGCCCCCCCGCACGGCTCCGGCCGATCGCTCCTTGGTACGGCCCTCTCGCCTCTCCTCGCCGCTTCCCGCCCTCCAGCGCCTGCGCGCTCCCCGCGCTCGCGGCCCGGTCCCGCCGCTGGGCTGTGCGCCTGCGCGCCGGCCCGTACGTAAGCGGCGCGCGCCGGACGTGCCGGCGCCTCGCGGTGAGACTCGGCCGCCATGACCTCCGCGCTGGAGAACTACATCAACCGTATCCTCCGCCGGGACGCGCGGCACAGGGAGCGGCGGGCACCGGCCTCCCCTCCTGAGCGGGGCCCTGAGGGTGGGCCTGGTCGTGGCAGCGCGGTTCTGGTGCTTGGGCCCGTTCCTGTTGGCGGTGTCGGTTTCTCCTTACAGGAGATTAGCTTGCAGGCCGGAGGTTACCCAGGAAATGGGGTCCCCTACAACACCCAGTGCTGCCGAGCTGAGCGTTGCCCTGTCCGTGATGAGGAACGAGATTCGCGGTGGGCCTGCTCCCTTAAAGGGCTGTTAACATGTGTTTAGATACCAGCTTTGCATCACTTGCTTAAAACCCACGAGCTGGGCTTCTTGGAACGCTTTTGGTGCTAGTTTTTTTGTGCTCCTTGTAACCCGTGGGCGTTTTCAGTTTTATTCACAAACAGTAATATAATAACGCAGAATTAGTCAAGGTGATGGATATATGGTCATCAAATTGGGATAATCAGATCTTCAGAAAGAAGGGATGCAGAATGCTAGCCTCGAGATCACCACTGCAGAGCTGTTTTTTAAGGACCTAAAGTGTTTAGAAAACTTTCAGTTTTGAGGTAGTGCAGTTAGTAATGGGAAGAGAGGTGAGCTCAAATCTTTATTCTGTTTTTAAGGCTTTTCATGTTTGTGTATGACTGTCCGTGGTTGGGTGAAGAGAAACTTTAAAAGAGATGTTATTGAAAAATACTGTATTGTCAAATGTAATTATCAGCCATGCTGCTTTAAAAAAAACCCGCTGATAGGCTTTTTGGGCTCTTGATGGCTCATAAAAGTTATATTACATATGAGTGTTTCAGAAAATGTTAATGGTTCTATTTCAGATATGACTAAATACTTCCTTAATGAAATATCAGGTACTGTTGCAGTAATTACTTCTGATGGAAGAATGATTGTTGTAAGACTTATATTTTTTAACATTTTATTTTCCCCCATAAAGACTTTCCATCGTGTGGCAGTAAAGAAGCTCTTGTTAGGATAGTCTCACATATACACACTTCTAAATTACATAGTATAGAATAATTGCCATAAAGCTTAAAAATAATTTTATAAACACTTACTGGTTCTTGCATGTCAGCTTTTTCCATTGATAAATTTGTGTGTGCAGATGCCCTGGCCTTTTTGTCAAATGGCTTTTTCTGTGGGAATGCACAAAAAATGCATTCTTCTAATTTAGTTTCCATCTAAAATGTCTTTTTTATTCTGTAAGCTCTTCAGCTTCCATGCTAAAACCATTTCTTCCCTATGGCTGTAGAAAAACATCACCTGGAGAATTGTTGTGGGCTTCTGTTTATACCTGAAAACCTGAGGATAGGCCTACTTAATATATTAGACTGTATAATATTTTTGGTTTTATTGCTTCTGTGTTTTGGGGGTTTTTTTTCTTGCATCGCTTCCCCCCATCTTTTATTCTTTTGTGTTTTGAGTGTAACTTAATAGTATGATCACTGCAGGAGGACTGTATCTTTCTGTCTGTACTTAGCTTTGTGTAGGCTCTGGAAAGAGAAAACAGAAAAGTACTTTGGCTTCACCAAATCTGCTTTGAAGTCAGTCGTAAAGATTTGAATGGAGTTTGTATATATGACTCATAGTTAGTATAAATGCATATTGCCACTCTTTGAAGGGCTGTTTTATGTGAGCTTGAATTTCTTAATCAATTAGCGATTGTAACTTTTATGTTATCATTTTTTCCAAATACACACTGAAGTAGCACAACAATCCTGTATTTTTAAGTTTAGTTTCTAAAAAATAATTTAGTAAACACAAGTTAATATCCTTCAAAGAGATACCACTTAAAATTGCTTGTTAGGAATGGTTTCAATGTTGTTGACCACAAGAATCCAACTTTCCTGTTCTTTGTTTTATTTGATTATTTATTTAATTTCTGGAAACTTCCATACAAAAAAACAGTGTAGAAATATTAAAGTTAGTTGTCTAGAGGAACATCATTGATAAAATGGAAAATTTACTTTTTTAATGCTGAAGCTTATTGTGCCTTTTAGCATGAACATGCAGTAATACATGAACATACTTTTCTTAAATTGATTATTGCTTTTAAAATTTCATGCTGTTTGTGTTTAAGCCAAAGAATAAAACCTAACTAGAGCATCTGTTCTCTGTACCTTAGTTTTGCCACCATGTTTAAGATACCCTTGAGAGCAAAGATGAAAAATTTTAAGGGCAATTGGAGTGCTTTTTTTGTTTCGTGTGTTTTTTTTTCAGGGAACGCTCAAAGGTTTTGATCAGACCATAAACTTGATTTTGGATGAAAGCCATGAAAGAGTGTTCAGTTCTTCACAAGGAGTTGAGCAAGTAGTGCTGGGCTTATACATTGTAAGAGGTGATAATGTGTAAGTATACTATGTTCTTGCTTAAATCTTTTCATACAAACTTTGTGCATGTGTGTATATATGTTTTTTGGTTTTTTTATCTGTATAAATCTTGACAGCCCCAGACACCTTGCATCTTTGTATCTGTGGGTTGCACTGAAAGAATTGTCAAAGCTAAGTCACCATCCCTGAAGGTATTAAAAAGATGTGTAAAAGTGGCACTTAGGGACATGGTTTAGTGGTGGACTTAGCAGTGTTAGGTTAATGGCTGGACTTGATCTTGCAGGTCTTATCAAACCTAAATGGCTATGATTCTGTAGTAAATAGCAAACATCTACACTTCTTTTACAGAAGTGATTGCCTCATAATGTTGAGATTGAAGATGATCTGAGGGCTGGAGCATCTCTCCTACAAGGACAGGCTAAGAGATGATGAAGGAAAAGATAGAGTAATAACCAAAAAATGAGATAGAGCTTGTGTGCAAAAAGTTAGGAATCTGGTATACAAAGTTGACTTTCAACAGCCTTTTTTTCTTTTTTTTTTTTTTTTTTTTTTTTTTTTTTTTTTTTTTTTTTTTTTTACAGCAGGTGTTCACAGAGAGCACTTCATAATCTGGAAAATCCTTGAAGGTTCTGACTTGACAGTGTAGCAAGCGTTGAAACCAATGTAGTGACATGTCAATTGTATGAGTTGATATTTGATGTAAAATTCCCTTGCAAAATGAGGGTAAAAGCTCATTAAGTGTAGAGAAAAGTAGCTGGTGTGCCAAACCTTTGGGAGGGTTACAAGAGAAGTGGAAAGAAGGCCTGGTAAGTGGGCCAGCTAGGAAGATTACTTTTGCAGCAGCATTCTGAAACTGATGGCAAAAGTAAGATTATTTTATTATCACAGCTAGGAAGAAAGAGTGTGTTGCAGTGACCAATACATGAGCCTGGATAGGAATTTTCATGTTCTAAATCTCATGGATACTTCTGTACAACAAAATGCCAAGGCTTAAATTGATATCTAGGTGCCTTTATCTAACATCATCGAGAAAGTGGATCATTCTGAATGCTTTAATCACTTTTGACTTAAGCTTTTAAGAAAAAGTAATTTGACACATGTACAAAGGTGGGACTATGCATGCCACTCTACCAGTAGCTTTTCATTCAGATAGTAAAAACATGTATAAAACAACAAGTAATTGTTTACTACTTCATCATTTCATCATACAGTTGAAATGTGTGATGAAAGACATCATCATACAGCCACATTACTCAATTGTATCCAAAATATTCTTCTGTGAAGTACAATTTTTCTTGCAATCTTAACAAACTCAGACATTTATTACAAGTAATAATTCTGTATTCATGCAACTCTTCAACATGCTGAAATTCAGCATTCTTATAGGAAGAAGTGAAAAGAACTAACAGATAAATAACAGTAACTTCAAAATAGGGGGCTCTCATGAAATAGGGAAGCTGTTGAAAAGTAAAAGAAAAGAAACAGTCATGGTACAAAGTACTTCCAGACATTCCAGTGTGCATCACTAGAAGTTTTCCTGGAATATATAGCATCAATCAGAAGTAGTTGGTATAGTTCAACAGCAAGTAAGGGTTGTTAGAAGATAAAATACAGCTTCTGTTTTAGAACTGTGTGATTTGATTTCAGCATATGATAACCTGATTTTTTTTTTCCATTGCAGTGCTGTGATTGGTGAAATTGATGAAGAGACAGATTCAGCTCTTGACTTGGGGAATATTCGAGCAGAACCTTTAAACTCAGTTGTGCACTGAAAAGATAAAAATGCACAGGGACTTTGTAAATCTTTGGTTGTACAGACCTATTTAGCAATGTGGACAGTTTTTACAAATTGTGTTTAATTTGTTTAGTCACCAGTTGTTTATTATGAATATATTGTAGTTTTGCATGTAAATTAAAGTTTCTACATTTTGCTAAAGATACTTTCATTGAGCTCCTTTTGGGATTTCATGCTGCATAATTTCACTGGGAAATGCAATCAGTATCCCTGATGGTCCTGATACTGTGTATATATACCTTGTTCTTAAAATAAGATCTCATTCCTAAAGGTAAACCAAGGTTTTTCATGTTAACCCAGGATTATTTGAAGGTAGATGTGTAACAGTCAGTTTATCCATCTCTAAATGTAGTTCTGGCTGTAAGTAGAAAACTGTTCTTTGTAATTGTTTGGGGGTTTTTTTGTGTATGTGCGTAGTGTAGAAAGGAAGAATGTTAAAAGCTTTCACAGTCAAATTAATGACTTCTGCACATAATACTTTTTGTTGTTTGTCAGACTTTGTTGTTCAGTCCCCAGAATTATACTGGAGGTGCAGGAGTTCGTAGTGCCTTAATCCTTGCAGACAAATTGGAGAAACAGACTTCTGAGCAGCAACAAAAAACCCAAATGCAGACATTTATCTGAAGCCCATTAAATTCCAGATCAACTTTCTCTATCTTCACCTTTCAGTAGCTGTTGTGTTGCTCAAAATTTGGGTAAGATCTACAGAAAGAGAACTGTGTGTTTGCTAATGTGTAACCACTGTCTTAGAATGTAGTTTAGAAGACACAGAAGTACTTTAGATAGGTAAATTAATTATTATGAACGAAATTTGCCTTAATATTGAATATAAGGATCCCATGTAACAATGATCACTTGTAGGCCTCTTACACATCAGCCACAGCCAAGCTAAGTGGGACAGGCTCTGTGCAGTGTAGTGTGTTTGAGGCCATATCAGCAAGAAGAAGTCTGTACTCTTGAACAAAGCTGTTTTTGTTACTCTCCCATGTCCCACAGGTCCAGTATTTTTCCCCTGTATATAAATGTGCTGTCAAAACAAACATAAAAGGAATTTTAATGTGCATATTTGGGGGTTTTATACTGATTTTAATATTAAGTAGGATTTGGTACTTTTCGTTGCAAGTTCACTGTTTGGAAACCAAATACATTGAAGTGAAAATATTTGTTCTCCATAAAATGTTTCTCTCAATTCTTGTAGCTTCCAGCTTGTTTTCTGAGATTGTTCTTGGTGGAGCATGTGAAGCCCAGCAAACCTTTTTCTGCCTTTATCCATCTTGTGATCTAGTATTGTGTCGTTTTAAGTACACATTTCTGCAGGGAATTGCTGAGCAGACATTGAATAACTCAAATTAGGGTTTTTCTGTGATTACCAAAAGTGCGTACTAAGTTTGGCTAGTACTAGTTTGGCTTTTCACATAATTCATTATGTGAAAAGAATCAATCAGTTTCATGAACCAGTTAACAAAAAAAGCCTTTTTGCTACCGAAATGCTGATACTGGCACAAGAGAAAAGAAACTATAGGAACTGAACTGTAGTGATAAAGAAAAAATAAAGCAGATTATTAAATTAGGTATTTTAGAGCTCAGCAAAAAATGGAGAGGCAAAGAGTGGAGTCAGGATGAGCGGATTTTCAATGCACTGCTTAGTGTTGGATGTATTAGGAGAGTTGCAATTGAAACACATGGATTGAATACTTTTAGAAGCACTGGAAAAACTATGGAAATATGTTGTCTTATAGCTGAGAAACTATGTTTGGAGATTAGTCATGGAATGCTAATGCATATGGAGACCATCTACCTCAAACACATCATTTGCAATGCAACTCCTTGGTCCTGTGTTTGAGGATTTAAAATATGAGCTGCTGATGTGAGTTGAAATTGTTTTGTCTGACCTTGAAGTGCTGTTCTCAGATGCAAAGCTGTGGAACAGTGGCAGTGAAGTTGATCAGTAAAATCTAGGGAGTGACCAGGTAAGAATTCCAGTTGTTGAAGCTGGAAAACCATGATCTGGAAAATGATTGTTTGCAATCTGTGTTTTAAACACCTAAATGCAAACTCTGTCTTTTCCTTCAAGTGGGTGACCTCGGTTGTTGCATTTACTTTTCTGAGCCTGTGAACCTGTGTGTGTAGGATGGTGGGGAGCTACAGCTTGAAGAAATTGTGTCTGCACTTACAGGCTGACCTAAACCTGGGGCATTCTCCAAGGGATTACTGAAAAAGATTAACTGCCTTTTGGAGAAGGATCCTGACAACTGACTGTGCAAAGCCCAAATGAGTTGATGAAATGCAGTTGATTGTAAAATTGACTGTTCTGCAGTCAGATAGGCAAAGGATGGCCAGCTTATGTCTGCTTGGAATTGTGGGCAGTAGCTCACCTCTGCGAACATGGAGCCTGCTCAGAAGCAAAGCTGACACCGTGGAGGTTGCTAAATTTCGTGCTTAGCAGCAATATAAAGCTTTTCACAGTTGTGATTTTTTTGGCTTATGCTCATGGTTTGTTTCAGTTTCTGCTCCAACATTTCTTTCAGTTTGATGTTACTGGCTTCGGTCTGGATTTGACCAAAGCCTCTTCTGGATGTAATGGTGAAGGGATCAAAGCCTGGAGACCTAGTCAGAAGGGATTTCTTGAAAGCAAATCTAGGACTTGATAATTCTTTAACAAATTGTAAGATGCAATTAAAGCTTTGTGAACTTTCAGGGACTCTAAGCTATAGTGTCTAACTAGGTCTCTGTAAGTATAGGGTGCAGAGAAATCACTCAATAAAATATTTCATGCATGAAGTTGAATTATAACCAGTCTGAAAGAGTATTTTCATTGAATCAAGCCTATAGCACAGTCCAAGCTAAAAAACAGATCACCAGTGAGAGTAATTTATGTCATTCTTTTCATAAATGAAGAAAGATGGGAAAAATCAATGGGATTGGAACCACAAAGTGGACATAGAGTGATGACCTAGTATTAGTGATTCTGAAGAAGCATGTTTGTCCCTTGAGAAAGAATAGGGTGGAAGCTCAGCACAGGGGAAAGCTCTGTGTGTCTTGACACTAGGGGAACCCACTCTACAGTCAGTGTTGCAAGCACATTGAAGGTAGTAAACAGGTAAAACAGAGCAAATAAAGTAGAGCTGAATTTTTGAGAGGAACACTTAACTCCTCAAGTGCTGAAGAGGTATGAAAGAGGACTGGATGGAATGGGCAAAGAGCACCACAGATAATAGTTCTGTGTTGAGCAGGGGTGTGCTGATCGTTGTGTGCCAGCTGGCTGGGGTGAAGGTTCTCCTGTTTACCAGTGATTGCAGAGATGTAGCAAAGCAAATTTCTCCTAGGAGATGAGTAGTATTGTCTGCAAAAAGCATTTGGTTTATTCTTACTGGAGGGAAGACTACTCTCAACAAAAAAAGAGTAACTTTTTAGAACTGAAGGCTCTCCCAATTAATTCTGACTGCTGGTGCCTTACGACTGTCACCTGGTTCCATGGGGTACAGGAAGAGCCCTGCTGAGATAGGAAAAAGGTATTCGTGGAAACTGTCTTCCTGCAATGAGCCTAGATTAAAGATCCAGTAAATAGCAGATGATATTCAATAAAAATCCAGTGAGTCCTTGCAGAGTAATAAACCAACTATACAAAAATGAGAAGGGCAGAGAAAGGTGATACTAAGGACAAAAGGAAGTAATGCTGAATTGGAGGTAATTGTCATATTCCATTAAGTTTCCTGCTTTGTCATAGGTTGGTCACTTCCTCCTTTTGTTTGTTTAATAAACAAGGACAACTCTTGACTAGTAGTGGAAAAGGATTCCTCCAGTGAAATGAACGAGCTGGTTTATAGAGATTAAGTAAATTAATTTGGTCTGCATGAAGAAACACAAAAGCTACCTTCTGTGGTCCAAGGGCAATTTCTCTAGCTGTAATCCATGCCTCCATGTCCCTTTCACATAGTTGCAATCAAAGTGCTTCAAATGTTGCATGGCCTACAAGTGGGTTACTGCCTGTACTGCACTGAAAGAACATGGGTACTGTTTTGAGGATGTAATCCAACAGTGGAGAATTTCTGTACACCGTGACCTTTGCTATCAGCTATAGCCTGTTGTCCTTAGCCCTGGAGGTAGTGTTTATTCTTCAATCCATTTTATAAGTAAACAGCTGAGATACACATCAAACACTCTGTGTTAGAACTGAAGATAAAATGCAGGTCAATGGTATGATACATTTATCTCATGACCATTGCCATACTACGTTCATAGCAAATATACCAGATCTGTGTGCCTGAGTAAGCGTTTTGTACCCATGGCAACATAATTCTACCTCTTAGCCTCTGCTGCATGCTGCTGCACTCTGCTAAGAATTTTATTCTGCAGATTAGTACAGAAATTATCCTTAAATACCAGGGTTGTGTTCTCCCTGTATTGGTACGAAAGGATTTAATTTATTCCACAGTTAACATGACAAATACTAGGTCATGAGCTGTAGCTCCTTTAGGAATTAAATTACAGTGACCACAAAGGCACTTCTCAAGAAGGAGAAGAGTCTTGGAAACTATGAATGTGAGTTACGGAGTGAAAAAACCAAGATGATCTGTGTTTGCTAGTTATATTTGGTCTATGATACATTTTTGGCACCTGTGTATGCTACTCTACTAATTTTTACTGAGGTTCTTATTTCTGCTTTCCAGTTGGGAGAACTGCAGTTTATTGATAAGAATAATGAAAATAAATCTGTGGATTAAGTGGAAGTTGCTGTAGCCAGAAAATCTGTGTCATATCAATTAGTTTTAGCTTCTCTGTTGCTTTAATAATAAGGCATTATAACTTCAAGTATCAGGTATTCATGGATGAATAACTATGAAACCCAGATGTGCCAGAAGGTCAAGATTCTTGAGGTGAAGGAGGGAAAACTTGTACCAGACCTAGGTTAAAAATATATGGCAGAAGGTAGTAAAGAGCCAGGTATTTGTTCTGGAAATCCTGTTCCTGATCGCCTCTCTTAGTGTGCTGTATTTGATTTAAGGGTCTGTTTCAGGGGCCTTTTTTTCTGTAATTTTTACAGTAATGGCAGAAATGCTGATATTTCTTACATCAGCAGCATTTTCCCTGAAGAAAATAAAAGCTCCATTGACACAGCTGAAAATCAAAGCTGAAATCACAATAGCATTCAGACTTTTGCCAAAACCTGCTTGCTAGCCCTAAAAGCAGGACTTATCTACTTGGTAATATGTTCCTTCCTAGAGCCTTGCAGCACGTTCCAGGAGCTCTGGAACTTGCTTGGAACAATGTGCTGCTGCCGTTCAGCCTTACATCAATACCAGTGCCACCGGATGCCAAAAAATTTCACTCAATGCTCAACTTCTTTCCTGGTACTTGCACTTTTAGATGAAAGGCTTTCATTACTTAAGGGAGCACAAGCACATGTGCATGTACTGCTTTTGTCTGCTAAAACCTCTTTTATGGCTTTCCTGCCATCTTGTTGTTTTATACTCTAGGTTTATTTTATCTTTAGTGTCGAATCCAGCAGTGATGATTACAGTGGTCTGCATAGAAACAGGAGTGGAAATTATTCAGGTGGAGAAATTGAAGAAGCGGGGTCTGAAGTACTCTAATGCATAAAAAATAGAAGTAACTAGGATGGAAACCTGTTGACTGTGAACAAAGTTGGGCTTTACAGCAGTGGTCATTGTAGTGAAATTCTCTGAAACACAGATACAGTTATTTCATCTGTGCAAATCATTCATCTTACAAGAAATACTGAGAAATTGTGAGAAAACATCTTCTACTCAGAAATATTTTAAGGCACTGGAATTTTATATGAAAGCTTCCTATCCTAAAATGTTACTTTTTAATTATGGTTATTGCTTTGAATTTTTGTGCTTAAATTTTTGGGAATTCTCACTTGTGTAATTTTCAGACTTCAACTCTGTTCATGATGCAGATGAAAACCTGTATGCACATAAATGCTGCCATGTTTCTGCAAAGTGGCCTGAGCTGCTGGTGATGTATGGCTGGGATCAGCAGCATTCGCACTGATGAACATGTGTGTGATGGAGAGTCCTTGGATACAGGGGACAGGTTGTCAAAATTGTATTCAAAGCAGCATGCATGCAAAAGACCAGGAGAAAAAGTGCAGCAATAAACCCTATAGCTATCTAGAACCGTTTCAAATTTGGTTTGTAGCACTCCCAATTAATAAAACCATTTCTTGCCAACTGCCACATAAATACCACCTCATCTGTACCATACCATGCATACAGACTGAATGTACGGGAGTTGTGTTTTGCACTGAGTTACAGGACTGAACAGAAGCCAAGGCAGGAAGTGATTATGGCTAAGGAGCTGATGCTGATTGAAAATGTGTGATGCTGTGGAGGAAATATCACACAATAGAACCTCAGTTAGTTTGGAAAGAGATATAAAAACCAGCACATTAGGATGTAAACAGTCAGTAGGACTGGGGCCAGCCTTTCTCCTAACAATCAGATCATTAGCAGTAGGAGCGTGCAGAATGATTTCCATGATTAAACTGCAAGTGCAAAATCTATGAACCTGTGTGCTCATCAATGCTGAACGGAAGCAGCCTTCTTGCTTTTTGCCATGTTTCTTTTTACGGGTTGTCCTAACTCATCCTGGATACAAGAGTCAGGCGTAAGCACAGCTTAAATCTAGGAAGTGCAAATGGTCAAGGACTTTGAAAAGACAGGCTTAAGATTATTTTGTGTAACTATGATAAGCTAGGATCACTCCCTGGAATTGCACTTCTGATTTTCATGACAGCTTCCCTGAAAAGTCATTGGCTCACACTGAATTAAAATTGTCAGGATCCAAGTGGAAACAGTCTCTGATAAGAAATGGAACAGAGGGATTGTTGTAATTTAAGTGATGATCATTATGTGGGTGAAGGGGACAGTTTCCTGATTTGTCTAGAGACTAGTTTAACTTCTTGCATCATTTGTAACATCCATCAAGTAATTTTGAGTTTTATGCTGTAACTTCTGATTTCACCATTTTATGGAAGTCCAGCCAATGTAGAAAGCAGTAAGAAAGACAAACATTAATATGTTTGTATGTATCCATTTCATTTGTTGATAAGACGTACAATGCTTTACAACCACATTGCATGGGTCAATAGTTTTGAGTTTGGTTTTAATTATGCTTTTTCTGAGTTTCAACAGCAAAGTGCAGATGCTGGCAGAATGGCCCTTAGCTAAAAGGGAATTAACCAGGCTACCCTACTGTTAATGCCACTCTTCAACACACAGGTGTGCCCGAGCAATGCCCTCCATCATCTTGGGCCTTTATGCAACAGAGCATTAGTTACGAAAGTACTGAAAGTACTGAAGTTTCCATGCTCTCTGCCGTGGGCCACCAGAGCCTTAGTAACTTAATGAAGCAAGAAACTTCTACGATGACAAAACTTCTACTACAGGACCCAAAAAGCCCTAATCAGTGAAGCTAATCTAGGCATAGAGAAGTACAGGTGAGTTACAAAAGCCAGCGAGCAATCTCTTTTCCATGCACTTCTAGTACATATTTTTATCTGTTCCTGACTGCATGCCCAGAACATCGACACATCTTGTCTTCTGTGTTCAAAATGAAAGTTGGTTTTTCTCACAGTGACTTAGGTCCAGATGGCAAAATGAGGCAAAATGAAGCTGCTTCTGTGTATTTAGAAATGAATTTGGAAAGCAATAAAGTCATTTAGGAGAGGAGATTAAATTCAGCCCATGTTTGAAGTAACTGCTTTGCCCAAAAAACGATGGGTAAACATTAAACCCTCATCCCCAAATATGTCCTTTCCTTAATGGAAGAAGGCTTGGCTCCACTGTAGATATGAAGAAATTAACCGAGTTTTAAAACCCAGCTTCTTCAAAACATTCTTGCATTCCCAGGCTACAGCCCTGCAACTCTTGAAAATTAGAGGACAGCATAAAACAATTTGAATAAATACAAAGGCATTTTGTTGATTAGGTTGGTTGAAGAATTCTATGGAAAAGGGAGCTGAAATGTGCCCATGTCATTCAGAATTTTGAGGTAAATAATTTCTGCTGTGGCTACCTAGCTGCTGTGAAAGGACTGTTAGCTTTGTACTGTGTTATTTTTGCCTTGATGCGCTGAAACTATGTAAGCATGATTCATTTAGTGAAAAGCCATTCCAGAGGAGCATTTGAGTTGGATGGTAACTGTCTATCCGTTCTTGCAAAATGGAATGTAGTTGTATGCACAGGATTTTGGTAATACAGCTGGAGATAAAAGGTGATGTTTCTCTAAGGCTGTGACAGTAGGCACTTCAGTGGCAACAAGGGGACTGACAGCAGTGTTCACGTAGGTGTCACAAGTGTTTATAAATGTGAAAGAGGCATTTTTTGTTTACAAAGATGCCTAGAGCTCCATTTTACACAGAGGTGCTGCTACAGATGTCTGGTAATAGGCCTCTGAGGTGGGAGCAGATTTTTTACTCTGTTTCTACAGTCAAAAAGAAATTATGAGAAGATAAAAACTGAAAATTGTCCTTGTCATTTGCAATACACAGCTGTGCTCATAATACCTCACATGGTTCAAATTATCTCAAATAAAGCATGGACTGTGCTTCCTGCTTGTGTAAGTCACTTCGTGCCTATAGCAGTGATTAAGTAAAAGTAATGATTAATAAGTCATCATAGGCAATAAGTAGTAGAACAGTCAGCTATTACAGTAACTTCAGCTAAAGTACTGCTTAAGCTTAGGGGAGTTTTAGGGTAAAGAGTAACCCTGTGTATTGTCATGTAACATGGTAGCAGCACCACTTTCAGGATGTTGTTTTCAACAAATACCAAGAGTCAGCCATCCACTTTTGAGAACAGCTTTTTCACTGCTGAACAAGAAAACAAAACAAATCATATGTCAAGTTAATGAACTGACTAGACTTTCCCTTACTGTTATGCTAGATGCTATCACTGGCTTTCAGTTTGCTTTGTCCAGCAGTCAATAACCTTCACTTCTCACCAAAAGCCAGCAGTAAAGAAGCATTTACCATCGGCTTTTCCAGGCAAAGGGAATTTGTAGCTTGTTTGGTTTTATTAACAGGTGGTTTGTCTCTATATCCAGGTAAGGGTGGTGAGAGGTGCCTCTAAGGTAAAGAGGAGATGAAAACAGTTGGTCAGTATGCTGACAGGATATCAGAGTTACATTCTCTCTGCAAAGCATTAATGAGGCAGTTGGAACTGCAGAGGTAAGTGAATTTTAAGCAAATCCTGGATATTTCAGAGGCCAAGGTTCACTGAGTGGATATGTGGGGGTTCTGGTAACACTACTCAAAAAGCCTTTAATAAATTGTTGAAGCCACTATTCTGCTAATAAATAACAATGAAAAACTAATTATGTTTTGTGGCCACAACTCAGTGCAACATTTTGAAGACTGGAAAACCCAGACAACTTCTTACATCATTTGTTGTGAGGAAAGAGCAACTGGTATAATGAGATTTCCTGAAACAGATGATATATTCTGTAAAACTGAATTATGAAATCTAGTAATTGTCAGCAGCTACTGACCTGAAAGGGTTTTTAAAATACCTTAGCAAGGAAATTAAGAAACACAGTTGCTTTCTCTTTGGAAAGTAATCAGGAAGTTCCAAAAATTAAATGTGACTGTTACAATGCAAGCCAAAGCAAGCCTTGCTAAAGTAAAGACATGTGCGCCGCTCCCCCTCTGTCCATTCAATTACTCACATAATCATAGAAGGCTACTAGATGGGCATGGCATTATTTTCCCCTTTTCAAACCTGTGCCCACTCCTTCCCATCACATTTTTGTCCCTACCATCTTCAAAAATGGCATTCCTGAAGAATGTACTCCATCACCTACCCAGGCAGTGAGATGAGGCTGACTGGCCTGTAGTTCTCCCGGTTCCTCTTGCCCTTCTTGAAGACCAGGCAGGTATTTCCTATTTTCCAGGCCTCGGCAGCCTCCCCTGACTGCCTTAGCCCTTCTGAGGTCACCAAGTGTCCTCACTGTGACACTGGAGACAGACCTTCAAGAGAAGGAGTGGATTTCTCCTTAGCCATGCACCCCAGCTGCCAACGCTGCCTTTCTGTTCTGCCGCTCCACCAGCCAACCGACAGCACGCAGCCTGCTACAAACACACTTTAAAACACGTCCCTGTTTGTCCCAATCACAACAGAAAGTGAAGGCCCAGAGGTTCTGCACTTGCTTTCTGGGTGGAGAGATGCTACAAAGTCCCGAAAGCAAGCTGGAGATATTTCCTAAGGCTTTTTTTTGCCCTTGCGGGCTACAGCTGGGTCAGCTCCGCACAGGCTCAAAACCTGTGGGATTTGCCCGTCCTTCATGGCTACCAGAAGCTCACCCGCTGCCTTTGCCTTCTGCGCAGGCCACAAGGAGGATTGCTCTAAAATGCAGGAAGAGTCTAGGAACCGATAATTAGCAATAGCTCAGCTCGAGCCCATGATTTTGACACGACTGCAGGAAAGGGACACGTTTGCCTGGTCTCTGGCTGTAAAAATCTGACCAATTATTAAAATTCAGAGAAGCCTCTGCCTGAATAAAGGTGCAAATGAGACCATGTGCCAAAGTGTCTTGGAGTGACGTTATGATGTGTATCCCCTATCATCACCCTATACCCAGACATGATTCCTGTGCCTTTCTGTGCCTTTAAACTAAGCTCGAGAAAGAAAAAAAATGTCAGATGAACATTTCCAAAGCAATCTGTGCTTCAAGGTCACTACTCCTCTGAGTTCTTCTGCTGTGGGGAGAAGAGTGGAGGAAGCACCCTTCCTGCTTTTCAGCCAACTTTTCCAGCTCTGTTTCTTCAGAGAGAGACAGAGAGATAAACTTTGTTTCCCTGGGACTTTGGTTTCTTTTTTTCTTCTCTTCTGGACTTTTCAGAGCACCAGAACATCAGAACCTCACCGAGGGACCTTCCACCGGCCTGGAGGGGGGCACCATGCCAAGCCAGCTCCGAGGAAGAGGAGAGAGACCACACCCACAGAAGGACTCTAAAATCTTTCAGGTTTTCTCTCCACAGTGAGAGATTTTATTATTTAGCATTATTATTCTTTCCCTGTGAGTTCGTTAAATAAATAGTTTTCATTTTCTCTTTCACATTCCTCCGAGGAATATTTCTTTCCCGAACCTGGTGGGGGAGGGGCAGCTATAACCTGCCTTCCTTTGAGGAGATGTTCCTTTTGGACGTTTCCCTGAATTTGGCCCAAACTGGGGCACAAAGTCATCAGTATTGATTTTTATTTAACAGTAAATGTGAGGTAGAGAGAGATAGGAAAAAGACAAGTGGAGGGAGGGAGACAGACTGAGAAACAGGATAAACATCAGAAATATCACCACCCCATATGTTCCAATGACGGCCTGTTGGTTCTCATCTTGTTGGCAGTTGCAGTCCTGTTGATGTGGTGATTGCAGATTGTATCCATCAAGTGGGGAGGAAAGAGTCCACAAAACACCACGTCCATGGGGTTTATATTATGCTGAGCCTAGGTGGAAACGCCCCCTGTAATTCCCCTGGCTGAGGTATTACTGGATCATGGGACATTCCATGAGTCATTGACATCTTCTAAGATATTGCAGCTGTCTCTTACCCAGTATAGTTCAATCAATCATGGCTTATCAGCTGAGAGGAATACCTTCATCCTCTGGTACTTGAGAGGGGAGTTTTCACAGCTGAGTCATTATGTAAGGGATGACATTGGCATGGTAAGAAGGACTATCCCACTTTGCAGGGTTTGCCTCTTATCAGCCTCTTCCCTTATCTGGCAACCCAGTTGGTAGCCTCAGGTGTGCACACCCACCTGCACCAGGGAGGCCACTCTGTGCATCACTAGCCAAGCACCCAGCCAATTGTTTGAACCAGTCCAGTCTCTTGCAGCACCTGGGCAGTTACTGCAAATGGTTGAGTGTTTGAGTCATTCATAGCAGGCCAGTCTCTCAGAGTGGGACAGGCAAGGTGCATCTGTGAGCAGAGGAGAGCTCTGGAGAGTTCTGTGAGTAGGGAAGGGACGGAAAGCAATGTCAAGAAGGGGAACAATAAAACAAAGCTATTTCCTAGATTGCAAAGTTTATTAAATATCAACTACATACAGTGTAATAGCTTCACAAAAATGTATTCATATAAAGAGTGTCACAGCAGTATTTAATGCTTTTCTCACTACCTGTTAGCTCATGTCCTTGAAATAGTGGGTAAAAACTCTAAAATTCTTTTAGTCTTGATTCATCTCAGTACAATCATTCTCACCTTTCCAGAACTGGGACTTTGTTCTGTATTGGTGTTCTATACTGGTAAAGACTGTAATATCACAAACTGTTTTTCTCTTTAATCCATTTAAAGACATGGGGGGATGAGAATTCTGTGTGCAGCCTGTGAGGTAAACAAAAGGTGACCACGCCAGGTTACCCAGGAGCTGTGAGAGGTTGTGAGAGACTTTCAAAATTTCTTGCAAAGGAGAGAGTTGTTGTTTTCAGGCTGGAATTTTGTCTATCCTTAAAAGAGAATACCCCATGTGTGGCTCATGGGACAGTGTGGAAGAGATTGTGATTTCTTTCCCATGAGAGAGAGGTGTATTTTTACGGCAGCAGATTTTCCGGGCGGGGGCTGTTAGCTGGTGCAGTTTGGGAAAACCACGAGACGCAAAAGAGACCTCTATTTCCTCAAATAATAGAGAGAGACTTTTAAGAATTGTGAATGCTGACCAAATCCCATGTTTTGTTATTATTTGTGCTGGAGGAAGTAGGAGGGGGGTGCTGGAGAAAAAGGAGGTTTTTGTCTTAATCTCTTATTTCATTTTACTCTTAACTCTGTTAGTAACAAATTTTCTTTCATATTCTTTAAGTTTGAGCCTGCTTTGCATTTCTTCAAATCTCCTATCTCACAGAAAGTAAGAAATGCGAACTAAACCACTACAGCTGGTAACTTTTGTGGATGGGAAATAACAACTCACATCTTCATTAGAAACCGGTAACTTCCTGAAATAAGTAAAACTGCTATATGGTTGCTATGAATTTTCTACCACATCTGGGCTACTGACACCGTATCATCAGCTGCTAGCAGCAACAAAAAGATTGGGTATCCTATCACACAAGTTCTGGAGAGTACTGAGGAAAGTTGATAATATTAATGTTCCTTTTCTCCCCCTCCCACTGGAAGTGTTTTCAGGTGTACCACAGGTGTTGATGCAAGAGCTGCAAAAGTCTGAAGCCACAGCAATTTTTAATACAGAAATCAACACCAATACCATGAGAGGTACTGAGTTTGAGTATCCCTCATGATCTTCAAGTGTATTGTGACAGTGACTGATCATGAGCCCACGCTGCCCATGGAGGCTTTGGAGTTTCCATTCTTGAAGGAATTCAAAAGCCAACACAGATCTAGGAAACTAGCTAAAGGTGGTCCTCCTGGAGCAGGAGGGCTGGAACAACTAGCCTCCAGAGGTCCCTTCCTCCAACCTCACTCATTCTGTGATACAAAATAAACATACCAAAAAGACCATAAAACAAGTCTTGGCACTACTACACACTCACAGTCATTTTAAACCTACGTCGCATAAAGTGACAACAATGTAAAGTGCCCTTTTCTCCAGCTTGAACACCACTATAAGTTAATTAGCAGAAATTAGTCACTGCATCAGGACTGAAGCGCTGGGCCCAAAGCACATCAAATGATGTCCTAAGCATTGAAATAACACTGGAGAACTTACAAACACTTTGAGTGAAAGGATTAAACGGAACAAAGGGAATGCATTTGTTAAAACACAGAACATGAGTGGAGGAACATAATGAAGCTACTGTAATAGGAAACATTTCTGACAGTTGTGTCAAGCTCAAGAATCCAGATCAGCCAATCTGGTCAGAAAAAACAGATGTGGTTCTTACTGTGAGTGCAAAAGAAGCCAGCTATGCAGAAAAACCACAACAGATGAGTGCATTGGGCTTGACATCCATTTAATAGAGTTTATATTCAGACTACAATGAACACATTTTTGCATCTGAACCGGGGGAAGGGAAACCATAGATTCTCTGTAAAAACAAAAAATGTCCAGAGCCTTTCCACAGCATTTAATTCAAATCATGTAATTTTTGGTTAAAACATCACAGTACTCCTCTATTGCTCTGCTAAGAGGATCCTGGTCGACATGAAGGTTTTTTGAAGATCCAGCACATCCCGTGTCAAGTTCAGCAGTGGCTGGGGGGAAACGACACAAGACTCGTTATGTTACTTTTACAGCAGACAGGGAGAAATAATGCACTGTAAGAACATTTGACATAACTCAAGAGTCTGCAGACCAGAACGAGACTTTAAAATTTTCAAGGACACATAACGTTGAAAGCAGTGCTTGATTGGAACACTACTACTACACAGCTGCAGTCCCTGCAAAGCAGTGACTCTGGAGGACCAACCATCATGAAGCAGGTGGATTTCCTCTTTGGACGCCTGTCCTCAAATTATAGAGCGTGTTTTTTGCTCTGTGTTGCAAGCACTGAACTCATGCTTGCCTGAACACTACTGAACAATCTCTTCCTAAAGAAAGGCTGTCTTTTGTGCCTGATCATGTTCTTCTTACTTACTCAAAACAAGACTGCAATACCTAAGCTATAAAGACAAGCCATGAATCATAGCAAGAAAAGTCAAGATCTAACAGCGGAGAACGTGTATGGTTATGGCTTAGTACTGAATGCAATTCAAGTACAGGGAAGGGATGGCTGAAGACTACAAAGATCTATAAAAATCTAGGGGCTTCTTTGATGTTTTTGCTGGAGATGAACTCTAGTGAAAGGCAACTTCATCTTTAGCCAAGTGTTTCTGTGTGGGGCAGTGGGTGAATTTTCTTTTTGCTTGTTTTTTTCTAGGCAAGTGTATAACATTTGATGCAATATTTTGGGAAGAAGGAATTTTTCACATTCAAGTCTAAACGGGAAAGCTAGCAGAACAAAATCTCCGTGCTTAGCAGAGGAAGTTGAAAATAATGGCTTGAAAGCTGTCGAGACTTAGAAACAGTCACCTTTTTTCTTAAGAACACTAAGAATGTAATGACAAATTACCTTCTTTCAGTTCCTTAGCGATTTTTTCATCCAGTTCCTGTTGCACCTAGAATTATACATCAAATATACAGTTAAGATATAATATGACCCAAATGTAACTGTTAAAACTCCTGAAACATTCTTACACCCCACAGAAAATGTGATAAAACCTAAAAATAGCATCTCAAATGAAGATGATGGCCATTGATGGCCAAGAAGATGCCAAAGGCCTTGGACTACATGAGCTATGTGGAAAGTCTGAGAGAGCTGTGACTGTTTCTTTCCTGGAGTAGACAAAGCTCAAAGCTTGTCTATGTGTATTAACTACCTGCTGGGTGGAGTAACAGAGATGGAACCAAACTCTTGTCAGTGGTGACAGAAGAACAAATGCCCCCAAGCCTCAAGTTTTTTTGAAGCATGGACAAGCAGCAGTAAAATCCTGGGGAGACGGGAACCCCCTAGAACACGAAATGAGACACTGGTAGCAGAAGGAAGCAAGAAATCTAAACCCTAGACCAAAAGACAACCTAAAGCAGGACTAATCCTAAGCAAAACTGTAGTAGTTGAGGTGTTGGAAGAAACTACTTTCCCCAGTTTATGAAGCCTTTCCAATGACCAGAAGGTCCACAGGACCCTCTGCAACACGTGCGGATGAATGAGGAGAAGAGAAAAAGGTCTTGTTTGCCTCTTACTTATTCCAGCAACCTTGTTGTGATTCTCATCCCTGCCCAAGGAAAGAGAAATAGGTGGAAATAAAGCCAACACATGGATTTCTCTGAAAAGGAGTGAAAAGGCCTTTGAATGAAAATACACCTTTGAGGACTCTGACAGTGTCTCCACTGCTCTTCTGCCCCCCAGCCCTCTGGAGAAGCCATGACGTACCAAGGCCTGAACAACAGGCCCTGACTGAGGCCTGAACAATAGGCCCAGAGCCAAAGTTGGCCTATAAATGAACCTTCCAACCAAATGTTACCTATATATATTTGCTCATTACCAAGGATTGATATATGTGTGCATTTATTGGCAGAACATGGATGTACCTTTCTGCATCTAGCAACTGGGTGAGGCCACATCTGGCCTAATCAGGGGGGTACAGGATCAACGACAACTCCCCTGGTTCCTCCTTGAGCCCTGGCCAGGCTTTGGGAGAAAGCCAACAGGAGAACGAAATTACAAATTATGTCAGCTTGTTTGTTTAACAGTATAAAAGCTGGGCTACTGTCACGGCAAAGTTGGGGGAACCTCGTGGCCTGCAAGGTGGATGCACCACAGGAGTTCCCAGTTACCTTGGTTCTCCAGCCCTTCATTGTGACAGCTTCCCCCCACAGCTGAGGTGTCTCAGACTTGGATGACGGTAAAGTATTGGAGTAACTAGTGATGTACGTTTCTTAATCACTTTAGTCATTCTTTCATAGTAATCATTGCTTAGCTTGTCCTTTGTAATTCTTTGCTAATGCTTATGTGCTCTGCTTAGCTTAGCATATCCTTCCATAACTCTCCGCAGTTTTACATTATAGTAAATTACTCTATTCCTCACATCAGTGTCTGTGTCCTCAGCAGGCACATCTCAGTGCTTAGCTCTTCAGGCAGTAACACACTGGGTCACTTGCAGCAGTCACGATCTCAGTACTTCTGTTTCAGGAAGTGATGTTGACTTACTGCTTACCCACAGAGCTTCTGGAGCACAGAGTAAGTTGGATCCTCTAAGACTCCATGAGATGATACTCAGAGTCTAGGAACTCAACTTCAGAGCAGTACTGCTACTCCACACACCACCGCTGTTGCTACCCAGAACTTCTTGACTGTCAGAACAGGCAAGGGGGGTAAAGAGCCTTCTCCTCTAGTTTAACCAAGTTCCCTTACAACAGATGAAATCCATACATACGGTGCCAACTTACACAAGCTGAACTACCACAGAAGGCATAACTTCACAAACACACAAAGCACAGAAGTACTCGGCAGCAGTCATTCTTTCACTCAGAGAAACCAGCAACTTCAAAGCGTTTCCAGCTTTAGGCCAATGTGAATGCATTGGTAAGTTTGAATCAAAACCTAACAGCATAAATAGACAAAACATTTCCAGTAGCACCCAAGGTTGAACAGTACAGGCTACAAACCTTGTCACATATCTGGCTGCAGAGAAGAGAGAGAAGATTTTTGATTAAGGAGCTGAAGAAGAAAGAAAAACAGCCTTAAGTTCAAAGGTCTTCAAGGAGACACAAGAACATGGCCTACACGTACATGAGGCAAGGGAAATAAGCTCACAATAGAAAGACCACTAAAATACAAGAGGGCAATTGGAAAATGAAACCAGAAAAGGAACAGAAATTGAGAGAGCATAGGGAGCCGGCATTCCCTTTCTCACATTATGTAGGGAAACTGGTTTCATAAATCCACCAATTCACACTGGTTGCAGCTAGCAGAGTTCATTATTCTTTTCCACATCAAGACACCCACATTCATTTTTAGTAGCCTTTGGCACAGCTGTTAGGATTGAATGTTGACAGTTTGTAAACATAACAACTGCCCTCAAGTCCCAAAATCTTCTTGCAACACTTGCAGCAGACAGACATTCCCCACCTTGGGCTATGCACTAGGGCCCCAGCTTCCAAATTCTGGTACGCAGACCACTAACAGTACTTCCTATTTATGAGCTGGAGATGGAAGACCAGGTTTAAGACTTTCCTGAATACACTGAACATTGAGGTATTTGAGGCTACAGGTGGTGCCATGACAATTAGTCTCAGTTGTTCCCTAATTGGTGATTTCAGGAAGATGTATCACAACAGAATGTGTGGCTCAGTTTAGTAAGAGGGAGGATAAATTCTCAACAGGAAATCTGAGTCCTAGACACCAGCCTTTTGCTTTACTTGAGAGAAATCTGTCATGCTGAGATTTCCAGCTTTCTCTTAGAGTACCTGGTTGAAATGGTAAGAAATAGCTAAGTTTTCTGTGGACATTGCAGTCGTTTGACTCACCCTTATTCAAGGAAGAAGACTTCAGAGTTTGCTATAGTATTAGAGATCAAATGGAATCCCAAGAAGACAAACCGTATATAGTGAGGGTGAATTATCCTCAGCTTGTCTGATGACAATAAACTAAATGTCTCTGTAGGTTGTAATCAAGAGCAGAGAGAGCTTCAGGGGACCAAGTCTTACCAACAAAACTGCACTAGGAAGGAAAAATGTTGGTATAGAAGAAAACCCCAAAACTAAGAGGCAAATCCCCTCTGGACATCACTAATTGAAGACTGGGAAAATGCCATACATAACTGTTCAACAAGTTCCTTGAGAGTATGCTCAAAGCTCTGAGACACACATGGTCTGGACAGAAACTCTGTTGGTGCTTTTGAGGAGAGGACATCGAGTGGGAACAGGATCACCATTCTCAGAACTAATGCAGACTTGTCTTGTAATCAGCTCAGATGTTTTTCACAAGGGGGTTTGGGAAGCATTTTTCACAAAACATTGAAGAGGCCTATTTAGCAATTTGAGCTATACATTTATTAGCAGCTGTATAAAACAATGAGCTATGAAATAGCCTGGAGAAATATTTAATTTCTGTAATATACTTAATGGAAGGCAGTAAACCCGTGAAGGCATCCATCTTGATACTGAGAAAACTTTGAGATTCACAGAGAGTTCCAATGCCTTCTGGAAAATGAAAATGGAAAGTACTACCTGAAAACGGTTGCTGTAATTCAGTCTAAGAAGCAGTTCCCACTTTTTTTTCCCTTCACTATCTGTTTTCCTCGTTCTTCTTCAAAAAAGGCACAACTGTTAAGCCTTTTCTTTTAACCTAGGGCAGCTTTCTTGCTTAGAAGAGGAATGGTTTCCTCTTTTGCCTTTTTCTTAACATCTTGCTCCCATCTCTCTGTCCTTTCTCTCCCTCTCTTGTTTTGTGCTCCCTACCCCTCCTGGTCTCCTCTTTATTTCCATTTTGCAGTGGGTCCCTGAATTTTCCTTCCTTTCTAGTGCTTGCATGCAGAATAGGTCCTGCAGATGATACAGTACTAATGACCTCAATCCAGTAATGTCTGTCCATCTCTCTGCCCTCAAAAGAGCGTTCACAGCTACACAGAGAAGTTCATCTCTGTAACTGCCACAGCTACACATTTCCTAAGCTGCTTTGGTCCTTTTTGGTCTTTTGGCTTTCTTTGCTTAAAACAGGTGCTCTATGTAGACACGTGGTTTAAATGGGTTCTTTCCAATGAGGGGGGACCACCGAACTGAGACGGACTTAAAAATGAACGAATACTTGTCATATTCTGTCGACAACAGAATACAATGACTCAACAGAGAAGCTTGGCCATGCCTCAATCCCATGTTAAGTGGGTCTCCCACTGATTACAACTATTGGTGTGGGGTTTTCACATCTCATGGTATAATGTTCAGCATTCTGTGAGGGATGTGCTATAATGGTGACTGCTAATTACAGGGCATACTTGGACCAGAGCTATTGCAGAGGTTGCAGCATTGCTGCAAAATCAGAAAGCTGTGAAGACTTGCCAAGGAGTAGGTAATTTTACTGTTTCTTGAAATAACACATGGCAGGAACTACAAGAACAAAAGTCTCCTAAGTGTAATATGTGTCCCCCACTGAAGTATAAAGAGCAAAGTTATGCCATCCCATTCATATAATCCTATTTTTGAAGCATCCTTTTGCTGGTATTAACATACTAAATCAAGTTCTGTGAAGAAACAGCTGAGGTCAAGATCAAGGAAGAAGAAAAAAGGTGTCTCAGAGATGTCTGACTGGATTTGTCACTCAGCATGATGTTAGCCATTTTAAACAGGTTAGCCAAACCATACATTGGATTTTCATGTTGAGCTTAGCTGGGAACTCCCTATGCACCAGTATTCCTTGTCACAGTTTCTCTTGTAAAAGAATGTCGTGACACAGTTCATTGCTTTGACTTAAATACTTGATGGTCTTTGACCCTCTTGAAAATTTTTACAACCGTGATGACTAAAAGTCTTCAGCCTTACAGTGTACAGCTGTGCACTGTTCTGAGGATTAGCAGTTGCTTTGGCCTATTAGACAAGATGGCATGGAACAATAAATAGATTCTAATTTCAGGCTAAAAAGGAGAACTTTGCATACAGCTACTCTTCAGAAGCAGTCACGAACAGTATTTCAAAATGCTTACCTTGGCCACAAAGGCTGCAACCCTGTTTCTTGAGGATAATATGTTCTCAGTTGGGCTTAGGAAGCTTCCTCCTAGACTGAGACTTCTGTTCAGCCCCGAATTGTTGCCAAGATGTCCGAGTGCGGTTGAATACAGAACTGGAGTTGCAGCCAGACCTCCGCTAACAATGCTGCTTGTGATTAAAGATTTGTTTTTATGGCGCTCCTGGAGGAGCTTAGCATTGGCTTCTGCAAGTCTCTCATCAGCTCTGAAACATTTGGAAGCACACAGTTACCTTTGGTAGCAAGACTTTCCCAAAGTTACCCTCCAGGTCCTTGACTATTATTTGACTTCTGAGATTAAGAGGTTCCAAAAATAGCACAGCATTTGACCTGAGCTTGTTTGGAGGGCCCATTTCTAAGAAGTCACGGTAGGTGCAAGGAGCAGCAAGTGTTACCAGTGCTTAGGACTGCTCAGCATGAGGGCTTCAAAGCCTTCTGTGAAAGCCATGTGTTTACATAAGTTCTTCTGGAAGGTATGTCACCTCCGTGACAACTCTGGGCTGGCCCCCCCTTCCCAAGGAAAGCTCAAAGCTCAGAGCCACTGCTAAAACAGAAGCCAAAAAAGGTAATTTCTATTTTTCCTTCACAGAATCCAATTCTGTTCTCTGAGGGGCCTATCCATATTCAAACAATAAAGGACACGAAATTCATCCTTTGTGTCGTACACAGGATGAGGAGATTATGGAGACTGGCAAAAAAGCTACCAGTTAAAACACCACCAACTCGAAAAATACCCTGTTAATGCCGTGATCAGTGGTGGTGCTGCTGAAACACTAAAGAGAAATGAAGGCCTGCTGAATGGGAAGGGTCTTAAAGTACTTTCCCCACAAACATGCCATCATAGGCTTTCACACATAATGCTGGCCAGGTGCAGAAGAGGAATTAACAGGAAATATGCATGAGGAGAAAGGAGTCTCTTATTGCCAGTCCAAAAAAAGCATAGACTTACCTTTCCAGTTTCTTTGCTAGGCATCGTCTAGTTCTCACTTCCTCCATATACAGCTCCTTGTACTTTTCCACTTCTGCCTGTGCACATTCTTTTGGAAAAGTACTCTCTTGTTGGGTATTTTTTATCTTGTCCAATTCACACTCAAGATCTCTAATTCTCTCTTTTAGCTGGTTTCTCAGTGAAGCATGATGACTGGCTCTGATGTGTTCTAGTCTGTCCTGGGAGGCTGCCTGTGCCTGAAGGAGACAAGTGTACCTTAACCCACCAGAAAGAACAAGAGAACTCTCCCCACCTGTCAACTGCATGTACCCAAGTTCAAGGGCCCAGCTTGGCTCAGAGAGGCGGCTGTGCCTCCTCACTACCATCAGCAATCAAGGCAGAACCCTGGAGCTACCACCAGGGTAAAATAATTCTTTTCACTCAGGAAGAAGCCCAAATTTGTACTGCTATGGAAAGCTACCAGTGAAAGGGCATTAGCTCTGTAGGACAGGGTATAGAGAAGAGGATTCCTCAAAGGCATTAGCAGGATGCCTCACCTCCTCCCCATCTCCACACCTGCAACTTCAGTCACTTCTTTTCTGAGCACTCTCCCCACTACAAGGACAAAGCTGGGCCTGTAGGTCTGGCCATGACAGCTGGAAGGTGCAAAACTCCTTCAAGCACGAACAGCGAGAAGCAGACCAGAGGACAGAGATAGCCCCAAGCACTGCTAAATGGAAACCTACCTTGGGCAAGCTTTTGATTTGGGGACTTGCCAGCACATCACACACCATGAGAGCACTCCTGCCCAACCATACTCCCTTCTCCCACTGCCCTTTGGCACAGCCACAAGTACAGCACTAACACACAGAATCGGGCACCCAAAGCAAACACTAAAAAGTGATGCCCACGACCAAAATCTCCATAGTGCCTAGAGACACACATCAGAAAGTCACTCACTTGCAAAAACAGATTGACTTCTTGTAGTTTTTGTCTTATTTCTTGGCCTGCTCGTTCATCAACCTCTCTTTTATACTTTTCTATTTGGCTGGTATCCACCATGTTCGTCTCCAAGTGATGTTGGAGTTTTGCCACCTCTTCTTTCAGCTGGCATTTGCTCTTCTCCAGTTTTTCACAGTTCCCATGCAGGGTGGACAGCTCTTCTCGCAAATCCCGGTTTTGTGCTTCTAGCTGCATGCTTTTTTTAGACTCCATTTCCAGCTGCTGGGAAAGTTCAGCAACCTGTACATGGGGGGGAAAAAAAAGAAACTTTGAGGGATCTAAAGGCAGTGAATT
>VZRV01001163.1:0-173300 GCA_013398115.1 Falcunculus frontatus
ACCCCAGCAGCCGCAATTAAAAACCCAGATGGGTGGGGCCAATATTAATAGTTGTGCCCCATTGGGACATGGCATCNAAAAATCCAGATGGTTGGGGCCAATATTAATAGTTGTGGCCCATTGGGACATGGCATCTCTCCCCCACAGTGTAAATTTGGTGTCCAGGACAAACGGGCAGAGCGAAGCTACCCGTCCATCTGGACCATCCAATTGAATTACTTCTTTGGACTGCTGAGCCAATTGGGTCCCCCCAGCCCTGGAGATCGTGCCTTGCAGCTGCAGCTCCCATTGTGGCGGCCACTTGTCAGCAGGAATGACCATCACATCTGCACCCGTGTCCATCATCCCCGTGACAAGATGTTTCTCTGCTCCCTGGCACAGCTGACATTACACCAGGGGCTTGTCTCTTCCTACTACTTCTGTCCAGCAGATGCTTGATGTAGAGTCATCTACCGGCAGAAGCCTCGGCAATGGAATGGCCTGCGCGATAACCTGGCCCTTCGGTAGGAAGGGGGAAGGATGGACACACGGCACCATGAGATTGAAGCCCCCATCCAAGCCCACTGTTGTGAGCTCAGGGGAGACCTCAATCCCAGCAGGTGTCTTCTGTGTATCCCCAACAACCAATAAATGAGTCAAGTCTGGTATTGCAGCATCTTTTGGCTGAGCAGTGACCGCGATGATCCTCCACTGCGCAGATGTAAATTGCAACACTTCCCTGCAGGACACTCTCAGCTGTTGTCCCAAATATGCATTGTTATTCCGCTTGATGGTGGTGTGAGCGGATGTCTCAGCGGCTCCATTTGTGTCTGGGTGTGGAGCCGTCTCACACTGACATCTTAGTTTCCCTGCCGGTGATGTTCTGCGGGAAACACGCTTGGAAAAATTCTTTAGAGATGCGGGTGCCCTACAATACCTTGCAGTATGTCCCTTCTTACCACATCGAAAACAGGTAAGAGGTGATGACTCTCCCACAGTGACTGTCCCCTCAGAGATTACTCCCCCTTGTCTTTTAGAGGCCGAATTATTAATTTGTACTAAGTGTGAGCACGCCCGTATCATCTGCGTGAGTGCTGGTGGAGAATCAAATGGAAGACCCAAAATCACCTTCTTGCAGGCCTCGTTGGAATTTGCCTTAGCAGTTGAGGTGATAACATGTTCCCTAGCAGTGGAGTCTTCAATTTGTTTCTTCACCAAGACCCGGAGTTTATCGACAAAATCCACTAACAGCTCATTTGGTCCTTGTTTAATTTGTGTATAATTTATATGCGGAGCCAATTTGAGGGGGCATCATTAGGAAAGCCCACTCTGCTGTGTCACTGACCGCATTTAAAGCCGCTTCAGGAACATTCCGGGCTTGGTCCTGAGGCTTGGACAACAACCCCTACCTAATAGGAGGTCCATGGTGAGCCCCGCATTGGCCTGATCTTGTAGAAGGATCGGGAGGAGGTCATTCAACTGCTTTCTCCAGTTTGCGCTCCACATCTGGAACTCAGAGGGAGAAAGCAGGCAGGAAAAAATGTTCCTGATGTCATGCGGGACCAAAACTGTAGTTGAAAAGGTTGCCCACAAGAGAGTCCTAAAATAAGAACTCTCTCTCCCGAAATCCTTCTGGGCCTTGCACAATTCTTTGAGGCCTTGAGCCTCAAAGGGCTTCCACATAGGGTTGTTGCCTTGCCGGTTATAAGTTACCGGTGCGGCAGAGGAGCTATGCTCCTGTTCTGGGTTCTGGGCCCCAGGGCCCTCACGTCCAGTGTAGGGAGTGTGGGAACCAGATGCGGGACCGTAGGAACCAGAAGTCAGAAGAGGATGGGCAGAGCCAGCGCTGAAGGAGGACCCCGACAGAAGGGAGGCACCCGACGCTGGAAGAGGCGGGATTGGGGAACAGAAAGGGTTGGAGTGGGATGGACAAGGGAGAAAGGGATTCTGGGGAGAAGAAAAGGGATTTGGAGAAGACGCCACGTGGCATCCTCCATCTTGGGGAGAACAAAAACGAGGGGAACAAGAACTTGGCCAGCCGCCATTTTGGGGATTAAGTTGGGGAGTAGAAACTGGGGAAACGGGATTGGAAAAAGGGTTTAGGGAAGAGTCCGAGATGGGTTCGTGACACCCGTCCCGGCAAGGGCATCGGGGAGACTGAGGAGGGCCAGGAGGACGACAGCTCTCCTGTGCCATCTGGCAGGATGCACCTCCCAATCTGCCCGATTTAGGGGAAGAGGGTTTAGGAACATGAGGAGAGGAAGGAGGGATAGAGGGTTGAACTGGGGAAGAACTGGGGATTCTTTTTGTATCCCTTCCTCTCGGTGCCAGAGATTCACGAATCAAAATTAACAGAGGAAGAAATTTAGCCACCGATGTGTCCCTCGCAGCTTGGAGGGAGGTCAGTTTTGCCCCCACTCCATTCCAAAAATTAATGTCTTTAACCTGCACGGGAGACACTTGAGGAAAACACACAAAAAGCCAGTGTACAAATCACTTAACCAACCCCTTAGAGAACTTTTTCCCTCCCACTAAAAGGGTACCCACAACTTGGCAATAAACCTCCCTCTGGGGTGCAGAGAGCTTAGAACCCAGTCTTTACAAAATAAAATCCGCACACCCAAACTCCACCCTACGCTGAGGGAAAATGGAAAAAGCAAAAGGTAATGGCCCCTGGGCCAGGACACACAGAACACTTACAGCAAAACACCAGGAAAGCTGGTCCAGGGAAACGAAAATCCTCAGCGCAGGTCCCCCGCTGTAGAGCCGATCCTCAGGTCTGGAGGGTTGCTGGCTCTGCCCCTGGGAGCACCGCTGAGCAGAAAGACCTTACACAGCGAAGGACACAGTAGAGTTTTCAATGCTAAATGTGTTGGGAAAGGCAGGAATTGAAAAAAATGGAAGTTGAAAAACTCATAAGAAGGAACCACATGGTGGCAGTTCGAAAGTCTAACCATCTTCCTGTAGTTAAACAAGGAAATAACTGTGGGTAATTGTTGACTTTGCTAATGGCATTCACAGAGGGTTTTCTGAGGTTTGCTTTGCAGATGAGGAAACTGAGTCCAAGGGAATAAGTGAAGGACCCAAAGCCACAGGCAAATTTCACTGCCAGGGCCAAGTTTATCAAAAGTTCCCTGCAGACACCTGACTTCCAGTCATACCATGAGGCCTCTGTAGTCTGGGTGAAATCATTGTAGATCTAACACTCTTATAAAGCAAGGAGGATTAGATCTGTCTATTTTTCCAAAGTATATATTTGTTTTGAAGCATTCACATGCTTGCAGTAAGAAGGGCTATGAAACCATCACAGAGAAATGTTTTTCATGAAGTCTAATATAATTTCTCCACTTTGAAATCAGATATCTTAAAATACACATCTGTGTCATCTTTCAGCATCCAAACCCCTCCAAAATGGGACAGAGTCAGAGTTTTGGCAGAAGAATCATGTTTCACCTTGCAGCTTAACAATAGCTTAGAACTGCTGGTACCCTGCAGGGAGTTCAAAATCCCTGACAACAGGGTCAAGAGATGTCACCTTAGCTATCTTCTGGCTTCTCTCCAGGACCTGGCCCTTTTCTTCACCACTCCTCCACCAAAATTCTTCTCCAGATTTCTGACACAAGAAGCAAATCAAATACCAGCTTCCCTTCCGAAACAGTTGTATTGCAGCTCTTGAAGACCTGTGCTGAAAAGTTCACGGCTCAGCTGTAACAGAGGAAAGAGAACTTATGGACTCCAAATGCTTAGGTAAAAGGTAGGCCAAATTCCTAGATTTCTGTTTACATAGGCTCTGAAATCTATTCACATTCTCCAGTTAGCTGAATAGCTTTTTTATGAAGAGAGGATAAAACTCTTTATCAAAATACTGAGGACCAATGCAGTTCACTATATTTCAATGGTACATTTCTGTTCTGTGAAGAATGGGTCAGTCTGGGTTTATAATTTATCATTTTAACACTTCCTGCTAATAGCATCTGATTTTCTTGAGCTCTCTAGATGCAATGAGGCCTTCCAAATGCAATATGCCATCTTTTTCCAAATGGAGCACAAAGGCGTTAACAGCATCAGCGACAGAATATTAGTAACAATTTTGTGGTGATACAGTAAAATGACACAAGTTCTTATGGAGGTTTCCAGTGGACACCCTACAAAATCAAGGTTGAAGTTTTCAACACATTGTGTGCCATCATATACAAGTAATGCAGTCAAGTATCCAGTTATCTTTACTGATTCATGAAAAATAACCAGTCAAAAGAAAGATCACCCAGATAGGCACATTCATTTCCACCATGCAGAGCACAATTCAGCACATTTTCTATTTATGCAAGTACAAATATTGCATTGCCTCAACTCTTCCATAATTGTTTGCCTAACCTAGACCAAATAGACTACGTAGCTCTTTCCCTGTTTGTCCTGGGGTGACATTATGATATGAAATATGTATCCCATTTCATCTGCTCTGAAGGCTGGCTCTGGTGCCTTTAAACTGAGCCTGCGAGAGGGAAGAAAAAACTGAGATACTTTTGTTTTAAAAAACAAAGTTGGTGTTCAAGGACAGACAGGCTACTGGGGATATACTCAGCGGCAGAGGGGAGTGGAGTACGCTCGCTTTCCAGCCTGCTTTTGACTCTTTTCTCCAGAGAGAGTTTTCCTGGGATTTTTGGAATTCTTTCTTCTTTTCTTCTTCTCTTCCGGACGGTTGCACAACATGGGAGCACACCGGGAGACTTTTCTTCCCAGGCCCCAGTAGGGGCCCTCCCCCCACAACAGCCCTGAGGAGGAGGATATAGACACTAACACCTACACCGGACTCTGAAATCTTTCCAGGTTTCTCTCCACGGCGAGAGATTTTATTATTTAGCATTATTATCCTTTTCTGTGTGTTCTGTTAAATAAATAGTTTTTATCTCTTTTCACTTTCCTCCGAGGAAATTTTTTTTTTCCTGAACCTGGTAGGGGGAGGGGTGGTGGCAACCTGGTTTTTTTTCCCCCTCAAGAGATATTTTCTTCCAAATTTGGCCAAACTGGCACACTGTGTTACAATCATCTAACCCCAAATCTGGATAGACCTGCTTAACCAATAGTCTTCCTGCACATCCAGTAAATCCAAAGTCTCAATGGCTGCCCCAGTTCTCCTCAGCTCCTTGTTTTCTACTCATAATGCTCATTTTCTTAATGGTAGTTTATTTGATCATTCCTTAGCACAACAATGATCACACCAAGTCAGACCAAATAACCAACTTCCACTACCTCCAGCAGTGACCAACAGAGAAATCCTACTGGAGGATATGAATATGAGACCAGCACATAACTAGCTGCCTACCACATTCTCCCAGCTTCAAGAATTTTGGCTTACGGAGGACCAAGATCTTTCCTGCTTCCCACAGTTTACCAGAGTGGTAGTGATTAATGAAGCCAGCTGTGTAATCTTCTCCCCTGCATTGCAACTGAACATGACAGATGAACTTGAGCAGACTTTCAACATCACCCAGCATAGCTGATAGCAGCACAGCCACATCAGTCATGCCCCATGACAACTCTGTCCTCACTCCTCATGCTACCTCTCAGCCACATCAAGGAATGTCTCTTGGATAGACTGAGGCTAGGGAAATTTGCATTCAAACCTCTCTTCTGTAGCTGGTTTCCTGTGCAGACATCAGCAAGGCAATTTGGGATCCTTTTGTTGGCAACATAAAGATAGAGGCTCCTACAGAGCAGTTTGGTTCCTGCTGGAATCTCTCTGGAAGAGCATGTTTCTCTCCACTGAATTACAGCTGAAATCCCCTTTGAGTCCTCAGCCTGCAAAACAGCGTAAGGCACTGTGCTGACTCCCCAAAGCTGCTGAGGAGGAACGATATTAAAGCCTTCTAAAGTTCAATTGCGGTGGTGCAGGGGTGTGTAACTAGGTAGGCTTTGTTGCCCTTAGAAAAGCAGATGTGTAGAAAGCAAAGGGAGGTAGTGGGTGGCATCTCTGTCCTGTGACAAAGCCGGTTCTTTTTCGTGCTGCCTCTTTGCCACATGGTGAGCAAAGAGGCTCTCCCCTTGTACTCCTGGGCCTATAAACATGCAATTGAACTACACCTGTACCTGACAGTGGGTGGGCTGACTCATGCTGACTCCACACAACACAAAGCCCTGATTTTGTCGCACTTCCACCTGTGTGTTTGCTCTTTCCTAGCTGTGTACAAAGTCACAGCAGATAAGCCATTTGCCATGCTGGGGTGGGAGTAGAATCGGAGGGTGCCAAGGGAACAAGGGGAAGGACTTGCTTTAAGCTCATTTCTCCTTGTCCCTAGCCCTGATGGAATTGTATTCTGCACACACACTGAAACATTAGCATTGGCTGATTTGGAAGGAATATTGGAAATGAAGTGATAGCAGAGTAAATGTCAATGCATTCAGTGTGACACAGTGAGCACCAGATCTTAAAAAGCTTCATCATTGTGGCATTTACTGTATCCTGAAATAATATTAATCCCACTGTTGTCCTTCCTGATGGAATCATCCATGAATATGGTTTATGGGACTGGCCAAAGTGCTAATAGGTTAAAAGAACAACCTATCCAGTGTTCCACTAAATTAAGGTCGCTTCATGGGATTTAATGAAACAAGTACGATGTGGGATTTCAAAGGACGTTCCTGTAATTCATGTCTATTTAGGGCTCCTGCTAACCAGAAACCTAATTTCTTTGAGTAAAATGGGTTTTTGTGAAGCCTGGCCATGTGAAAAAAGCTTTAAAGGGCAATAATCAGAAGACCTCATCTGTAACACTTTGTTATTTCAGATGAGTGTTTTGAAAGTTTGGGGGATGGAGTTATTTTAAAAAAAAAAGGGAAAATGAAAAAAAAAAGCCATTCTGCAAATTAATGAGAGCAAATGTATTACTGCTATTTGTCTCTCAAAGATGCATGAATAGTTAAAGTGAGACCCAGACACCATTAAACTACAAATGATGTAGACACTTAATAAGCCCGATACCCTGTCTCACAAAATAAATAAGTAAATTGGTTCCCTTATGCCCAGTGAGTAATTGATGCTCAAAAATTGTGGGCAAAAAGGCATCACCTAAGGCCACTGCCTCAGAAATAGACCTGTATTTCCTTCCCCAGTTCTGTATGTAAATGAACGAAATGATGAATAATCGATGAAATGAAGAATAGATACGCCACTAGAGACAGCAAAAGGAGTAAGAGAAGGGTGAGCTTTGTTTACTGGAGCTAGAATTTGGTCAAAACACCAAAGGTGTTACCTGCTCCTGTAAAGTTGGACCTCTAATGACCACCACAGTCCAAAATTTTGATCAAAGACAAAAATCCACAATTGTCTCAAGGAAACATGAAGCGTTTCCATACTTTGGAATGCTACAGTTAGCTCAGTATTCCCCAGAAGTCCAAAACAAGCTAAGAATCAATAGCCACACTAAATCTCTGACTCTTAGATTCAGATCTTGTGTCATGTTTTCAAGATTCTGGAAACAGACTGCCAATATCTGTACTCAAGCTAAGGACTAATCCTGACAGGTACTTGACATTAACATGTGCTGTCAGAAAAAGAGAGGGAGGCATACTGCTTGCATTTCGTACCTTGGTGACTCACCCCAAAGACTTGAAAGCATCTACTGCTAGTGCAGACTCTTCGCAGAAGCAAAATCAGCAACTTCAACTACGTCAGACTTCTGCAAGCTGCAAAATGCCGTAACTCTGCAGCCCATGAACTCAGGGGCCCAGTTGGACCCCACCACAGATGTTGCAGGGATAGCAGTTACTTATCGAAGAATCACAGAATGTTTTGGACTGGAATGGACCTTAAAGGTCTTCTTGTTTCAACCCTCCCACCATGGGCAGGGACACCTTTCACTAGACCAGGTTGCTGTGGGGTCCATCCAACCTGGCCTCGAACACTCTCAAAGATGGGAAATGCTACTCCTCTGCTTTCCAACCTCCCACCTGCAGCAGGGAGGAGATGGCTTCTCTTTGACTTTCCAAATATTTTATTTCCTGTTTCATCCCATCCCAACACTAGTCCTTCAGTCTTGATAAAAGAAAATTCTCACACTGACAAGAAATTCTGTCCCTGACTTGCCCATAGAATGTAAGAGAACACCTTCTGCAACTTCCTGAAACATATATACATAACTTTTAAATCCAGCAGTTCAGTGTTACCAAAAGCAAAAGGCACCTTTAATACCTCGGTAGCAGAAATCAGTGACCACATCTGGAAAAAGTCTCTAGATTAGCTACAGATACAGCTCTGCCTGCCAGCCACCACTGCCTGTCCACACACCTGCCTTGCAGGTAAGCTCAGTCCTGACTTTTCAGGTGTACCCAGCATAGCACATAGAGATTTAAAGCTGCTGATTGCTTCTTCCCAAAAGGAAGTTTTTCCGTGTGTGCCAAAGGGACAGCCTGCATGCACATGCGTTATTTGGATTTTTCACCTTTGGAAGGAATCTGGTTCCCCAGTCTGCTGCCTTCATATGGACTCAACTGTAACAATAGTCAGGGTTAAGGAAATTAAGTTCAGAGACAGGACAGATGGCAGTGAAGGTTGTAACTTGAAAGAAGGTTACCAAAAAAAAATGTCATTCCAAATTTTACTTTGCCATAGGTTATCTTCTTAGTAGCTCTAGTATCCACTAGGCAGAATCATCAAGACACACTTTAACCTTTAGAGACATGACCTAGATCTTGGGTTCATATCCTGTGAGGCAGAGACTGACTGGAAATGAGACCACCATATATCACGTCTGCCTGACAGAATGAAACACACAGCCATCACAAGAAGAATAAAACCCTCTCTTGAACGTGCTTGCATTGTAGAAGAGAGAGGGAAAACATTGATTTATTTAAACAGTACTTAACTAACAATAAACACTATGAAACGAAAACAAACTAATGCTCAGCCATTAAAGCATCCATTCGATAGCCCATCTGTCATATTGTTAAGACCTTTAGAAGTTGTTTAACAAAATGTTAAATAAGATGACATTCAGCAGCACAAAATGCTTGACTGGCTAATGCAACAAAAAGGAGTTGGCCTGCTGATGTTTGATATACTGCTCTGTGCTACAGGCTGAAAGCACTGGAGCACACAAGGGGGCTCCCGGGCTGTCACTTTTTATCTCAGTGAGCAGTGCCAGAGAAGCCCAGAATCACCTCAAGCCAATCTTAGCAGCATCATGCTGGACAGAAGGAAGAGGAAGAAAATCCCAATGTAGATAGGAAAAAAAAAAAGTAAAAATCTACTATACAAGAAGTAAAATAGGAAGCGGAAGCAGAAGCAACAAATTGGCTAATGAGAGGGAAAAGGAAGAAAGCCCCAAAGATCATATTCTTGGTGACCCATGCCTGTTTCAAATCTAGTCATTTGTGGGGTTTTTTCTGAACCGCCTCATAACTTCTACATTCAACAGTAAGGCTTAATGGATGTGGTATGAAAATACTCCAGATTGGCCATGATGGACTATTTAGTAAATATCTAACAACTTCAAAGGTGGGTCCAGTCAATTCAAAGACACGTGTAAGTTTGTTACTTACATGGGAACAGTTTTTTCTCTTTTGAAAATAGTAACTCTCATACAATATGACTTTTTAGGAACTGACTGCATTGATGCCAGAGGCTTGTGCAGCTCCAAATCTATCATCAGGCTTAAGGCAATACAACTACGCAAGGGAGGCACTTAGTTGGCTTCGTGCAGTAGTTGAAGAATAGATATTATTTTGCCCTGATAAAAAAGCCTGTTTCCTAAGGAAAAAAAAAAACCCCTTTCTTTCAGATCTGCAGAAGGAAGAAAAGGGATAAAGTATTCAAGTTTAGACATGTAACAGTTTTCACAAGGCACTACTGGACATTTGTACTGTCACAGATGATGCTCCCCAGCCCCAAATGTCACTAACAAAAACCGGAATCTGTGAAAAGAAATAGCAACATGCGAATGACTGATAAAAATAAGAGTGCCATTTTCTTTTATAATTTAAATCTTTCCCCTGGGATTACAAGTTTGAAGCTTTTATGCTGGTATCCACACAAGGACACCCCTACTAGTCACATCAGTACAGGAGCACTGTGTCAAACTCCAGGGCAGAATATCATAGCCTAGAGAGCTTACAGATGTTTTCACTGACCTTCAGTCATAGCCCACTACACATCAGGATGAACTATGATTAAAAGTAACCAATATTCCCAGTTGGAAAGTACTCCCTCTGAAAATATACTTTTAATCAACTGTTATTTAATACATCAGAACTGAGATACAATAGAAGACAGGAATTCAGTACATGTTAGCAAGTCTAGATAAACACTGCCTGACAAATGCAGAGAGTGTACCATGGCTGATAGCAGATACTTAAATAGCAAGCCCTGTTTCTGCTGTGATTGATTAACAGATTTCTTACTTGCTATGAATACATAACGAAGAATAAATTTTAAAAAACCAAAAACACTGTTTTCCCAGCCTTAAGTACATTCTTAGAAAGAGGGGAGAAAAAAGGAAGAAAAAACCCAACATGCTATGCAACGCTGGCTCTAGAACCAAATCATGTGCCATAAAGGCGCATTAAGTACAAAGCAGATGCAAAAACAGCTTTGGCTTAACAGCAAGAATGACAAGGAAACCACACAGCCCTTTTTCCTCTCAAATGTCCTCCCACAGCCTGTTACTTCAGCAAGACTTATTCCAAATGAGTAAGAGGAAAACAAGCAAGACCACAACAGTGNTTGGCTGTCAGTAAAGAATACTTACAGTAACATCGCAGAATGATCATTTTCCAAACTAAGAGCTCTAAAGGTCAGCCTTCAGTTATACCAAATTCAACACAACTGTGACCGTGTCACCACTTGGGAAAGGGGGAGGGGTTCTTCAGCAAAACATACGGCAACAGCAGTTTATTTTACCACATTGCTGTATTGTTTTGAAGTGAAAGAAGGCTTGTAGAGAGAGGCAGTATCTTTTATTAGACCATCTATTATTGTTTCTTCCCTGCCCTTTTAAAAGTAGTTTATTTTATGGGTTAAGGGTGACTAGAGCAGAGAAAAGAGCTCTGCTGTTGTACTCACAGACAGGAGCAGAGAATCAGAGATAAAAAGGGAAAATAAAAAAAAAAAGACAGGCTGATCTATTCAAAAGCTGGCATATAAGGGTTTTATTAGAAACATAGTGGCAGAGTGAGAGGAAAGAAAACAAGGGGGGAAAAGACTCATCTTATACAATGAGTATCTGGCTGTACAGGCTGAGTCTAAGAGCTAATCCAAAACTCCAGCCGGGTCAGCAGAAGAATTCTCACAGATGCCAGTCCAGCCTCTCTTGTATGCAGTTTTCAGTTACATGAACATGTCTGTGAATGTTCAAGTGAGAGAGAGGATATATGCCCTATTTTAGACTTTTTAATACTTCCAGTGCAAATTGGGTAGAGGAAAGCCAGCTAGCTGCCTGGCAAATATGCCAGCTTTTGACGCAAAGGAGAAAAGAGCATTGTATTCACCTTTTTTTGGTTTTCCTCCATTTGGGGAAATATCTTTGCACTGCCCTGACCCCCAAGATATATACAGCAATTAAAGCTTTCTAACTCCAAGCTCTCTTGAATAACACCACGTAGGGTAACAGGAGAGTGCCAGCACATGGAAGCTGTGCTGCTACGGCAGCAGGGAGATCCTGGCTCCCACTGCAGATTCCCTGCTTGTATGATCATTAGTTAACTTCAAAGAAGCAGCTGATAACCTTCCACAGTGAGTGAAGAAAGCTGAAAAGATCATTTACAAAAATGATTAGTATGCAAACTATACCCAGGTTCTGCAGCCACCTATTCCTTGATAAGAGTATCAGAGACCAAACAAAAGGATAAATAAATAATCCTAGCCTCTGTTTTCAGCAGAAACAGCAGGCAAAAATAAACCTTTAGGGATACTAATTCTATTGGAAACATACTCCTCTTTTTCTATCAAATATATTTCACTGAAACTGAAATGAAGCCCTAAAACCTGAAAATAAGAAAACCCATCCCATAAATGGAAAAATTTGCTTCCTTGGCAAATTAGTCATCCAGCTAACCTATTTCTTTCTCTTTAAAGCACTATTGCTCTCATCTGAAGTCATCATTAACTGTACCTGTGGTTTCTGTTCCAGGGACAAAGTAATACATTGTGACAATGTCTATACCTGCGCGGCACTAATATGATGGTTTTGCAATTGTGGAACTAGATGGTGTCAGCATCTTTACTGTAAATACTGTTTTCAGGGCCCTACAACGTGGATGTTAAAAAACAACACACCAACTTCTTTATAATGGCCAGTTTCCTGAGCCCCTCTCAACATGCTCGTAGTTTATCAACAGGATTGTGCCCTTTGTAGCAATTGGTGGGGTTTCACATTTAGAGATTGCCTTAGGGTACAATGTAAAATGTAACCAAAAGTATGTATTCTATTACCATCTACACAAGCTGCTAAGATAAGTGGGGCAGTGTTCTTTATCTTCTACATAACTCAACAGTGATAACTCCCTCCAGGGAAGCAGCAGCCACCCTGAGGGGGCCATCTCCACTAATGAGCCATCAAGGTCCCACACAGTGCCTCATAGAATTACAGCATCCCATTGTGAGATGCCCCGCCCTGGGGGAGGAACCGAACATTCCTACCTGTGTGTAATCTGAGGCTTGGGACATCATGAGAGCACTACCACTGGATTCCCAGAGGATGAGAGCTCTCAACCACTGCCACTGGACCTCCACAGAAGGACCAGATCTTCTCCTAGAGGATCACTGCTTTGACAAAACCACATCCATCGCTCCGACGGGACTGCAGCCACCATTTAATCGGACTGCTACCATCACCCTGACCAACAGGGTGTCAGGGCATATTCTGACGCTGTCAGTTTAAGCCAGTGTTTCTGTACTATTGCCTTTATTGTAATTTTCCTATTAAATTGTAGTTCTGACTTGGAATCTCCCACTGGTTTGCTTTCAAACTAGTACAGAGATAGAGTAAATATTTCTCAGGCTTAGCTCTTCTCTAAATACAGGAGGAAATCTGGTTTATAAATGCATCAGGCAATTATATTACTTACTAACATGAACTAGTGCAGCTGCGCTAATAACCATGGAGCTGCACCTTTTAATAACAGCAGAGGGTCTGGGCTATAATATACCATGTGATCAGGGGCCAGTAGGTCTCCTCAGTCCTCCCTTTAAAAAAAAAAAAAAAAAGAGAGAGAGATTTGTGGTGGGCTCATCCCCAGTCCTTGCCGCTGTCGATCACCAGGACTCCGCCTTGGAGGCAGGGGACTCCTCCCCAGAGGAGGACCCCAAAGGCGGGACTGATGTCTGAGACCCACCCATCCTTCCAGAAGGTTCTGTTTAGTTCGATGTTTGGTTGGTTGTCGTTTGTTGTATCCTCCCCTCAGTTTTTTCAATTGGCCCCTGGACCCTTGTATCCTCCCCTTACCTGTTCCCCTATTGGATGTTGCCCTTGACTCCTCCCAGTTTGTGCCTCCCTTAAAACCCCCTGCCCACCCTGTGTTCCCTGGAGTTTTTCCTGTGGCTTTTTCAGGTTGGGATGTCTTTGACCTTCTGCCCTAGTAAAGGAGACCATGGGGAAGACCCCCTCCTGCAGCTCTTTGCCTCCTTTGCCTTATTTACACTGTGCCTTGCCTGTGACTCACCTGGAGCCACCTCACCTCAGTGTGAGTCAACTGCACCCAGCCCTGCAGCTGCATCCCTGCTTTGGGCTCTCAGGAGAAAGCGTCCCTGGCCGAGGGCAGCCAAGAGGCACGCAGGCAGCAGAGATTGCAATGTAAAAATCTAAAACCCAGCTACTATGACTATGTCATCAGGTTCATCTTCCAGGCAATTTATGTGTGATTTTTAACCTGAAGGGGGCTTGGATTAGCATAAGAGACATCTGCAAACCACACAACAGGGCATTCATCTATGAGACTGTTTGATTCACACCATTTCACATTTAGCAGGACACGTGCTGACTTGGTACACACTCCCACCCTAAAGACTTTAAACCAGATGTACAGCAACTGATCAGAAGTGCCTTTTCCCAAGCATGTTTTTTTTTCCTGTTGAACTACTTGCTGTAGAGATAGGTCTGCTGAAAGGCTACTGAGCTATACAGTTAAGGAAAATGCACAGAGAGAGGAGCTGCATCTTTGACTGAAGCAGAATCCCTTGGATCCATGTCAGCCACAGAGAAGCTGTGCTGCTGTTAAACAGCTGATTAGTTTATTCTGCCAAACATCTGAGAGCATCATTAGTCACACAAATGGCTTGAATTATGATCAAATGAGCTAAGTAACCTGCCATGAAACTCCATGAGTCCTGTTTTCTCAGGTCTCAACATGTGTTACTCAGTGCGAAGCCATGTCTCCTGGCTCTATCTGATGGCTCATGCAGGCCAGGGTTTAAAAAGAGCCTTTCTCATCCTGAGGACAACCCTTCCTACTGAATTCTTTTACCTGAAGATTGTCCCAGTATATATTTCCACTGGACAAGGAGAATTAATGCAACATTTGCTGACATCTTTTGTCACTGCACTATCACACACTCTTTTTGATGGTGAGTATAGAGATGGGTTGCTGTCTATTTCTTGAAAACAAAATTAAAACCAGAAACCAAACCACATTTCCCTGGTAATTTGAAACTCAGTGGTGATGAAAAGGACTTAATGAAACCAGTTTGTCATTTTGCTAAGACAGGACCGGGCTATCTCTACGACAGAAAGAGTACCAACACACCAGCCATGAGATTTACCTCCCTCCTTTACACTTTGCTGCAACCCAACCATTTTGAGCAAAGAGGCTCTGACATCAATCAAACTACATCAGTTCAACCTAATTTCAACAGAAAAAATATTAAATGCCAGTATTTCAAAGCGTCAGTCCTCCAGTCCTCTCTCACTTTAAAAGGCTGACACCTGCTGTGGTAATTCCCAAGTGTGAGTAAATCCCTGTAGTCCAGCAGATGAGACATTCTTGTGTGAGCAAAAACATCAGTTTCCAATTATATGTCCTCTACCAGGTCTCTAAACTCTTTCCTCAGAAACAAAAGTACCCAGGTAGATTCACGCAGAAATGTGGGAACGTCCCATATGTATTTCCATTTGTCCTGTGTAATACTCTACTAAACAGGAGTTATTCTGTACAGAATCAACACGGTGGAAAAAATTCCTGGTGTTCTCAACTTAGTGACATTGAAATATTTTATCCTGAAATACAGAAGAGTGTTTCTGTGCACAGTCTTCCCCAGAATTACTGCATGGAAAGATGTCAAGAAATACACAGTCATAAGTGATGAAAGATTTGTAAGGATAGCCACAAATCAGTGTGTTCTTTCTTAGTTTTACAAGTTCTGAAATTAGGAGTTTTGTTCTCACCTCTGGGAATAAATGCGTTTCCAAAATCTGAAGGAGAGAAATTACACAAATGCACTGCTGCTACCAGGAACAGTTACACTCATTTAGCCATGACTCATCCATCAAGGAGATCCACAGACAACTGCCATGTCAGCACTGCCAGAGAACAAGTAAGCATCCAGGTTTATTCCAATTAGTGACCTGTGATTTTTTTTTATCATTCCTGTTTTCAAGCACTTCCTGCAGGGAGCACCTGAACTAGAGTATAGCCGAGCTAGAGCTACAGCAAGCCAGAGCTACAGCAAGCCCCTGGTGAAATGCTACAGATGTTATTTTGTATCATCTGATAAAATCACAACAAACACTACTGGTTTTAATAACAGTGAGGCCAAGAGTTAATCATATTTGCAGTCATGGGTTGGAATTTTCTAAGTCAGAAAGGTCTTCACGTGAAACAAGTAGTTTCAGGAAAAACATTTCCATTCAAAAAATTCTCATTTCTTCCTTTTAGGAGAATAAAACCAAAACTATCCAGTTTCAAGGGACGTATACTTATTTGAGTTCACTGAACTACTGCAGTGCCTCGTGACATTCCAGTTTTCAGCTCTGTGACACCACTGACAGATCACATGTGTAACACGTACGGGCTTGGAAAATATATTCATTAGTATACTGATAATAATTAACATGATACAAAAATACCACTTTTCTTCTGCCAGGAATTCTTTTGTTCAAAAGTATGTTTATAGATCGTGTTTAATTATTACACCCTGACATAATGTATGGGGGGAGGGAGTATATCACAAATTAATAATGTATTTATAAATTCCAACAACTCTTACTGTAGGAAGACAAGATGGAACCTCAGTGGGACTAACACCTGTAGGTTCCCAGCCCACAGCAGCAAACCTGCACCAGTCAGTGAAATCAGTTGACTCATTCTATGCCATAATAGCTTTTCCTGTTGTTGATGAGGAGACACTTCACAAAAAATAAAACCACTGATCTTCATATTCCAGATTACCATAGAAAAATAACAGTTTTCCTCCCTGAGAGACAGGTAGAGTCAGTAATTCTCTTTCCACAAACTTACCCTCTTGGATTTCTAACACTTTCATTACCCGGCTCATACAGTTCACTGCAGTTGAGATGTGATTGTTTTCATTAATTAGAAGAGATTAGCAATGCTAAAGTCCTCTCCTGACAGAAATAAAGGCATGATCGACAAAATTATGTCCAATTAAATGTGGGGTTAAAGAGCAACAAATGCCTTGCAAATTTGCCACTAATATATTTTCTGTTCTTGCTGAGTGTTATCATATTTATGGATTTACTATGGCTTCCAAGATGATAACTGCAATTCTTGTTTTTAGGAAAGGACATCTGGATCAGGCACATAATCCAGAATTAGTATTCTTCTTGCAGCAGAACTCCAGCATCTGTTCCATATGCTGTTGTACCTTGTATATTGACTACCTTCCAATAGAATTGGATTTTGCAGAGCTCACTACAGTGCTGTTAGAGTGCTCATCAATACGTTTCTCCATTTAGAATTCAAAACTCTACTCAGCATTGAGAAATACAAGCTAACAGCTTTTTTTCTCCCAAGAAACCTCACACTATGCAGTTCTGTACACTGTCACAGTCTTTGCATGGCTGTGGTTACAGGCAGCAGACGTCAGTTTTGCCTGCAATGGTCTTAAAGAAGGCTTTGTTCCAAAGTTTCTTAATGGAGTCCTAAAATATGGAGGCATTTTACCATCTATAGTCTGTAACTCCTTAAGGGCTTATTTTCCCTGCATAACATTCTTCCCTGTTTTCTTTTTGATGTGTCTGAATGACCTGGAGTAAACGGTCAGTTCTAAGCAGACTGATAAGTTAGCAGTGTCTAGATAGAGAATACAATGCTGAGGAGAGTTTGCCAATAGAACCTCAAAGTAAATTATTTTTATAACTTCCCTTAAATTTTTTTCTGACCTTATAGGAAAGTCTCATTACATTTCCCAAACTTCATATGTTCCTTTCCAAGTATCTCTTTTTAATTTGGCGAATAACCAGAGTATTCCTTGCTTTTTATCTTCCATTTTCTTCAACCTTTCTGGTTTGCCAGCATAATTTCTTTCACTCAGAAAGTTTCAAGGAGTAGAGTTGAAAGTTTTATATCAAGAACACCTTTCAATGTGCAGTAGTTCTACAAATTAAGATTCTCTGCAGACAGGTAAATGTACCCATGCTCTCCTTTGTACCATCTTCTCTTTCACGTTTTTCCTGTCTAGTAAAGTTACTCCTCAGTTTTGTTTTCTGCCTTGCTGCCTTTTGGCTTTTGGGGACTTAGGGATGTTACCATGTTCTAGGACTTAATGTTGTTTTCCACACAACATGCATTATTCCACCACATATCTACATTCATCCGACACCAGTCTGTCCTAAATGTGGTCTGAAACACTTTGCTCCATGAACTGTTCATCAGCAGTTAGTCAAACTTCTTATCTTGTTCTCACACTCTGTTACACAAAACTTAAAAGTAAGTACTTGTGGGTGTATGGAGGAATTCAAATTGATCACTGTCACACCTACATCTTCCATCTCCTGCTTGAAGGCAAATGTAAGAAAAATGTTTCGTTTACTCTCTTTTCTTTCTTTTTTTCTCCTAGAAAGGTTCAACACTGAAGGAAATTTTTAAAGGTATTTTCAGCTCCACCAGGGATTTTGCTAAGCAGTGAATCATAAGACATTTACCTTCTCACCCAGATAGTGCAGTCGAAGTGCAGCTTGTCTTTTGTTCACCGATTTCAAACTGCTCCCAAAAGATTTCTGAACTAGCTTGTCCACTGCTGCATCACTGCCAACCAGAGCTCCCCCTCAACCCTACAACCATGCTGTGTTGTGACTGTACACAAGGAAAACCTTGCACTTCATTTGGGCTTTCCATCACTTTCTCCCACGTGCCTCTTTTATGTATTTTTCTTCTTACTAGATCTTTGTCAAATTTATTTCCATTTGCCTCCCCCAAGTGTTTTATGCAGCCTGCTGATGGCATGCTTTATGACTTCCTCCCCTTTTCACTGTACACTTCTCTGCCCTCTTGACAGACAGTCTGTGAGTGGAGCTCATATCAAAACACAGCCACTAATTTTTTGCTCCTTTGTTTTGTCCACAGTAAAAGATAGGCACTACACATCCCATACATTGATTCCTCTTACATCAAAACCTCCTAGTAAGTGTGGGAATATCATTACAACTCCACTTTGGGCTCTACACATAAAGAGTCTATCAGCAGCCAAAACCCCAAAATCTGCTGAAAATGTGCATTCATACACACACACACTGTCATGGCATCTACGGAGACCAGCCAAAATTGCCAATCTAGCAATTAACTTCGGATGTCTCCAGTAAGATTGCCAACAATATGCCCTCCAGAGCATGAAGGAAGGATGCCACCCATCTTCAAGTTTTCTCAGCCCCATCACCTCATCCATTGAAGGGTGCGGGTACATGACAGCAATTCCCACCAGCAGTGGTCGTGTTTCACTCTTACATCATCAGGTAAATCTGAGGGTGTATGATGTGTCTCATCAGCTTTGCAGGACCACACCCAATGACTTTCTGCATGCTGGTTTTGCAGTGGTTTGTGGCTGCATTTTTTTAAATGCATTTTTCAAACAATTTTGTCTTTTACTCGCTATTCTGGTTTATTATAATTATCACTACAGGAGGAGTAACCTGTTTAATTGGAACCTAGAGTTCTTCTTTCACTGCCTTCTAACACACATTCAAAAAGTCAACGTTTAAATATTGCTTGTCAAGGCATGGGATGGTTTTGTGGAGTTGTGGAGTTCACCACGCCTTTTTGACCTTTTTTTTTTGTTGGTTTTTTTTTTTTGCTCTGCACCTGCTGAGGTAAAAAGGCCTGCAATGGAAGTGTTTTCACCTCAGTAGGGTGGGTGGAAGGATTATGTAAACAACTGTCTGGAAAGAGGGTCCTTGACAGGTCCCCTGCTGTCAAACAATTGTGACTTCTTGCATTTCGAAAGTCACGCTCAGATGGTTTCATCTGAAACCCTCTGGGTAATAGTAGCCTTTTGAGGTTATGATATCTTTGGATGGAATTCAATAAAAGAAATTCACTTTCAATTGAAGCCCTGGAACATTGCCAGACAGCCCCAACAATGCAATGCCTCTCCAAAGAAAATTGGACTGATCCCCCACCCTCCTTTTTTCTCCTCCCCTTTCCATTTCTCTCTTCATCTTTATTTGTGCTTTTAACCTTGTTTGTGGGTTCCTTTTTTTGATATATTTCCTCTCCCAATAAGTTTGTGATCCTGAAGCCTTAAAAAAAAACAAAAAACACTTGTGACTGAAACGGTAGTAGCCAGTAATAGAGAGACACAGACTCTGACAGGAGCAAAGACAAGTCACTCTCAATAGCTGACCTTTGCCATGTACATGAAAGGAAAGAGAATAGAACCTCTGCTCTGGGTGAAGGAGGGATATTATTATAACTGCCAGCTTTCTAGACCTCGAGAAGAAGGCTCTTTAATGTACTTATTTATTTGTTTAGTTTAAGAAAGGGGAAAAGCTCACAAAACCTGTCTCACTTCCAGAGGCAAAAGTGTTGGCTTTTTGTTTCGGTTGCCATTCGTGATGACTTGGTGTATTGGTTTGAAAACAAACCAGTGGGAGATCACAAGTCAGGATTAAACTCTAATAGAAAAAATTAAAAATAAGTGAAATAATACAAGGAAAAGCACTGACAAAGTCAGATACAACCTGGCACCCAGTTGGGGTGGTGGTAGCAGTCCAAATAAAATAGTTCAGTTGAAGTGATGATCCTGTGGAAGGTCTGGTCTTCAGCTGAAGGTCCAATGGTAGCTTTGTCCTCTGGGAATCCCAGTAGACAGGGCTNTTAACCTAGGACGCATGGGATTTTTTTTTTTTTTTTGCATTCCACCCCTTTTTTCCCTGGATTTAGCAGGAGTTGCAATAGTCTGTCTTCTCTTGGTTTTAATCATCTAAGCCAATTAAAGAGTGTGCATAGTTGGGAGGCAGAATGAGAATGGAGAAGATGCATAAATCTTGTGAAAGCAATAATTTTCTCCAATATTTTCTCCATCAGTGATCTACCTCTTGAGCTGTTACTACTACAAGTGATTTTCATTGGATTTCCCATCAAGTCAAATGGGCGTAGGAACTGCATTAAAAAAAAAATCCCCCATGCCTTGGAAACAGACTGCAGATCTCTTTGGCAGATTTTGTTCTGAAGTTCCTTGTGGTCTGCATTTCATTCTCATTGGGCTGTAAATCCTTTCTTTTGCCTCAGTTCTACAGTGATTTACTTTTCTTAAGTGTGTTAGGTTAAGCTTTCAAAACCAGTGAAGTAACAGCAATGTTAGAGTTAAAGAAAATCTGACCTGGTTCCTCTCCCTACAGCATTATTCGTCCTTTTATCTCTCCAAAGCTCTCAGTCTACCCAGGTTCAGGTCTGGTCAAGTGTCAGCTGAGAAAACAGGCACGGGGTTGTCGTGGGAAGAGGGTCATTTGTTCTGTACATGGTGTTTTCTTCTGATCAGCCACGTCAAAAGAATGGCAGGAGATGGTCAAACACCGTCTTTTACAAGAGAGTCCAAACCAAATTCCTGACTCACAGGGATCCTTGGGATCCACTTGCGCTTTCAAGAGACCTGCCTGACTGTTGGCATCAAAGCTAAATCTAGAACACAAGCTTCTGAGCTAGCGAGTTTAAATCCCACTCTCATTTCAGATTACATTTTTAACTGTTTTTCCTAAACTATTCTATACATACTATTAAATAGATGTGATAGGACTCATTTATTTCCTAAGAGCAGTTCCAGCTAAAGTTCCTTGCAAAAACTTATACAAATTCTGAGTTGTCAGCGTTAAATACACCCCAACCCAGTTTCCTGCAGAAAACTCTTGAGGTACTGCACAAGCAAGCAGATGGCAGCTCTGGGTAAATTTGCATCCATAAATATTAAGTAGGGATTGCACATCTCTAACATGCAAGATTTTCCACAAAGTTTCTCACAAGCACAAGGAAATTAAACAACTGATCCAAGTTCACCAAACAGCTCAGTGACAGAGTGAGGAACAGAAAGCAGGTCTTCTCTCTTTCCCTCTCACACCCAGTCCTGAAAATATGTTCACTCCTTAGAGTGAAGGCTTGGTGTAAGAGACAGTCCCAGGGACTAAGGTATCAAGCAGGTACTGAAATATTTCAGTGCATCTCATGATGTTAGATTAAAAAAAAATCCTCCTAGCTAGCAGTCTATATGCTCTCCTTTTCTCACTATGTAAATAAAAGCCATGCATATTCATCTGAGTGCAATGGAAGTTCATAGAAGTATATGTTGCTCCCCATATATTTGTCCTCTGCCTTTATTCTCCTCAGTGCTAGACTTGGCTCTAGAATCTATTTGGACTAGATTTTCTTCTGGCCATTGTATTTAGGTTAGAGAAGAACATCGATTCTCTTCTCAAAAGATTTACAAAACCCACTCACTTGTTTATCTTTTATGGACCAGCTGTTGCTCTCCAGAATATTTTTTCCTCTTTTTCCTCTTTGCAGTAAATACTATTTATTCACATGCGAAAATGTGTTCTTACTACATGTATAATGCATAGGAATTTTCAAGGACCAATATTAGAAAATGATTTTTTAAAAAAAATACCAACTTTAAAATCACTTCAGAATTACTTTCTTAGCATCTTCAGTATTTGAAAGATTTTCACTTTGTTATGAAGTAACAAAGTAAATTCAAAGCTCTCCAGGCAGAGCAGTTCATATCCCATCAGCATTCTTCCTATTATTGACCCACCTTCATCTGAAATTTTCTTCCAAGAAAAAACAAAACCCAAACAGTTGTAACAGACTTAAACATATGAGGCAACAAACGGATTTGTGTTTTTGAAGCAATTCAGACATCTGTAGTCTAATAATTTACTTTTTCCTGTAGCAATAATAGAAAAATATTCCTTGAAGAGTACAACAGAAGGTCTAATCTGCAAAAATTACAGACATTCTTCATTTTATACTTGAATAAGCATTTTTGCTACAAAAACAACCAGAATTTTCCATTGCTTCCACAGATAAACAGATCGGCTTCACAGCTAGTAAAATTTAGATAGTGCTGGTGCATGTACATACACTGGTAATCTTTGGAAGCAGGATAAATCCTGAAGTTTGGCATCACAAAATTAATAGGTGCAGTCCTTATCAAGATGAGCATACGCTCTTCTCTTGCCAGCATGGACTTTATTTGATTTGTTAATCACAGTTTGGTATTAACGGCTCTAACATGGATAGTGCTATGTGAGGATCAAGGTACTTTCCTCCTATATAATTAATTTTTTAATTTCAGCATATCTTATTCTAATTGACAATCCAGTGTGTGCTATAGATCTATTATTTACATGAAATAGCATCCACATTGCTAACAATAAAAATCACAATAGCTTGTGAAGTTGTAAACAAAGACCTCAAAGCCAGACCAAGAATCTAATTTTTACATCCTTCTTCCTTCCATAATCCAGGTTCTTAACAAACAAGTTCTTTTCATAGCTGGGAAAATATGAAGTCTTGCTTGGAACGTATAACCTTTACTTTACTCTCATGAACAAAGATAAATTCCTCAGGAAAACAGAGAAAGTGAGTTCTGAGCTGTTCAGAAGCAGAGGAACTGCTTTCCTTTAGCAAAGAGAGTCCATACTGATCCAGAATCCTGGATAGCAGTGAAATTTAGTTATACCATGCAATACTAGTCCTTAAATTTAAGAATCTGAAAATTTTGCAATGCACAGAACTTAATGGGATAGTAATCTAGGTGTTTTAGCTGTGGTCATGAGTCATTTAATGAGAACAATTCCAATCCATCCCCCAAATGTCACGATATTTTTTTAGGGGATTTTGTTCTAATAGACTGGATTATGACTTTGTGTTCCACTAAGTTCTCTCATATTTTTTAAGATGGTCACTGCAGCATAGCACTAAGAAAGTAATTTATTATTTTAAGGTAGTGCAGAGAGTGCCCCAGGTGACCAATACTGGCGCCAGAATAACAGGTCTGACTCTCATCAGCCTGAGGCATGGGTGTTCTTGGGACTATTTCCGACCCAGACCTCCTTCTCACAGTGTGAGCATTAGGGCTGACACTGTTCCAAAGCCTAACCTGAAAAGGAGTTTTTAAAGCCCTATAATTATGCTTTTTCAGCCTTGCAAACTCATTGGGAAAATTAACCAAGATAGGCAGAGTCATATGACATTCATGATAAAGAGTAAAAGGCTAATGGGGAAAGAAAGATGTGCACCCCTCCAAAAAAACCTCAAAACAACATCTAAAAGCCCAAACAAAACACCCATAAGTATGTAAGACTTCTGTGAGAGAATGTTTGTTTTTCCTTCAGATTTTGACAGGAGTATGATATGCCTTTAATTTCCACTTCTTGATCCATGTTTAAGTCAGCCTCCCTTTCTGCACATGAAAACGTGCTGCCCCAGAAATACTGAATTCAAGGATAAAGGGCATATCAGTTGTCATTCCCACACTACAAAGCCTATCATCTACTGGGAAGACATCACACGATAGCAAAGAAACATCCTGGAAAGAAACATCCAAGAAGTAAAACAAAGAACAATCAAAAAATCGTGTTTTACAGGCAGAAAGCACTCAAAACTCAGGAAATTTTCATTTTGTCTTAGAAAAACAATCTGAAAAGCAATACTGCGAAACAATATCTTATTTTATGAACTAATACTACACTGAAGATTTTTCTGTCTTGTACTTGTGGATTTCCCCACTCTTTTCAAATTAATTGCTCCTTCCCTATCAGGTCTCCAGTGCTATATGGCAGAAGAGATTTCAGCTACACCTGCCCACATCACCCCACTGTGCTTTTCAGCCACAGACAAACATTTGTTTCTTATCCAGCTGTTCTACAGGAGTCTGTCTCTAGACCCTAATTTTCCCCCTGAGCTTCCACTACCATCCCCTGTTCAGAGAACAAAGTGGCCACCACCCAGAAATTCCAGGGGGGCACATTATCGTCTCCAAGGCAAAAACTACTCAGCTAACAGCTCCCATGGATCACTCAAGGACTGGTGAAAGTACTCATCACTTCTACCACCATCTTCTGCTTCTGGAAGCAGATCTCATCACAGCCTGGAATGCTCTGGGGCCAAAAGACTGAAATTACAACTTAAAACTTCTCATAATAAGATAGAAGTAGAGCAACTTTCATTGGAAATTGTGCTTGAAAATCCCATGGCACTTTTTAATCTCTGTCCCATATGATGATTCATCTCATACAAAACTCCATCTTCATTTTCTAAATTTATTAATCAATCCTCCCACGAAAAGATAGCAGAAAGTTTCCCATACAAAAAGTCTTTTATATAATAATATTCTCTGCACAAAAGAGTTTTTTGTTGAAAAAGATGAACATACAGGCAAAAGCAAACAAGTACAACCCACCAGGGTTAAATCCCAGCAAATCAGAAAACAAAACCAGCAAGCTAACAAGTAACAGTGGTTTCACATCCTATAGCCACTCCACTGTTGAACTCTCAGCCCTGATCCTCTAGGATGCTCAGTCTACAAGTGACCTTCAAAATGTCAGCCTGAAAACTAAAATTTCCCAACACAGTGGTTGCTAAAGACTTAAAAGATATTCTTATGTCACTAAATTTCCTATTATGCCTCATACAGCCAACCTGCCTAGCGACCTATCAGCCTTTCACTAAAGTCTAATAATCTCAACCATTCTTCCTACTTCACATCTCTGTCACTACATCAACCATCTGTCTCTGATTCACTAAATCATTAAAAACAAGAGGTAAACAGAAATTGCCTCAGAACTGTGCAAGCAGCTACAATGAACTATATATCAATCCTGTTCTTGGAATGGTGACAAAGTCTGCTCTCTATCTGCTAGGTAAAGAGTTACAAACTAGAGGAGATGAGGGTTGTCACTAGCACCACTGACAAGAATTTACATTAAGCAACAGCCCTTCATGGTCTCAGTTCTAGGTATCTCTGGCTTAAATACTTCTGCCAGAAATAGGTCCGCTGGTCACCTGGCCAACAGTGCAACTTTCACACCCTCTCTTCCATGCACTGGGGCAGGTAGTTCAATAAGGCAAGATTAATTTCTGTTTCCAAGAACACTTGTTATTTCATTATTTTGCCTTCAGCGCTTAGCGTGGAGCTCCCAACATACCTTGTAAGCAAAGGACAGCCTTCCCTTGGCTTGTTTATTGAGGGTGTGTTAGGCAATCACAAAGAAAGTATGCAGGAAAACTGCTTTCCAACACTGGTGGGTTTTGGTTTGTTTTCCTCTTTCTTCCACCACCACCAAATCTGAGCCACAGGCATGGTGCATCTGGAAGGGCAACTGTGGTCTGTAATTCATACGGATGACTTCAAACCAGGGCTCACGTGGGTATATGGGGGGGAAGGAGGGGGAAAAATTTTTTTAAAAATTAAAAATTACATGGATTAGAAATGTAAGCTGAAGCTGAAAGGTTATCCTTCCCTATTTATTTTATTTTATCCTTCCCTATTTATTTATTTTATTGTGTTCTTTCAAGGGACCCTGGTTTCAACACTGGGTTTTGGCTGGAAAATTCTCCAAGCTTAATTTTAGTGGACTCATAAAACAAGACCCTAGGGATGATACTATATTCTGTGCAACCCCTAAACAGCATGAATGACTAACACAAAATTACAAATGAAAGGAAATTGCACCTAAACTCTCTACTTGTGAGCAAATATCCTAGCTTAGAGATTAAGTAATATCCCAAGGGGATCTGAACTCTGGGCAAACATTGTGACAAAGACATTGTTTTCTTTCTGATTTTACTTTACTTGGGGTTTTTTATCTTATTCCTTTAAAACAGGAGTTAGATCAAGAAAGGGATCTGTATTTAATTTGACTGAGATAGCTCAATTATATGAATATGAACTGGTCTCAATTCAGATACAAACTGAGGAGGATCACTTGGATTCAAACTCATCATTTGCTTTACAATCAACCAAGTTTGAAAAACAAACTGTACAACATACTCTTGTAATATCTCTACTTCAGGGGAAAAATGTCCCCAAAATAACCTTTAAAGGCATAGCTCTTTTTACAAGCAAACCCAGCCATAAATACTACACTTGAACCAAGAACCAAAAGCAGAGATCTCTTGAAGTCTTGCCATGAATCATTAGAGAGCAGAATGCAGGCAGAAATCTGCCACCTATACCTGGAATATGCTGGGGCTGCTGTGAGAGAAACTAGGTTCAGAGAGTCCTGGGATTAGTGTTCTGATTTCCCAGCTCGAAACACAAGCCAGCAAAAGATTGTCTTTCTATTCTCTCCTCCACACCATATTAAAACCCATACCAAATTACTCCTGACCACAAACTTGGGATTGCCTGCACTTGTCTGGTTTTCCTCCATTTACAACAGGCCAATGGAAAAGAGAAGAAATCTGAAGTAGCAGCCCACACAGCTGAGAGTTCATCAAGAGTTATATGATGCTGGAGATGGACAACTACAGACGTTCTCCTAAATTCTGGGGTAAGGAATAGGGAAGGAAGGCTGGGTGTAGTTTCGCTATATCCACTGGTACATGATGCACTCTGTGGAAAGTTGTGGAGCCTGCTCCCTGCCAGACCCACAGGGAATTGGGGTGTATCAGGGTTCTCTATCCAAGGGCCTGTAGCACAGGCAGCAGTTTCCTGCTTTTCCCTTCTTGGTGTTTCCAGGATGACAGCCAGCACAGAGACCTTCTGTGCTACAGCATCATGCAGGGCATGTGTGTCAGACATTACTTCTGTGATTCTGGGGAAGCTGAAGCAGTGGGAGTCACTTTGCCACTTTGTTCCAAGCCACTGGGAAGGATTTAACTTTCTTTGACCTGCCGTTTGTACAGAGCAGGTATAAGGATCCAGACAGCCCTTCAACAGGAAAGGAAGGGCAGTATTTTCTGGAGGATGACTCCTATTTAGGTACCTCAGAAAAGGGGAAAAACCACAACTTTCAGCATCCAGGCATTCTAGCTGGTACTGGCTTTTTGAGCAAGGGAATCCTTGGCCTTTGCCTGCTTGAAAAACACTGCTGCAAATGACACACGGCAAACACATAGAGCCAACAACTCCTTGGAAAGTGCTGCCCCTTGAATACTGATGAAAATCCAGTCCCTGGATCCTGTATGGCACCGCCAGCTACTTTTTCAATCCTGACCAAGCAGTTCTCATTTCGCCAGAGAATGCGAATGGTGTGAAGGATGCCCTTTCTTCCAAGCTTTTCTCTGTGTGCTTGGCCAAACCATAAACAGACTTATTTGAAAAGATCAGATAGAAGCGATGCGTCATCTGCAGCTCGCACAGGCTAACAGCCAAATTACTCTGTTTATTGCAACTTCTGTGCCCAGAGAAGTTTCTTTTGTTCTTAAAACAGCATCAGTCACTGCAGAGTGGAGCCAAGGAAACTGAAGACTATATATATACATACATTTTGTCACAAGTCCTGGTGCCTGTATCTATTATTCACTTTAATTATAGTTTTCATTGATTTGCATATTACAGTACTGCAGCTTCTGTAGATCGATAAATATCCCAATATTGGATGTTAAATAAGAATATTAAAAGGCTCCTCTAATGCATAATTTACTTCATGGCAAATAATCACTGCCTCTCAGATCATCAGTATTGCAAATTTGGAACCTTACCTGAAAGGCTTTTCCTTAATGTGTTTCCTAGGAATTAAACAATTAATAAAAATATGATTTACATTATGATGTTTTAATTCAAGTTGAGTAGCAGTGTGGGAATGTGCTGCTTTCTTAATTGAATGAGTATTAAAACTTGGAGGGGAACACAGCAAGCTCTGAGTTAGAATGTATTTATTTTGATTTTGTTACTTATATCTCAGTAACCACCTCAAATTCCCACCCCAGGTCAAGAACTCACAGGCCGGAAACTCTGCAAAGCTATCATAAGGAAAATGTTCCTGGCATAAAAAAACACATGATGGAAAACAGGAAGACAAAACCCTGAGCATCATTATCTACACCTTGAAAAGCAGGGATGGAGATGCAGACTGCTGGAAGTCACAGTGACTTCAGCCAAGGAGTCTGAACTATGGTAAGGAAATGGAACTGGACTCTATTAAATGTATCAAAAGATATGATCAGTGCTCACAAGGGGAGTATTTCTGGTACTAAAGGTCTCATTAATCTAGTGGAAAAGGCATGACAAGATCTCATGGTCTGGAGCCAAAGCCAGGCAAGTTCAGAGACATGAAGGGTGACCATTTCTAAAAAGGGAAAGTAGGCCATTAGAGTTCCGACACTGGTACATAGAGACACAGTGACTTCTCCAGTTCCTGAAGGCACTGAAATAGAGCTAAATGTCTGCTTAAAAAGGCAAAGATTCTTTACCAAAAGTCACAGGCCGCTTGCAAGAATCATGACTCATATTTCACAGTCTGGTCATACTCAATGTCAAACTCTTCTGATTTTAACTGAGTCAAAAGCAAACTCCTAAATTCCAATCTTTTATCTCAGCTACTTTATCTCAGAGATCACATCACTACTGAGAACACATCAGAAGCTAGACAAGAGAAAGGTACCATCAACAGCTGCTGCTGTGAAACCACACAGGGGAAGAGGAAGCAGGGAACAGTGGAGAATGCAGGGGTCTATCTGTCAAAAATACCGTGCCGATAGAACTTGACATTTCTAATACTGACAGCAGCTGACAAAAAAAAAAAAAAAAACACATGTACCACACACTCCCTTCCTATCAGCTGGGGAGAAAGGATTTCCTTATGTCATTCCCTGAATTTACACAGTGAAGAAGGAGACGGTCAGCAATACCATCACCTTTGAGAAGCAGCCCAGCACAGGTCTGGGAATCCATCACTGAGGTACAAACCAGGAATTAGCAGATGCAACCCACATATGCCTGCCTTATGGAAGGAATAGGAAAGCACTCAACAGGTCCCAAAACAAAGCTATATTGCTCAGGCAGTTTAATAAGCAAAACAATCTCTGGGTCTAGAGAAAAAATCTTGGCTTCAAGAAATTAAAGAAATTCAACGGGGGAGCTGCCATAGCAGCAGAGTTTCCCCTCCAAATTCCACTGCCAGCTGAACTACCAACCTGTTGTGTGACCTTGAACAGTCCTTCACTTCCCCAGGACTCTCCATCAGCCTTTGCACGCCTTGGGGAGCCTTGCGTGACTCTTGCTTTACATATGTGCCATGCCTAGCATAGTAGGGCAAGAGGCCCCTGGCACTTCCTCGGTACAAATGCTATTGCTTGTACCATTCACAGACCAGTCCTACTCCAGCAGTCATCGTCTGTCTGGCTGTCACTGCACTGGGCTGCACAAGTCCTGCTTTTGGAAACAAAAGTCATAGCGGTGCCATACCAGGAAGGATTGCTCACATGCTGGGGACAGGTGTTGAAGTGTTCTTTGCACCAAACGTGGAACAACATTGCACCCCATTCACTGTTCCATAATGCCACTGAAATCACAGGCACTGCCTTGACAGAGCTTGGCCTCAAAACTCACCAGTCTCCTGTCCTATATATGGCCCTCTTTTGAAGTAGCTGTATGGACACCAAGGGAAGGAAGAAAAAACATAATACCATAATATGGAAGAAATCAATGCTGGAGATCAATTTGAGATCCAGGTGCACACTCTATTACGGGACAAGATAGAGTTTATATATTGCCATTGTAATAATGTGACCAGCTCAAAGAAATTTAAAAAGGACAAGTTTTGGAGTCTGGTGGTGCTTTTTAGGTGGTTTGGTTTGGTGTTGTTTGTTTCTTTGGGGTTTTTTTGTTTAATTGTTTTGTGATTTTTCCAGATGCCTGTCTTATAACTGACGTTATGAGCAGAGGAAAATTTCCTGCAAATGGCTTCATGATCTGCCATTCATGCAGCACACAAGAAAAAGAGTATGTGGTTTCTTTCAATACAATGTTTTGGACAGAGCTAGTCTTAAAATATTGAGTTAACTTTCCGCTCCAGTGCCTTGCTGCTCAGTTCTAAATAATGGCCACTGAACAAGAACACTGAACTTGAAGAAACAAGTTTTAATTAGCTGTACAGTGAGTGTCTTTGTCCCCCAGATAGATTTGATTATATCACTGATAACCTTCACAGCGTTTGTTATCACATTACCCTATGCCATTCTTCAGAGCTGAGGACATTTTCCACACACCCCAAACAGCCTTAGCAGCAGTGAAAAAATAATGTCAAAAGTCCCTTCCAGATGTTTTGGTAGGATTCTTCTGTTTGGCTGAGTTCCCTCAACTAGGATGAAGCCAGGAGAGCTCAGTGGTGGTGCTGCAAGTAGCTGATCTGTGATCCCAACATGGATCTCTGCCAGTTGGGTTAGTTTGTAAACCTGTTTATGCAATTGTGTACTAGTTTGAAAACAAACCAGTGGGAGATCGCAAGTTAGAATTATAATTTAATAGGAAAATAAATAAATGCAATAGTACAAGAACACTGACAGAGTCAGGATACAACCTGACACCCTGTTAGTCCAGATGAAGTGGTCCTGTTGAAGCAGTGATCCTTTAGAAGGGTCTGGTCTTCACCTGAAGGTCCAGTGGTAGCTCTTGTCCTCTGGGAATCCAGTAGGTAGGGCTGATTATGGTGTTCCAAACCTCAGATAATATCCAGGTAGGAATGCTTGGCTCCTCCCCCTGGGTGGAGCATCTCACAATGGGATGATGTAATTCTATGAGTCATGCAGTGAGGCTAGATGGCCCATTAACAGAAAAATATCCATCCAGAGGGAGTTATCAGGGGTGTGTTGAACTACCTTGCCCCACCTGGTTTTAACAGATGGTGATAGAATACATACTTTTGGTTACATCTTACATCATAATATAAGACAAGTTGTACATCGTACATGAAGTGCTTTACATTCGTTCCTGAGAATACCATCTGGTAGCTATAGACCAATGTATTCCATAAAAACTCAGACAAGAAATACCACCACTGATACTACCTGACATGCTGTGACCTTCAGGCACGATCCACTATAAGTTTACATACCCTAAGCTGTCACAGAATTGGGCAAGCCATAGAAAACAAAAGCTTCAAAAATAGAGCAAGTTGTTTTGGCTATGACTTCAGCCCTTCCACAGAATTGTTGTGCACTTGTGAGAAGTACACCTAGTGCAGAACTTCACTCTCCTTGCTAGTGGTCTGCATAAGGCACCAGGTAAGGAGAAAATCAGAATCTGTTCTACAGTAATAGTGGGAAGAAAAAAGGGGTTGGATCCAGCAGAAGGCTTTTTATATGAAGGTAAGTGATCTTGCAAATAAGCATAGGCAACTTGGATCATTCATTTCCAGTTATTGCACCAGACAAGAACGAAGCCTTCCTACTGTACTTAGATAAGTAGCTCTAATTTAGTAGGGCACAGACAGCAGTCATTAACCGCAGGATTCCTTCTCCCCTTCCAAATCAGGGAAACCAGAAACTGCTCCACAAAGTGTAAGGTACAACAGATCAGATCCTCACAGCCCATGCACAGCTTATACTGCAGGTATAACATCACTAGGGGATTAGCTGTAGTTCACAGCAGGACAGCTGAGGGCAAAATCATGCATTGCTCCCTCATCCTTTCACTGCTGCTGGGATAGATAGCACCTTCACTGTGCTCGCAAGGAGGCTGGATCCAGTCATGTGTTATCTGCTGTAAAACTGATAGGTAAAAGGCTGCAAAACTGGTATGTCTGGTGATGAGCAGAGAATGAGCTCAAATGTAATAATTAACAAAATATAAATTGGTAATAATGTAGACGTGTCCTGAAGCAGATCTGAGTCACATTTTGTTTATACTCATGTCTCCATCACTCCATTGGCATTGTGACATTCCTGGGGGAAGAAGAAAATAATGGACAGTAAAATCCTTCTACAAAGCACAAATTTCCTGCACTGTCGGGTGCATATTCCTTTGTGGGACTCAGAGAAAAAGGTTTTCTGTTCTGTTCTGTTCCCTGTATGTCCAAATACAGACATACAAAGCAAGGAATAAAAAAACTACACCTTTGACTTTTTACTTCCAAGTCTGTCCTGAGTTTTGGCTGCTGTTTATTCTCATGGCAACACATCATTGTACTTCCTCACATGCCCTTCATCAGGCCGGATTATTGTTGATTTACATATACTGGCAGGAAGACTGGGCAGAAGTTTGCCCTCCTTGTCTTGCCTCCCTGCTGGGGCACCCATTTCTCCATGTTTCCCACCCAAGATTCTCCAAATGCCTTTTTTCTGAAATTCAGTGGGGCACTAGCTCTCATAAGGAGGGGCCAGGGCTTCTGAACCAGTGGGGGTAGCACATGCTTGTCTCTTGTAAGAGGCAGCCAGGACAGCTGTTCTGGGGACAAGGACAACATCCTGCTTCTGTCAGCCAGACTTGCTCTTTCTCAGAGAGTGCAAGGACACAGCATCTTTAATGGATGCCTGGTAGGTACACACACACTCCTGACCGAACCCTGCTATTGTAGATAGTACAGGGTGGTCCAACCTCAACAGCTACAGGGGGTGGATTTCATTTACAGTTTCCCCTCCTGCCTTCCTCACCATGGGTTACATCCTGTCTCTCCCACCCCAGCAGTAGACAGCCCTCTCCCCAGCCCACTACAGCAGTGCCTCAAGACCTTCCACACAACACCAGCAATGAGGCACTGCCACGGACACGATGGATGTTGGGTAGAATCCCTTGGACATCTGCCCCTCAGTAGCAACTAATTCTGCCCCAAAAACACATACCTCCTGTCAACAGCAGCAGCATTTTGGCTTTATATTGGAGGACAAGTTCAGCTGCTGAAATGTACAGCTGTAGCTCAAAACAGCTGTTCCCCATCTCCTCCAGGGAAGAAGCTGGCGGGCTGGATGGATCAGAGCAGAAGCCTGGAGCTGGCCTTCAGGCCACCAGTTGGACGAAACAGAACACTTGCAGCTCACATCTCCAGTGGTGCCAAGGGCAGTGCAAGGCTACCTCTTCAGCCAGGGGCTTGTAACCATGTATGTACTCACATCTTTAACACACAGCATCTAGTCAGACTTTATAAATTAAACTTTTATTACAAAGTTCTGTTTATGAAGCTATTCTGAATCATGATCCTTTTTTCTTCTAGGCAGCGGTTTTAAAGTTTTGCATTTTCACACAGCAAAGAAAGGAATTTTTTTCCCCTCTCCCCCTTCTTCCTGCCACTGCTTTTCCATTAACTCTTCTGCACAGCTGTGTCTGTCTGTTTGCATTAACTATTCTCTCAATCTTTCTCTCTTCCTGAAGAATCAAAAAAGTGTTCTGGAGAAAACCAGATTTGGACTGAAGTCAACAGAAAAGGACCAGTTCTGGCATCATTCAGCTCCTTAAGCATCAGTTTGAAGCTGTCTGCCCAAGACTTATTTCAACTCCTTGGAGCAGACCTACTGATCGCAAGATCAAATATCCATTTTCATCCCAGTCCTATGCATTTTTTATTACTCTTTTTTTTAAACTAGGAGTTACTGTGATGAAAAAACAAAGCATACAGCTAAGATCACAATCATAGCAAATAATTAACCACTCAGGATTTAATACACCTCTCTGCAAATTTTTCTCTCGTACAAAGCCCTTTGGCACACTGACAAGTGAGGTAAATCAAACAGCAAAATAGTTTGGTCATTGCAAGGTGGGGGAAGAGGACTCAGCTGAGATGTAAATTCCAACTTCAAACTGAAGAACACTTTCTCTCAGCCTTGTAACATCACAACATATTTTAATAATCTGAAACACCCTAAAAGGGGTGATTTTGCAACATCATCTGTTGAGTGGATCTTCAGGTACTAACAAAAACAAGAAATCTTCAGGGAGTCTGATTTTGCCAGTAAAAGTCATCACATGCTTTAGCCATTTTCACATACAACATTTACTCAAATCCTGAAAAAGCTTTTCATTCCAATACTAGAATTATTACAATTTTAAAAAGTGTTTTGCTGAAAAAATAGGCAGAACCACCAACTGCTATATCCCACCTTGAGCTGAAGCATGAGCCCTCACTTACAGGAAAAGTTACCAGGAATTTTCAGACTTCTAGCAAGGTGATACTCTGAAACTCTTCTCAGCTTTAGCTCCCTTCTGTTATTGCGGAATAGTTCCAATATATTCTTTTATTAGAGACCGGACAATTTAAAACTGCTCTTTAACTGTATAAAGAAATTTTTAATATCTATTCCTCTCTTTTCTGCCCCCGTTCCAGTAGTTTTGCCATTGCTTGTATTGCTGATTGAGCCTTTGTAAGCAGCACTTTGACCACACATTTGGCTCTTTACCTGATCTCTCCGACATCAGGACAAACTGCTTTGGCCTTCAAAAATAATTTGCTAGAAACTAAAATGACTTAAAAATATATATGGCTGTAAAGCATCAGATTAATACTGGAGTACAGGAAATCAGAATGTTATATTCTAATGAGCTGGCAGATGGTTCATGATCATGATAAATTTCATACTCTAGTTGACACATTTTCGAATGTTAATGTCCTCTAGAGGAATAAACTGTGTTGTAATGACTGGAATAATGGCTTCAAAGGTGAGCATTTGCCTTATTATGGTTTCAAACTCTGGCACTCAATGTACATAGGTTTTAGGCTAGCACTCTACAAAAAGGAAATAATTATCATCATAGTATGTAAAAGACGAGGTTTACAGAAGAGAGGTTGTGAAGATCTCAATCATGGAGAGAACAACCTCCTTCATCAGTGAGAAACAATAGCTAATCAAGTACTTTACATAACATAGCAGAGAAGCACTTGCAGGCGTCCAAAGAGCCACAATGTTCTGGATAATTGCAACAAGTGTCTTGGTGGTTGTGTGGTTTCAGCAGAAGTAAAACTCCTGTATTCTGCTTCCTCTCTCCCACCCTTTCCTCTCCCGACTCACTGTGAGCTGCTTTGCTCAGGGGAAGGAACACAGTCAGATTGCACAAAAGAAACAAGTAAGCAGAAAGTTGTGCTGTACATTCAGTCTCACGGCAGCCAGTAACCAATGCAAGAAGGACATGCACTGAGAAACAAGGACAGTTTTAGGAATTTCCATTTTTGGATTGTAACAAAGGATTTGGATTGTAACAAAGGATTTGGATTTTTTGTCTTGTGAACCATGGGCTCCTTAGAGGCCAAGGCTGTAACTCCACACTTTCTTTTTCCCCTAATGTTCCCACATTCTCTGCTCCACAAACATGGACACACATAAATACTAAAGCCTAAGCCAGCCTAAGCACTTGCACAACACTAACAACACCACTACTCCTGCAGAACCAGCATCATTCCCTGGACTTATTTTTGTGGGTATACAGCTCCCCTCCGGGTACTTTCTTAATACCCAAAAGTTCCCATGCACAGCCACGCAGTAGCATTCTCCTCTAACAAGAAGGAGATGATTCTACTTGTCAACCCAAGCGGAATTAACCTAGTTCCCATCTAGTGTTGATCCCATGGTCACAAATATATCCTTCTGTCCTCTTTACAATGTCTTGTGTTTCAATGTCAAGGATACCATAATAATTTATGCCTTCCCAAGAAGGGCAGAATCATCTGTTGAACAGCAATCATGGCCTTACTTGCTCAGCTATTGCGTAATCCTACCTTTGCCCCCATAACATTTCTTTAAAAGTGTCCTCCGTCAAGAGTCACTCTGCAATCAACATTGCTGACCATGTGTTATTAATTAAGTAATTTTACAAAATTAGAAATACAAATCACATTGTTTTCAACCAAAATAATGATCTACCAATTATTCTGCCAACAGAAATGACTTGTAGCTTTTGGCAGGTCTTTTCCCTTTGGCCATTGTTTTCGTAGTTATTAACAAGGTTACAGTTGGTCCTTTTGATTAAAAAGCTTTTTGGCCAGAATTACTGCTATGGGAAAACAAAACCTGAAATTCAATATGCTTCTAGCATTCTTTTGAAATTTTATCTCAGTACCAATGATGGAGGAAGGTGAGAGGCCACAAGGGATAAATTTTGTGGGGGGGAAAAAAAAAAGAGTATTTTGTGTTAACTAGTCTTCCTGTAAGGTACACACCATATTACTTAGGAGCTGACTGTAACAGCTTCAAACTTCTGAAAAATATAAATTAGGTTCATGGAGCTTACAAGCTGGGATAAGGCTACATAATCACTCATTCAAGTCATGTATCTCCATGACTCATTCAAGCCAGGTTATCCACATAGACCTAGAAGATTCTTTCAGTTCCTCTAAAGGTAAGTAAAATTCAGGACAACAGAATCCATGGCCTTCTTGAACCAGAAAAGAATTTATAAACATATACAAAGAACTATCATTAAAAAATTATTATTTTTAATATGACCAAAACAACAATATAATTTAAGAACTAAATTTCAACACAACACCTGATTCTGCTAAACATACCTACAAAATCTATCCTTGTCCTTTAGCATTTAGCATTAAGGATGCTATGCAAGTAGTTTCATCTTAGAAAGATTACTTAGAAGGTAAAGTGTGTGCAACAAGGTGGTGCTGTGCTCACACAGGTAAAGCTTAGTCTCCAGGCCTTCAGCAAAATTAAACTTCTCTGCATGAGAGCCTACAGAAGTAAGGATGGGCTTCACCTTCTGTGTAATACTGCAATAAATAATACCAAAAAAAAAAAACCAAAAAGGGGGGTGCAGTAGAAGACCTGTACTTTGCCTCCCCCTTTCAAAAGGGGTTATTAAAGCAATACTTACTTATGAGGGTCAGCATCATAAAAAGGGACAGAAATGTGCAGCAGCAGAAATACACAAAAGCATAAGGAGCTTTTCCAGGTTTCTCCATGAACTGGCTTGTTCCAGGTACCTCAGATTGGATGTTTAAGCAAGTGTGTTAGGCACTTCAAGCCTGGAAGATTTTAAGGCTTGTGTATACTTGACTAAACAATTCAGAAAATGGTGCACAGGGGTATCAGCCCTGCATATCAGCAGAAAATCAAGCCTACCTTTCTCCATTGTTCTGCTTTCTTGCTCAGAGAGAGCAAGTACAGATAAAATATCCAAACAATGACCACATGAAAATGTAATTTTCAAGAAATAACAGACTAAATCTTTAACAAGATAAACTGAAGGGGGTTGGATATTTTTTTTCCCTTTTGAATTTCTCCAATATTTACAGTCAGTGATTTACCCCAACTAAACATCTGGCACTAAAAAGGAACATAGCACTGTTTGTTGTAATTAGAGCTCTAGCAAACAGCTCATTCCTGTATGCAAGTTACTTCAGCAGCTTTCGTATCTCAACCTTTGCCACTAATAGTCCTGGTAAAGCCACTGTTAGCCAGCTGAGAATTTTTCCCATCCTCAGTCACGTAGTTAGAGTAAATGCTATCTCTTCTGCTCTGACATGGTGCAAAGGCCTGAGAGTGAACCAAAAAATTCCTGACAAAACACTCTTCTAGAGCCAGTTCACTCGTGCCATTCTTGGCTGGGGGGAGGAGGAAACAAGAATAAAAAACCAAACCAAACCAAACCAAACCAAACCAAATAAAATAAAATAAATAAAATAAAATAAAATAAAATAAAATAAAATAAAATAAAATAAAATAAAATAAAATAAAATAAAATAAAATAAAATAAAATAAAATAAAATAATGAATCCCTTCAAAATTAACCCTTCAGAGGAAGACACTGGAAAGCCAGTGTTGATTGTTACCATTCTGATTGCAGAGACAGCAAGGCTAAAATTAAGTTGTGGAGTAGTCTTGCTTGACCTTAGAAGAGAAATATCATGCATTTCAAGACTTCTCACTATTAGTAAGATTTATGCAATTCTGCACCAGTGACACTCACAGAATGTGCATTATGCTTGGCAACAGGCCTGCAATCCAGCTATTACTCCATCACGTATTATAACATAGAGTCACACCTGCACAGCTTATGACAAATGACATTTCATTAACTTTGAAGACTGCTGGATCATTTTCCCAGATTACACGTCAGCCAGGCCCTAATAGTCCTTTCAATAGTCTATCATGAAAAGAAAGTCACTAAAATGTCCCAAGTATTTCAGGGAGTAAATACTTCTCAACTTGTTAAAGTTCTATGTCAATTAGATGTAATGGGATAAAAGCCTATCATTAGAGATCCTAGGCCACACAAATTTAGAATGGTATTTCCCACTGCTTGTTTTGTCATTTCCCCACCACTCTTTCTCTCTCATATTTATTTAATTTTTTACTGTTTGAAGTGACTAGGAGAGTGGTCCGGTACATTTCAACTATCTGCTTTCATGGCAAACAGTCTTTCAAGGTATTTCAGTCCCTTGATGATTTTGTGGGATCAACAAATCAAACTGTGAAGTTTTACAGACATGAAAATGTCAACAGAAGAACATAGGATATGACACCTCAGCTGGTTTCTTTCCAAATAAGAATTTTTTCTCCCCAATCTGCCTTAGCTTAGTTACAACAACAAAACCCCACTTGAATCATACATATTACAGGTGTACGAGGACACCAGTCTATGCTGCTGATAGAGAAGGGATTATAAAACAGCTCTTTGTAGAACACACGTTCATGTTTTGCTCACTATGATTTCTGTTGTCCTGAGTAATTGCACTTCTCACTGCTCTTGTGGAAGGAGAGGTGGGGATTACTCATACATATAAAGCTAAGCACATCTTTAATAGCTCTGCTACACCAAGGCTCGAGACTTTGACCCAGACTTCCTTGTGAAACTTAATATAGCTTAGAGCAAGGCCTGCGATTGGATCCCACAAGTGTGCAAGGTTCTGCAGGCAGCAGATCCATGGTGAAATTCAGCCCCTGAGGGCATTAACTGCACCCCACTGGCCTCACAAAAACCTAGGAAGGAAGACAGCATTCACCCCCATCCTACAATTACTTCTCCAGCACCGGAGGATCACAGAGTGAAAGTCTTAGGGCACTTCTGGTGTGGGGAAACACTTGTAATAAACAGGCAGGTCCCCCTATTGTTTAGCCAGAAGCAGAACCTGCCTGGAGCAAGAGAAAAGTGTGGCTCTTAATGCGGACACGCCAGTCCATCAATCTCCTCTCAAGCTTATCCTGAAGAAGTTATTAGGAACACCACAACCCTTCACAGTTTAACTGTCCCTTCTGAACGAAATCCGACGCACATCAGATCACAGCTTAAAAAGAACACTGTCAGAAAGCACTTGTAGCTCGTCCCTCAGAATGCAGGCCAGCCCTCTATGCCATCTCATTATACATTTAGATATAAGAGCCTTCCCCTTGCTCTGGGCCTTGCTCAGCCACAGAGGAATTCAATTAGGCTTAAGCTGCATGAGCTACAAAGTCAGAGAGCTGCCAGGTCTCTGTCGGTGTCTGTTGGCTTCTCAAAGAATCATGCTGGCAACATTTATAAGTGAAATGAAAAGCTATTTGCATCTTGAAAGCAAGAAGCAAACAAAATTTGAATATTCCCTGACTACAACCTCTAGGGCCAACCGGGGACATATTTCTCTTACAAGCACTCTAATTTTGAAGACACAAATAAATTTGATAAAATGTGAACAACCCATTTCTAGGGTACAGAAACAAAGACATGTAGGTGATAATGTGTAAACATCATGTTGCTCTTCCCTAAGGAAAGCAAACTCCATGGGTAAAAGCACAGCTTTGCAATTGTAAATACACTTACACCTAAGACTCATACTGCCTACAGTGCTCTGTGAGCTGCAAGTTACATCTCATAGCGTTTGGAAAAAATATCTGAAAGCAGCCTGTTATGTACAGATGGCCCATAAAAATTAGTCTTATGTATTGTGCTGATTTACTTAAAACAGACTATACTATTTTGGATTGGCTCAGAAGGTTCTGCATCAAACATCATCACAATGATCTAAACTAGGTATTGATTGACTTACGTCCTTTTACCTTAAAACATACTATGTCAGGCTGCATCCATTAATTTTGTTCTGTTTAGGAGTTTAGGTTTTCATGTGTCTGCATTACTACTGTATTTCAGCTACATACCCTACAGTAAATAATCTTAATGATCAAATGACAGGCTTCATATCTCTCTGAGCAGAGTTCATCTGATTTATTAAAGCGACACCAGACATTTACTCAAGGAGTAAACAGAGCTGACATTATAGGATGATCTCTGAGGGGAACACTCCAAGGTAAATACTGAGGAAGAAGAGGGTTATGCATTCCATTTCTTTCTATTTCTTGCCTAATTTTTTACTTTCTTATTTTTCATGTTCTTATTAGTATCTCTTGTGATCTTTAAGCAATAATCTGCAAAAGGGAGCCCTTTTAAACAGTTTTAACTGTCCGTTTTAAACAGAAAAAGAGCAACTGGTTGAATCTGGAGTAGAATCTGAACAAACATCTGAAGAAGCCAAACGACCCTGTCTGAAATCAAAGTGTCAGTGAAACTGTGACTACTTGCTGTGCAGTGGGATCCTGCCTTTACAAGGGAGTCATTGAGGAGCTCTGAATGAACCTCATAATCTCATCTCTGGTGACTACTTAAGAACAAGATTGTTGCCTTTCATCCCCCCAAAACATCAGCCAGATTTTCATGTTAGGATCTTGTGTTTGTATTTGTTAATAAGAACAAAGGGAAACAAAAGGAAAGAGGGGAACAATAGATATTAAAAGTGATAAATCTTCCAGTCTAACCACAAGTGCAGAATTTTCTCTTATGACATACAGACAAAATGACATATGGATTGGAATGACCTGACTCAGCAATCCTGCACCTTGTGTGAATGACAGTAAGAAGCTCTGTAGCTCACTTTGAGCAGCCAATTAAATTAAAAGTTAAGATAGTTACTCTGTTATTTGCATACGAAATAAGCCTTACCTTCTTCAAATCCGGGACAACATATTCTGTTTCAAGATCCTACTCTGGTGACCATGTATCCCTGCCCTCAAGAGTCTGAAAATGACACTCGTAGAAGCAAAATGATTTTCCATATTCACTGACCAAAGCCAACAGAAAAGGAAATGGATTACCGTTGAAGATTAAATCAGGACCAAGAGCACAACAGAGTAAGATGCCTTTGAAGAGGGGAAACAAAATGTGAGGGCCAGGAGGGCCACAAAGGACTTCTTTATAGCTTTCAGTTTTACAGAGATGATGGTCTGGTGACAGCAGGGAGAAGATAAACCCTCAGACAATGAAACAATACCCACAGGCAGTACAAAAGGCCAGGTCTGGCATGAGGCACAGAGCAGGAGAGGCAAGAGCACCCAGAAAGCATTTCTAGGTGGTCTAGCAGCATGCAAGCATTCTCTTCTCTCACCTTTTTTCTGACACGTTTTGACAATCCTTGAACAAAGCTGAAGCAATGCCAAACAGCTCTCACTCTGTCAAAAAGAAAACATTTCACACTTCTACACAGGGAAGGGGAGAAGCCCTTGAAAGTGCTTTATCTTTTCAGCTAAAATTTGGCTAAAATGCTGCTGAAAACCATCACTTTGCCATTCAAGATTGTTCCATCTGCAACATGGCCCCACACAACGAAGGTCCACATCTGCAGCTGGCATAATTCAAAATAATGCTTCTTAAGCCAGTAGTGATGTGAAGGGCACTTATGGCTTCAAACTTAAAGGCCTCACTGCCATAGACACTAAAGACAACTAGAAAATTATATTTCATTACAACCAGCAAGTTAACCTGATTCAGTCATAAAAAAATATCTGTTTCCTTGACTCATCCATCATCAAGGCATAATAAACTTATAATCAAAATTATATCAATTCAAATGATTCTGCCAATCTTTCCTTAATGGATTTAATTTAATAAAATTCTAAAAACTTTCCGTGCCTGTCTATAGTAGACAACAATAGTAGCAATGGACTCATAGGGACTGTGGGAAAAAAACCCAACCTCTTCCCCTCATGGCAAAGTGCTCTGTGTCCCAGCTGCTGCTGGGGAACCATGGAGAGACTTATCCTCACAAGGCAGAATTGAGCTCACCTGCCCTTTCAGGGAAATGGAGTGAAAAGAGTTGACATACTCTTTTCCCAGTTCTATTTTCTCTGCCACTAGCTGGAATACAAGCCCAGGAGGTTTGTTTGCTGCTGTTTGAGGAGGGTTTGAGGGGTTAAAGAGGGTTAGGCCTCTGTACCTGTAGAAAACATTGTAAAGTCATGAGATGGCAAACTGCTGCTCCCCTTTGGCAATTTACCTCATTAAAAAAAAAGAAAAATTTACTCTTTAATATCCCCCTTTCTTCCAATCACTCGTGATGATGGGCACAATCCAGTGTTGACTGAAGTTTTGAGCCTCTCTGCTGAGCTTGAAAAGACCAATTACTTCTTTCACTAGAAAATAGTACCCACTATTAGAAGCACTCACTAGTAGAAAGGTAAATTAAGTTCTGCATTCAGAGCAGAGATTCACCTCCAGATCCAGAAGATAGAAGGGCTTTGAAACTTATGATGGCAAAACCTAAGCCAAAGTCACTGGGAATTTTGCTTGGGACTTGAGATCAGAGTGTTAGTGTGGTATTTTCAGCACCTAAAGACAGGTTTCTACCAGTGGTATCATCACAAAGCAAACCTAGGGATAACAAAAGATTTTAATGGATCAAAACCAGAAAAAAATCACTTGAGTTGGAAAAAACTGGGTTTTCTGTTTAAACTATAGCAGTACTTAGATACAGGAACAAATAGCTTGTAAGTTGCACATGGGCACATTTTGGTTTGAAATAAGAAAGCTATCACTAAACCAACAGTTTCAATACAGGAATACAGTTATGGAACAACTTTTTGGGGGCCAATAAACCTAATTAGTTAGGGATGTTGACAGGATTTTTTAACAGAACTAGGCAACTCTAATGAACTGCAGAAACCGTGGTTGCCTAATGGAGGACTTCATGTCCTTGTCCTAAAACCCATCTTGTTACACTGATGCCCTTTATGGTGTTACTCAGGAGTGTTAAAAGAAGCAGAACAGGTCTAGACACATCATTTAAGAAGAAAAGGGAAGAGGAGAAAGGGTAAAAGTTCTTTCTTTCTCAATGGATATGCATAGAAGTGTTCTCCCTCTAAAAATAAATCAGAAAAAAAAAGGGCTGAAGGGTTTGGCAACCAGACTCGTTCTTTACAGAGTTTCTTCTAGAACCTGAGCATTTTGCATTCACATTCCAAGATACAAACAGGGAATTCATCTTGGGATTCAGCCAGAGTAATCTTATACCAATGGGTTGATTCAGGAGCAAAATCTTCAAAGAGACTCCAACTGCTGAAATTCTGGACAGAAAAAAAAGAACAACCAATATGCAAGTAACTACATGTGTCAGTGGGCTGTGACTGAAGCCAAAGGACTTGATTTTGCATTCCTCCTAAATTCAGTGGGCAAACTGAGGCAGGAGAGGTGAATCACCAGAAGGTTTGCTCATGAAATGTAAAACAGAACTCAAGCTCTATTGCCCCCATCAGGATTTCCCAGCCACATAACACCAGTAATTTCATTAGAGTCATACCTGACTTATTAAAAAACAGAATCAAATTTTAGGTCTAAAGAAACCCTTAAAAAAAGTCTTTACTAATATCTTAATTTTTTTTTTATGGTGGAAATCCACAGGAATCAGTTAGGCTACTCAGGATTTACAGTGGTATAAGTTAAAGCAAGATTCAAGGCTTAACATACAAGCTTCTTGGACCTGTGATGTGCTTATTTGCTAGTTTAGGCACAGACATGAAAATAACTAGTGACCAGATGCTAAGCAAAACAAAAGTTAGACTTTATTTCAAAAAAACTTTCCCAGACAAAGTCATTAAAAAAAAAGGTATCTGGGGCTACCATCCTGTGCTGGTGAAACTCAACATCATTACATTAACAGAAGAACATCTATTTTTGCTGGCCAAGGATGCAGCCCTTGATCACCTTTTCCCACACAGTGGGAAGGACACAACTCTGGATAGGGCACTGCACAGATGTGCTCACCTCAGACAACATGCCCAGTGTGACACGTCAGGCCAGCAGCAACCACGGAAGACAAGGCAACACCTGCTTAGCCCTTCTAGTAAAATCATTCATTCCCAAAGAAATGCAAAGCCTTTGGAGCCCACAGAGCACCAGCTGGGGTCCTGTTCTCCAGTCTGCAGTGGAGAAACGCTGCCCTTTTCCACTCAATATTTGCCACGTATCAGGATCCTGGGGGGAAGAATAAGGGACTTAATCTGCTTCTTCCTTACAGCACTTTAAGTCAGGAGCAAAGCTATCCACATTAGCAGCCTTCCATGAGTATAAAACAGGTGTAAGTGAGAGTAGAAACAGGTCTATAAACTCAGCTGAATTTAGAAGTCAGTGTATTACTTTCTAATTTTGCAGAGATTACGTGTATACATAAACAGACACATATACACACACCATTTTTAAAACCTCTCCAGGAAATCAGACAGAAACTAAACAGAACATATGGAAATTTAACTGGTTGCTCATAAAAAGCCGCTAAAATCTGCCAAAGTCAAAAGACATGGTGCAGTCTGCTACACAGGCTTGTTAAAAAGAAGCAAGGTAAAAAAAGCAGCATTTTTAACTAGACTACCTGATGGGTGGAGCAGAAGTTTCACTTGTCTCAGAAATGCAGTATCTTTGCATTTTTAAAGACTTTGAGAGCTCGGTGGGTTTTTGTTTGTTTGTTTGTTTTTTGGTGGTGTTTTGTTTTGTTTTGGTTTTTTCTGTATGGATTTTTTTTCCCCCCCACAGAACCTCGGGAGCAGATTTCTGAGATTAAAGCTCTTCTCTCCTCTTTGATGCTCCTCTGCTGCCACCATGTGGAAAAGAAACAGAGCGGCAAAAATGCGCCGAAAAGTGCCTGGAGCTGACGCCAAAAGCCTCGTCTCAATGTGCTTTCCCCCTTTCCCAGTTATCCCCTCAGCCACTGCCTCCTCCGGGATTGCCTGCAGGGATGGGGAGGTGACCACGGGGTCACCCCCAGCAATGCCACCCCGAGCAGCCTCCACAGCACTCCATTCATACGAGAAACTGGGGAAATACAAAAAGAGACCGTCGAGATAATAAATACACAATGCCACTACACAGCACATCCGATAGACACCGTAAGGAAGAGGCTCCTCAGGCAATAAATGCACTTCCTCAGTAACACGTCCCCACTTTGCCTCCCTGCCAAGCTGCTGCTCCTCCACGAAGTGACACAGGTGTGCTTAATATATAGAGAAATGCAAGGAGAAGTAGATCTTTTACTTGCACTTTTTCTTGTAGAGGAAGCGAAGTACAGATCAACATATGCTGGGAAGAAGAAAACACAGCATCTGACCGGGCTGCTCAGGTGAGCTGAGGTGAGGTGCCCCCTTAAGGCAGCACCACTAACCACTTTTGCTGATGAGATGTATCAAGTGGTTAAAGGAACAAACATTTCTTTCATTGTATTGTGAACGGATGGTTTCGGGGCAGGAATGCTGCCCACACTGGAGGGGTGCATAGGACTCTGTGGGGAGTACTAAGGGAGACACATGGGTGAAGATGCTCCCAAGGAGCCCAACAGTTCATATCGGTTTCCAGGGATGTGTACGCTGTTCACTTTCAATTTAAACTAATTTAACATACTGTAAGATGTTCTCCTCGTTTTAATACATCTTGGTTTTGTAGCAATTACTGTCTTTTAAGTAATGGCACACAGATGTGCTCAAGGAGCAGAGAGTTGTGAGGAGCCCTGAAGAATTTCTGGTAGTATTTCTTTCATTCAATCAAATTTCAGAGGCACACGTAGAGCCACACAGTTGAATTAAGTTGAAGGTGAACATAGGAAAGGCAGCTGAAAGACTGAAAAAGAGATGAAATGGTCTTTAAGCACTAACATAATTAAACATGAGAATTTACCCATCTTCTCTGTTGTGCTGTAAACAAACAGAAAAAAAAAAAAAGCTTAAGACTTACACAAGTAAGCTAAACAACTAAAATAATGAAGTACAAGTTACACTAAATAGTGAAAAATTACAAACTTCTAAGCTCATGGTTGACTGGTTCATTTTCCAGATGCTTTTCAAAACCTAAGCTTTGTGGTCTGCAGTTACGTCAAAGAAATATTCAGACATTTTAATATCATGGGGGCCACAAATGTGTTAACACACACGCACTGCCAGCAAAGTCACTGCAGTTAACACCAGCTGAGAATCAGCTTTCCGATTTTTTTGTTTCATTCTGTTTCCCTGTTGCTGGTGGGATGCTTGAGTAGAGTAAATCATTATTAATCTTTGCCACCTGAGGTACTGACTACTGAGGTTCCTGAGGCCAGCTGGCTACCCAGTGCCAGTGCAGGCTTTGTCTTAAATGACTTAGAACCTCAAATTCTCTTTGGACCAGATGAACTTACCATTATGCATTAACTGAAGGCTTGGCTCAATTATATCTTGTCTTTTCGCCATGGGAATCTAAGCGCCATGGCATCAGATAATTCTGCAAGTCAGAAGTCACTGCAGGTAATATCAGAGTCTGGCCTTTTTGTATTCTGAAAACCTGTGCAAGAAAATCCATGGGGAAAACCTGGCCCTTAATTTTTCTGATAGTACAACCTCACCCAGGTGGCAAAAGACAAACAAAAAAGTAAGTTTTTTTCAAGCTTATTTTGTTCCTGTTAAATTTTATAAGTGGGCCAAGTCTCAGTCTGGGCAGTTTACCCTGGTTTCAGCAAAAAGTACAGGTACATCTAGAAATACTAACCTATGCCCAGAAATTAGTCATTTACCTACCAAAAATCCTCTGTGTAATTCTATACGTAAGGAATGAGGTCGAATTCTTAGTCTTTAATGATCTGAGTATCTTCCAAAAAAATAGGATACTTCATTCTACACATCACAAGAACACCTTTTAAATACTATATGTGAAATGGACCAGACTTCATCTTACCAGCTCAAGCAAGGAGCAGCTCCACAGCTTAAAAAAATAAATGCACCTCCTTTTACAAAACAAACAAACAAACTCAGGATGACAACTGTAACCCTTCTTTATATTTTGAGTTGAGATAAAATCAAAATTTCAGATTTTTAATAAATTCAACATAGTTAAACAATGAAAAGAGGTACCCTTACACTGGAGTAACCACTTAGGGAGATGCCACGCGAGTTAATTCCATTTTAGTTAAATTGGTACAAAATTAAATCCCAGTGGGATCATAATGTAAATGAATCAGATACACATAAGAGCATCCTTTGTCTACATTAAGTATTTAAAAATCTGAAATGAATATAAAGCTACATTAAAACACTCTTAAAAATGGCAAACTTGTACTAGATCTGCAATTCTGCAAATATAGTATGTTACAGAGCCCTGTCATCATCTGAGATAAATTGGACTTTAATTTTCAATCCCATATTCCTCCCTAAGAAATTTTTGGCCTCAGAACTGTGCTGGGAGCTTTCCATGCATGGGAAAACCAGAACATGAGCACAGTAAGGGCCAGTACCTACCAAGCAGTTTATGAGGTTTCCCCAGAGCCCTTATCTGGATAATATTTCACTGGGATAACTTTTCTTTTTAATCTCTTAACAATGCATTTCAAATTTTTACCTCAATGAAGGAGAGTTACAACCTTTGGAAAAGCATGGTTGGAAGTTTTAAGCTGACATTCCAATGTGGCATATACTTTACACACCATGTTCTTCAACAGCTGTAAGAACTACTCAACCTTTCTGGTTTTTGAGGAAGTCACTCATGGCAGAGACCAAACATGAAAAAGTCCAATACAAGTAGTTAAAAGCTGGCAAAATTACAAACATCTGGGAACACATTACTATAAGAAGTTGAGGCACTGTGTGGAAGTATGAATAGTAAACCCTGTATATAACAAAAAGTAAACGAAGTTTAACAAATACTGTCAAAGCAGGGAGGAAGTAGCCTTTAACAGACAAGTAAATTTCACTGGAAGTAAATATTTTAGTGCTGGTTTTGTTACATGAAGACATTCATACCTACAATCAAGCCAAATTCTCAGTTCTTTTGTACTGGATTTTTGCTACTGTGACCTTAACGAAATCAAGAGTTAAACTGACTTAAAGCAAAGAGAACTAAGCTTGGGATGTTATACAGAATCTCCAACAATAGCATTTCAGTAACAGGCACTTTGTATTCTGTTACACACGGAGAGAACTTCCTGACAACCAAGAGATCTATAAGATGCAGGTGGATGTGTAACGTGTACATCCACAGACAGCACACCATGTGATTAACTGCCTTGAGGAATCGTTCTCTCCATGGAAACTTCACAGGAAAAAACGTGTTTTGTCTTGTGTGTGGGTTGGGGAACAGGTCTGTCAGCCCAGGGCAAATTAAAAAGATTGTTTATGCTATCCAACTTGTCAGTGTTTGTTACTAGGCATTTCTCCCTCTCACCTTTCAATAATGGGGACAAGAACTTCGTTACTTTAAACAATGACTCATTTGTTCCCATGGGGGCAAAATACACTCAGGTGACAATGAAAAAAAAGTATTCTAGAAAACAAATGCTATGCTATATTCATGGAAATTAATATCCATATCAAATGAGAGACTATCAAAGACTACTTTTTCACTGCTCATTTACTTTAACAGACTCTGCTGGTAAACAGTAGCTAAGAATTTACCCCTAGAATTAGTACTTTTAAAAAATACATTTGCAACCACATTTGAGTTTTACTTCTTTTCTGTCTATTCTGGATCACTGTATATACCACCATAAATTGAAGGTGATCCTTCAATTGAAAATCAGTTTGTTGCTCATGTACTCTTTGGATATGCTCTCTAGGTACCTTTGATACCAAGACTGTCTTGATGTAAAGTTGGAAAAATATAGAGCTGAATTAAATCCATTTTCTATCACTTAGACTTTAAATTTGTCCATGGAACGTGTCCACACTAGACTCAGAAGAAGCCTCTTGGCAATACTGAATTATCATACTGAATTGCTTCCATCAATTTGCTGGGGCTGCCAAATTGAAATGATGCATGTCAAGGCAACCCTACACTGAAAAGTAAAAGATAGCCTCTTAAATGTTCCATTTATAAAGCTTTTTATTCACAGGCAAATTTAGTATCCCCTCTGAAATATATCACTTTACAAATTGATACCTTGCCATTAAAAGATTTCCATGCCATATTCACTCAGCTTAGTAGTAAAAACAAGCTTTTGCTCTTTCCCCTTTGGTACAGCTGATGAAAACTGAGCAGTTCAAGGTCTGCTTCTTAGATCACCAGCACTAAATACTCCATAGATCTGTAATCTTCTCCTACAGGGAAGATTAAAAATCAGCGAAAAGATAAACCGTTGGTTTTATCAATAAAATATCACAACTGTATCCCACTGGAAAGCAGAAATTGAAGAAAAAAACCCCAAACTACCACTAATGCTAAGATTCTAACAATGCTCTGCAAAACAAAAGAGTTCATGTGGACTTTCTGAAACTTTGTGCAAGAAACACTACTTAAAGCAGATTAGGAAAAAGAAAATTGCACTGTCCCACTGCAGAACTTAAATGCATTTTTAAACTAATGTGTATCATGTGTGATTCTAAAATGACAAATTGTATTTACTTTCTGTAACTGATGTAACCTTTTTTTTTTTAAATCACTGGCAAGCGAATGTCTAAGAAACATAAATAACAACATAAACTAAAAATGCCCTGTTTTGACATCATTACATCTCAGTTTATGAGAAACTAATAACCTGTACACATTTGGGATGCAAATATTTTCAATTATTTTGGCATTTTTAAGTTGGAAACCCTATGCCACAGGTGCCACTTTCACCCATGTTTCCAGTTAGAGATTGGAGTTTGCTGTTCATGGCTCCCAAAAACCTTCTGTGGCTGAGAGCTAACACAAGTCTTGATCTAGGGAACCAAGGTCTCTCCCTCTAGAGCTGCAGAAGCAGGTCACCATCACTTCCTGGGTAATGTATGTCATTTACTATGAAATCTAGGATTTCCCTTTACATTTGTAAAGGTCCCAGCCCTGCAGTTAAAAACTGAGCATCAGTCTACCCTCTTAAACCCAAGAAAATTCTTATTCCTGAGAGAATTTTGTTCAGCTTTTATTATTCCAGATAAATATGTTCGAGGAGATTTTCAATAGAACTGCAACACTGACAGTTTTTGACAAAGCTCTATGCTAGCACTGATTTTCAAGGCCAGGAAAAATAGGATGACTTAATAAAAAACAAACTCTTAGGAATGCAGTTCTCCAGTAATAAAAATACTGAAGGAGCAGAAATGCATCATTGATATGTTGACTTCCCAAGTCATATGGCTAGCATTTTTAAGGCTGGAAATTAAAGCCCTAGTAAAATTCCCCCTTTGTTTACAGCCACAGTAAACTCTCTGTCAGAGAAATGTTTCCTAGGAGTAGATCTGTGGAAACTTCACACAGCTTGGAGAATACCTAGTTTCTCATGTCAAAGACAGTAATTTTGTTACAGTAAAAATCTCCTTATATGACTAGGACAGCTAATGCCAAATTGCTATTTTTATGTAGTTATTTGCCACTAACACGAGTGGAATTTAACATCCTGAGTTTTCGTTTCTCTTCTGAAATACATTTTTTTGAACTTGGAAAATTCCCCATGCAACCTCATACCAAATTCTAGTCCCAGCTGCTAATTTCACATGCTCTCACCAACCCCACCACTTCCTTGGTGCAGAGAGTGGAAAGCGAGAAAAGTTCCAAGAACTCATTAAATGCCTGAATCAAAACAAAATCTTTAACAAAATAATCACTTCAATGATATAAAAACCACTTAGCATTCATAATCATGATTTCAGGCTTCTTTCTAATAGGGCTGTTAGTGAATAACAAGCACAGGGTGAGGATTCTTAGTTTGTGGGGTATTTGTCTGGGTTGTGTTGTGTCAGAAAAGCAAAGCCACAATCCACATTATTAACAGCCATACTGAATGATGTAAGCCTTAAAAAAAAAGGTCACAAAATTGTATATGCTATATCTATTTAAACTGCTCTATTACAAATGTCAAATACCTGAATATAATTAATTATGCCAGATGGACTTCTACCTCAGTAAGTCTTAGCTAATAGCCTTGCATTACTCTTGTTTAAACATTTACCAATGAAACCTGCGTACTTTACTGGACAATGAATTATGATCCTTTTCAGAAATTATCCTTTTAAAACAAAACCTGTAATTGAAGCTTAAGAGGAAAATCATGTAATGGAAATGTCCTCCAATCCCCTTTTAATTAACAGCACTGTGCATAAGTACAAGCTGAGCTACTCATTTCCTCAAGACAATGGCTCTCAAACAGAAGATGTTATCTCCCAGAAAATTTCTGTATTAAAGTGCTCTGGTTTGTGCTGCTTCAGACAACTTCTATCCAACTGTCTTCCCCACTAGTCTAAAGAACACCTGACCTTTTTTTCTTTTTTTTTTAATCAATGGGTTTGAGATTAACATTTCGAACCTCCTGTTGTGTGCATGCAGACCTCAACATTCCCACCAAGTCCAGAAGTCTATTTATAACAGTCTAACACTGCCATCTGCAGTATCAGGTTGAAAGGGGTCCGAGACAAGGCACACAGACTTCCAAACAAACACCATCCAAACCTATTCAGAAGAACTGCTTTACACAACTTTGTGACTTTTGGTCAAGAACACACTTTGGGTCTTTTCAATTTTTAACCTTAATTAAACACAAAAAACCCTCCCAAGTCCAGCGACTCCTTCATTTGACACAACCATGACATTAACTTGAAGAAATAGAGCATTGTCATTTCAGCATTTTATGGGCCTTTGACATGTATACTCACATAAGCAATCCTGTGGATTTGAGGCAGCAAGGTTAGGTATCCACATCTAAATAGTTCTCTTGTTAGTTGGACTGAAGGCATTGCTAATTACTTGAAGAGTTTATTGCAAACAAAAGCATGTAAATTCACACCAGTCACTAAAAATGTTTCTAGATATGTAATGAATTTAATAAACTTGTCAATGCATTGAATTTTTACTTTCAAATACGTATTTTTAGATAATAATGAGAGAATAACCTTCATTTTAGTATGTAATTCAATTTAGTCACACTCTGCATTGCCTGCTGCAGTACAATGCCAAGGACAGTAACCATCCACTGAACATCATTCAGCTTGCAGTACTAGAACTATACTGGATTCCTTTGTTCTTATCATTTAGTCTTTCACACTGACAATTCCCAAACACCTGTATGGACTGCTACCCAAACCGCATTTTTGTGAGCTAAATAATGTATTTTTCCTTTGTAATTGTTAATTCCTTGCTAATTGTTAAATAGCTTTAGGGCAAGATAATTCAGCTTTGCATTGCAGCATTATCGAAAACTGAACCCACCTAACACACCTCCTTTCCTAAACGACTAAGCTTCACATTTTGAGGAAAAATACAGTATTTGCAAGATGGAGCAGTAGTTTTTATTGCACCAGAGGATGCTTTCCTTAATGAAAATTTGAGAAACACCAATAGATGGCCACACTCCTACCACCTCAGAGCACATTTCTCCAAGCATCAGCACTAAGGGATGAGCACTGCAGCCAAAATTCCATCAAGTTCCTGCATGTGCTGTTTCCTAACAGCTATCCCCAGCCTGCTCCTTCCTTTTGGACCCTACAAACTGCCCATAGGGGATATCTAACTTTTCCATTGACTAGACAGAGGGGCTTAGAGTGGAATCCAGGGTGTTTGCTTGTGGCCCTTGAAGGTCTGCTTTCTCAGAGGCAACAGAAGTAAGGGAATATTGCACACAATCAAGTTGAAAGGCTGAAAAGAGTTTAACACAGTGAATAAACCTTATAAAACTCTACAAATATGGCATTTCACACAATGCTCTTTCATAAACACCACAGACTGGATAGCACTGTTTGAAACTTTTTAATACTGAGGAGATTGAGGACATATAAAAAAGTGTCAATAATTCATTTAAAAAAATTGAATTCATAGGCATTATAAACAAAACATTACTAGTATTTATTACCAGCAAGAATATGTTAGCTCATTATCATTTGAGTAATGAAATGTCAAATGTGCATCAAATGGCACTTTTAGACACACACTAAATGTGATCACCTCAGTGACAAGCGTTTTGGACAAAATACAATCCTGTAAAATCCTTATGTATAAATTAATCTGTTATACTGCACTTCTGTGAGATGCATGCAGTATACAAAACATTTCCAAGTAAGTTCTAGGTGTCTGCAATTTATGTGAAGAGAAACAAAGATTTAGTCCTTCTGTTTCTTTTTTCCTTTACCAGGAGTTTTGGAAGTATGTTCATTTTCTGTGTTTGGTTCCCAGAGTGCATTTTTCACAAATCTAGAAGCAGCTCCTTTATCAAGTTTGGATGCCTTTTTCTTGTCTGTTATTTCTTTGACCTTGTTCATGTATGTTCTTATTCTCTCCTAGGGAGAAAAAAAAAAAGGAAAAGTATTTCAAACCATTCTCCCAAGATTACTGCTAAAATGAATCAATGAGTAGAAGTTCTCCACACTGTACACTTCTAGAACTATAATACCTGGAAAAATAGCATTACTTAAATAAATATACCAGGCCCTTTGCAAACTTGAGACTTCCTTTTAGCATATTTTCCATCACAGGTACCTACCATACCATCTGCATGACACCCACTGTAACAGGAACACAAAGTCCTACAGAGATGTAGACTCTGCATCTAATTTACAGAGAGACGGGAACTGTTCTTGCAAGCAAAGTTAGAAAATAAAATAACGAACTCAGTTTGGAGTTGGACCTACATAAAGATGCCAAAATAATATTTAGGTATTTGACACATCTATGGATGAATACACAGCCTGACTACTGTCCACAAAAAAAAGAAAAAAAAGAAAAAAAGAAAAAAAAAAGAAAAAAAAAGCAAGTCCAAGCACAACTAAAAAAGCATTTTACACAAAATCAAAGATGGTACAAGTATTATACATGCAACAACCCAGAAGCCCAGGGGTTAAGTTCCTGAAATGGTCAAGGAATTCTTCTTATCAAAGAATTTATTTAGCGCAGCCTGATGAATTTCCAGCCATATCAGAAGTTCCTTTTATGGCCATAAATAACAACACAGGCCTGTTTCCAGGGAAAAGGGGACGCTTTCTTGGCATATCTTAGCCGACCAAAGTTATTTGGTTTTTATGGGGTTTTTTTGACCAAACCATGACTTGGACTCAGACCCACAGAAGTATACCCTCCCAGCTTAACAATCTCATTTATGTGCCTACTCATCCTCATCTGCTCCTGCAACAAAAGAAGAAAATTACTTTGAGAGGGTACTAAGCAGCTTTAAGATGGGAATCCCCCTCTGGTAAGTGCCTGCTTCTCTTCACTGACTAGAGAGTACACTTACAGTAACTCTGCAAAACATTTAACAATTTAGTTTACAGATTTCATGTCTACATATTTAGCCTAATATGGCCTTTAACTGTAGGACCTTTGGGTGTTACTGTAATACAAACAACAGTAACATATATATATATATATTTGTTACACCTATATGCAGCACTCTACCTGATACTTGAATTATAAATGTGGATTAACAGAACACATGTGGATACTGCTAAAATAAATTTTGATATGTAACCCACACATTTCTCACACAACCATCGCCACCTCTTTGAATATGGAACAAAAATTACACGACCTACACTACAGAACTGATTTTTAATTCTTCAGTGATCATTATAAACAACTGTCAAAAACTTGGCCACTCTTTCTGTATCAAAAACACAGCTTTAACGAGGAGGGCTTTACAGGGTCTGAAATCATGATCGACCATAATAATTCTTTGGGGACTGAGATGGCTAATGAGAACAGATGGCAAACCTACATGTCTTAACATGGGAAAAAGGAGCTGGAAAATGTCAACGTGACAAAAGAAATGAATTCTGATAGCTTGAGTGTGTTTTATTAATACAGTTTGAATACCTGTATGTACACAAGGAGAGCAATTCTAAAAACAAAACAATCATGACAGAGCAGTCTTTTTAATTCCCTTTCCACATGAATGAGAACATCACAATGCCTTTGGAAGGAAGGAATGTGCATTCATTCAACCTTGACACTTGCAAAAGGAAAAGAGATCTGAGTAACAATCTAGGCTATGAAAATATTCACTCTTTCTTCAGAGTTAAAACGGCAGTTGTAAAGTAAAATACCAAGAAAAAAATATCCACAGCATAAGAGATAAAATTTTTTAGTATCACTAAATTAACACAATATTCAGACACTATATAATATAGGAGGAAGAAAAAACTGACAGAAAGCTCATGAAATATTAACGGATGCATTTTTAAATATGATGCAGTCTAGACTACTGAAAACCTCACAAAATTAAAAATAGAAGTATTCTTGTTATTCAGGCTGGCTTTCCACATTTTTTAGTCCTATCTTCCATTCCACTGGTTATGTAAGGATCACATTTAAGCTAACTATTTTGCAATTGCCGAGATTTAATATTTTAATTTATTCAGGAATTAAAATGGGTAGTGAGAAGTTTTGATTTCTGTTTTTTCTTCAGGCTAAATGATTCGGTTTTTTAAGTCAGCAGAATTTTCAAGATAGCTGGCCTTCTATACTGTAGTCATGCATCTAAATGGAATATAAAGACAAAACTAAAGATTTATTATAGGTCATAAATATGTCACTAATGCAGAATTACTGGACAATACACATACAACTGGTGCCAAAAAAGCTTTTAGCTTTGTTGCTGAACTGGATTCTTTACTGCTGAGAAAATGAATTAATGGAGGGCTTGGAAGGGGGAGGGGGGCTCTTTCCCGTCTTCGCTAGTAAATCAACCACACTGTACTTTTAGAGTCATACAAAAGTAAGAAAAGGCAGCCTCAGAGATTAACATGATTCCAAGTATTTATAAGAAAAAAAAGCCATACTGGAAGTTATAAATTATTATCAGGTATGTAACATTTTTCCATTTAACAGATGTAAGTGAAAAGCTGCTCTGTACAGAATCCAATTCTCAACCAAAGGGGGAAAAAAAGAAAAGATAAGATGATATCATTCATCATCCTTTTCTAATTTCAGCAGACTCTACAACTTTAATTTAAACAGTACTGTTTAAAAGTAAAAAAAAATTACTTTCTTAATTTAGAGAGCCCAGCAGGGCATAGAAATAGTTACATAACACCATGTAGCCTATGCATGCTATTACGGCAACGTATCAATTTTAAATGTAGATATAAACATTTTTTAACTTCTGTTTGGGCCAACCATCCTGAGCAAGTAGGATGCCAGCAGCGCAAGCAACTCACCAGTTCTTGTTTCACTGGATGTTCCTTTGGATTGATTCCCTGGGTAGCCAAGTATACTACAAGAAAAAAACACTTTGTTGAAACTGAAAGCAGTCTATGACTGAGGACCCTATCAAACATTCACACAGGAAAACTGCAGTTTCCACACAAAATCATTAATAAGAATTGTTAACTGTGTCGTTAAGTATCTGACAAACTACTATTATCAAATAGTACAGCTAAAACACCCCCAAACAACTAAAATGGTTAAACTTCCTGTCCTTTAAAGGACAGAAAAGGATGCCACAAAGAAACCAGAAACATCCTTGTGCATGCACAAAATTAGCTTTTCTAAATACAGATTTTTGATTCGGAGTTTCAACGTCATTTACCCTATGGATGGCAATAATGTGAGTCCTCAGGGTAATTTCAAGTTTTTAATTATTTGGCTTTGAAATATGATTATTTAGTGTTTACAGCTGTCTAGGTATCCAAACGGTAATCATAAATACTATGTTTTCCTTCTACCATATACTTACCCCAGAACATTGAATTTAATGTGTACACCGAAACCAAATCCAGCTTTGCTTGCTCAAGAGGATCTAACTAGAATGACAAAAAAACCCCACCACATTTGAAGATTTTTAAGCAAGATATGCACAGACTGCAGTAATGTGTATATTTTGTAATTCTGAATGTATTAATGAAAAAATACAGACTGAAGGAGCACATTTTTGCACCACAAATTCACTGAGACTATGTTTATGCCTTACGTCCACGCCATAACAGAACCATTCATTCTCTCCTCTCTGAGTACTCACGTAATTCTCCCAGTTTGAAGTTAAATGCCACAGTCCCATACAATCAAAAAAGCACAATCCCTTAGCATGTAGCTCTCGGACTACTGTTCCCATAGTCAGAATTAAGTCCCTGTTTTTCCACAGAAACTTAATTCAAAATAGTTGTTGCTATTAATGGAAGGAAAAAAAAGTTTAAAGTTGCTGAAACGCGAACATCAATATACAATCAATGAATGTTAACACTACACATGACAGACTGTGTGTTCAATACATGCTGGAATGCTTAGGGATGTAAAGCAAAGGAAGAATAAAGGTAATGAAGGGGTTTTTTTCTTCCCTTGACTGTCAAAGTCAATTTATTATTTTAGTCCTACACGACTTCCAGAAACTCTGATAACATCATTGTACAGCTCACTAGTTCTAACATGGATAGTGTCAAAAGATCTGTGTTGTCAAGACTGTTTCCTTCATAATTTATTTGTGTAAGAAATCCTCACAGGATAAAGAAGCTCCCTCATGTGCTGGCTTTTTCTTGCCCTACAGAAAGAAATTACACGTTATGCTTTAAATGTTACAAGACAGAGATGCTTCTATGAAATTCTCAGGCACTACCTCGCTTTGATAAAAAGCCACATTTTGCAGACTCAGGCTTATAACACAGCTAGAGGAGACAGCTCAGGTTCTGCAAGTCTAGACTTCTGGAATCACATCAATTCTCACTTCTGCCAGTTCACATCCTGCTGGGTACACCAGTTCCATTCAGTTTGTTGTGAAGAAGTGTCAGTCAAAAACATGAATGACCTCTCCATTATGGAAGAGCATGTTAAAGAAGGTCAGGAACAAGCTAGAATGTCCTCGACCTAAATGACTCACTGGTAAGATTATCACTTACGAGCTTGGAAGAGCATGTGTTTCATTGTTTAGCTTGTAAGACCATCTGGATGTCTTAGAAATGTAAGAATTTATCAGTAGATGTCAAGCATAGGAAGTGTCACATTTGTTATTTCTCAGTGCAGAGGCTGGCCTAACAGACCCTTTTATTTTAATTCAGGCTCTCAAGTATTTGTGTATTAATAACGAAAAGGTTTTTAAAAGGAAGGTAATTTACCTTTTCCAAAAGCTCACTCCTAGAAACTGACATCATTGTCTTCAGCATCTCATCTACAGAACCAAGAGACTTTTCAAATGCTGCGAGATAATCATGAATTTCAGTCGGGTATTCTTCCATGTTATTATCATCTTCTGACATTTCCATCTGGAAAATGGAAACAAAACTAATAATCCTTTTCGTTAAGTACCTACAGAGTCAAGAGACTGTAATTTACAACACAAAGCATTAGCATTCATTCACTAAACATTTTAAGAAATGCCTACATGTGAAGAGTTCTAGCAGGCAATGTCAGCAGCAACACAGTTAAAGGTCCTGTAATTTCAGGGATATCTCCTAACTCCTGTGCAAAATGGCATGAGGGAGCATTACAATTTACATGACTGTAGTACCTACTCTTGCAATGGTCCTAAAACAGTATTTAGCTTTTATGATCTGTGATAGAAAGAAATTATTTGCATGTTTAAAAGAAGTGCTCTATAAATCACACTATATAAAGAGCTACACCAAGCAGCAGGCAGGACACCAGGAAAAATAAAAACAAAACTAACTAACTAACAAAAAAAAACCAAACCACAAACCAAACCAATGGGGATACGGCTTGAGTCTGTCTTAGGAAGACATTAATTCAGCACCAGTTACATCATGGTCAGTTCATTTAGGAGTAGGTCCAAAAAACTCTTCTTGTGAACCCTGTATCCAGTTTTCTGAAGTCCCTATGGGGTATTATAATCCCTGATATAACTCCACCTGTAACAAAGCTGAGTTGATTTTGGGATTTCAGAATACTCTGGCAATCTTGTCAACACATCAATGCACAGCAACTGGGAAATAAGATGTGAAAAATCCCAAAGCAGCCCTTTTTTGTTCCCAGAATTTATAGTACCATAGTATGGCTACTGCCAAGCCATCTGGCTGCTGATTTATAATCGATATCTTTAATTCCTCTCAAATCATAAATCATGTATTATCTTGGGGACTTAATATTACTTTGAGCTATGTTATTTTCTACAACTTCTACTGAGCAACAACTTTTCGAATGTTTTAAGGAAAGAAGAAATATGTAATTTTCCTGCCTATTTGTTGAGCTGCATCAAGAACAGTGGCAGCACATGGATCACTGCAGACTTTTCTTCTTAGAATCAGTGTGATAATCCCACTCTCCAGATGCTGAGTACAGAGGGAGGGAACAGAAATTGGAGAGACTGCACTTATCTATGAACACCAAGCCACACAGTCAGTGCAAACAGCAAACAGCTGTCACATCACTGGTGTTTCTTTTCGATAACGATTTGATCTTTCCCTGGCAAGAGCATGGCATGTGTGAGAGAGGTTTCTTTTTATTTATATTGTCTCTTGGAGGTCAAAAAGGAAGAAGATTGGGAGGAAAAAGTGTGGAGCTACTCGAGCTTGTCTGCAACTCGATCACCCAGTTAACAAGCCCAGTTTCACTGCTATTGTTTCCATACTTAAGAATTATAATCCTACTCAGCTGCATGACTGCTCATCCTCATCAGAGCTGCTTTTCACACTGAGTACAGAATCACAATGCCAGCCATGATAAAGGTCCCCTCCCTACCCCAGCATGGAACCCACATACGTAAGTATTAGTAAGTATTACTTCTGTCAGCTTCGGCTGACCCAAGCAAGAAAGCTGAGCTGGATCCACAAGATGCTGCCCACAGAAAGGCAAAATACCAGTACAATTATTTCTGCCATTCACAATTACACTGTTTGTGTTTCGTTCTATCCTCCTGGCCACTTGCTTTATAATCTGCCATGTTAGGTTGATTAAAAGGGTTCAGAAACAATGTTTGTTGTTAACTTTTAGTCATATAATACAGCATTAAAAACCCCTCAAAGCTACAAAAGAAACTAGATTTTCCCAGTCGTTAATACAGTTAAGTTTGGTTAGAAGGTGTCTGTCAATACACATTCCCTACATTTACACATACAGGGACAGAGGTAATCCAATCCAACAATCACCTACAGATCTTACCATCACTGCAGTACTTAAACCACTATGATCTTGATTTGATGGGCAGGCATGAACACAGTGATAAATTGCAACTTTTCTCTCTCCCTTAATCAATGTATCCAGCACCAGCAAGAATAAAAAAAAGAACTAACAAAAGCCTGTAGCAAGTACGTGTTACCAAAATTAACTGGAGCTGGTTTACAACTGTTGCAAGGATAAAGAGTCACATATTTGATATTCTTTTCAGTATACCAAACTCGACTTAAGGAATAAGATAGAAGAAGAACAGGAATATAGAAGGAAAAGATAACAAATACAGTCTGAAATACATTTTCCTATGATTGCTGTCTCGTGAACCAGAAAGAATTATGTCTGACCTCATATCACAGAGTATTTACTCGAAACTATTAGCATGGAAAGGGAAAAATGTGCATCGGTGTCTCAGTTTGAAAGACAGGTGTCTGCCAAGGAAGGCGGAAAGCTTCCTCGGAATGGAAAAATGTGACCCCCTTCCCTCTAAATTATTGTAACTTTGAAATTAAAGGGGCTTTCAGGCAAAGATATGGGAAAAGGAATAACAGTTCTTTACTAGTATGTGTATGTATAACAAGGCAAACAAACAACAACAATGGTAACAACAACGAACAAGAACAGAAAACCCAATAAACAGTCTCTTCCTGCTCTTTAAGCCATTTCCCCTTGGGTGCCGTGACACTCACAGCCGGCAGGGGGCGCTGCTGGCTCCCGGCCGGGCAGGGCGGGTGCGATGATTCCCCCGCGCCGCCAGGGGGCGCTGTGGCGCGAGCTCGGCCGCCTCTCCGTGAGGTAATGGCGGAGGGGCTGGATGGCGAAATGGGCTGTGGCAGGAACCTCGGAGAGGCGGCTGGGACGGCAAAGGCAAGCAGCCCCCGGGGTGGGAAATAAAATGTAACAGAAAACTCTGCATCCTCAGCAAGAGCTGCGAGGGTCAGGCGGACATGGGGTGTTGGGTTGGAGCGTAGAGATAAAAGCCCCAGGCAGCGGCAGAAAGCAGCAGAAAGAGCTGGGCAGTGGCAGCCGGGATTCTCCCTAGCAGCTGCTGCTCGCAGCCGGGGAGATGCGCACTCTGGGCAGGGTGAGGGGGTCGGGCTCCTGGGTTTGCCCCTGAGGAACCCGAGTAGATGGTGAGGGTCCTTTCCAGTCAGGTCGGGTGTTGATAAGGTCCCAGTTCATGGGCTGCTCTTACGAGCAAAGGCTCACCCACGGCAGGAGAAGCAGTGAGAGGACAACAGCTCTGTAGTGGCAGCGAATCCTCCGGGCAGTGACTGCAGACCAGCTGTGCCTCCTCCGATCCCAAGAGCAAGAGAGAGCTAGGGGCTAAGCCCAGTACCTCACCCCCCAGCCAAAATCTAGAGGTATCTCTGCCCTTCCCAAGAGGAAGCCTCTCAGGTAAGAGAGTAGCCATCTGCACCCTTCCCCCACCTTGGCCATATCTTATATCATATGTCTCTCATAAGTACCAGTTGTTATTGCCTCTTAGCAACATAATGGGATAAAATTCCATGAGAGAAAGAAAAAAAAGAAAACAAAATATCTTAACCTCCAACAATCGGACTTCAATGGAACAAGGCTGCCCTTTAGCCTATATAAAGAACCTTCACTGATAAGTCTGCTGCTTCTGCCTGGGGAGCAGGAAGAAATTATTAAATTTGTGTTTTCTGTTCACTTCAACAGGAACTAGCAAGTTCCTACTCCTGCTGTGTAGGGACCTCTCTCTTTTCATTACACTTGTTTCAGCATAACTAATCTCCAAGTAGGATATATCACAGTGTTGGCACATGCCAACAATGAGGCAGCAGTCAACAGCCTAAAATAATTTTGGTAACAACAAGAGCAAACTACATTAGAAAACTACAGTACTATCCTGTACTACAGGAACTCCACAAAATTGTTTCTGCCAAAATCAACACATGGGTTGTGTACTCAAACCTGCAGAATGACAAAGCCAAGGATAGGAGGAACTCCATGACTCTCTAAACATACCCAAAAGCTACACTGCCTTCAGTAGTTACGTTTCAGTTACTAAACAAACAAAATTTTCCTCAAAGTTCTTCAAGCGTTTCTTTTTGTATTTTGAACAAGCAAAATTTAAAGTCAGTCCCTGAAGACAATGTTTCTTAGACAGGTTTTCTGATTTGAATTTGCTGACTTTCAACCAGATTTTATTTGGCACTGAGTTCTCACTTTAAAAATTAAGGATAGTAGAAATATTCAGATAAGAGAAGTAATGAAAAATTCTTACTAGGTAAGTATGTGAACAATGAGGAATTCTAAAGGAAATAAGACAGAATTTTCATTATCAAGCAATAACACCTGCAATGCACAACACATAACCTGTGGTTGTGTTATGATGGTAACATTTTCAAAGATCTTTAATTTTGAAAATGCAAAGAAAAGTTCATAACCCTTAAACATGAAATACAAAAGAAATGGACTACTTTGATTAAGGACACTGAGGCAAAAAAACTGTGATGAAAAATGTTGCATGACTTCATAACACTAACTTACCAGAAACAAGTGTCCCTTTAACTCTGAACTGCCATGTAGTTTTTGGAAAAAAACCATAAGAATATGTATTTGCGGAAGAAAAGGACTTTAGATTGCAAAAGTAAACCATTTTCATGAGAAAATTTATGTATTGCATTTAGGTCTATTTAAAAAAATTTTATGAGTTCCTATAGGTGGAAAATTTCTGAATTTTCTGAAATTTCTGAAAAATTCTGAATAAATTCTCATTTATTCAGAAAGATGACTACATTTATGTAAACTTCTGCTTAGAAAACAAGGAACACCTTGTTTTCTTTGCAGTCAACATATCAATATACTATAAACCAGAGTACGTAATACAAACTGCAAAAAGGGAGGGAAATACCAGACATTATTAATGAACCACAGAAAAGACACAAATATGAAAAGGAGAAAGAGAAAACATGTCATCTTCTGCAGACTATAAAACAGGTGCACAGGTGACAATCAAAACAGTTTGCTGTAGTGTTAATATGTCTATTGATCTAAAATACAACCAAGTTAAATGCCATATTAAGGTATTTTAAATAATAACAAAATACAGATGGTTGTGCACAATACTACTGGCACAATTATCTATATTTATCTTCCAGGAGAATGAAGAGAGGAACTACAGACCCCTTTTAAGAAAAGCACACCCAGGAAAAAGAGAAATTGCAGTCAATTTGCAGGTGGCTTTTATGAATAATCTTTTAATATATCTAGAGGTGCTTTAATACAAGCCTTAGAAAGCAATTGCCAGCTGGCTTAAAAAGCAAAACCAAACTTCCCTTCCTGCTCAACCTCCTCCCCTCCCCCAGCAAAACCCTGTCATACTGAAAGATATAAACTCTAATTAGGCCACAAGTACCTCTATGAGAGATTTTACTGAAGATAAATTGTGAAAGTAGTGGAAGCTACATGCATCTGTCAACATGGCAATAGGAAACCACTAAAGACAGAAATGAAATATGCTCGGTGTTAGCATCATGCACGTGGTTTTCAACTGGAATTAAAACTGCAAATTCAGGATAAAAATGGTGTATTTGAAATAGTCTGTAGTGTGTAAAAAGTAATTTAGCATTCTGCTAAATACTGCAATTCACGCTTCATGTTAATTCTCACTTATTCTTTAAGCACTAAAAGGCCTTTTCTTCATAGCTTCTTCTTAGCTCAGATCTTTTATTTTTTCAGATTATTCACCTCACAAAAATCAGATTAGGTAATGAGATTAGTTCTTCTTTTCATGGATATTTACAGACTGCATAGAGAAAGAAACAAACTAGAGAAAACCAAAACAAACCCAAAACCTTTTGGTCAGGACATATAAAACTGCTCTCAAATTCAAAATAAACATATGAACACCATCAATATGGCAAACCATCTCTGTCAGCTCCTGAAAACTAGCACTGTCCTCCCTCTTGTGAGTTCTGACTCACAACCTTCAGTGAACGTAGTTGATGTGCAAGGGCAGCAAAGTGTCCCTTCTGCTCTAACACTGTAGTTCACTGCTGTGGTTGTAGGGCAACAGAACAACCAGCATCAGAGAACAGAACAACAAGCTACCAGAGATGACGAGTAAGTTCTTTGGCCACAAACCTCTTTAGGGCAGAGAAATCCATGTTTGCAAAGTTCTGAGTACAAAAGGCTCTGATCTGTGGCAGACATGCATTATTGCTGATAATAAATAATTACTTGCCCACTAGTATTCACTGTGTCCACAAGCCTGCTTTGCTCCTAATGCCTTTCAAGCCTGCTTGGGGCAGCTGGAGAGCAAATCTAGTACACTTAGAGCACTTTTGCAATACCAACTCACAATCCTGTTTGCAAGAAAGATTTCCATTGCTGAAGTAAAAAAGCCTACAATGAAATATCAAGTATACACCAGCAGGTTTATCTTGATCCCCTTAAAAATATCCCAACTCAAGCCATGGTAGTTAAGCACGGCATAATTTGCACTATATTACAAATAGGAAACAGCCAAGAAATCCCTGCCTTCAAAGCCAGCCTCCAGCCACCATAAAAGCCTGCACAGAGCCATCCTACAAAACAGCTCACAGCCACCAGTCTCTTGCTGATGCCACTGAGTCACTTGAGCTTCAAAAGATTTGCAAAGTTTATTCTCATCTGTCTTAAAAGGAGATTAAAATTTAAAGGGAGAGAATAATATTATAGGCTCATTTACACTTCAGCCAGTGGTGGATATCACAGGAGAAAACAGTTATCTCAGCTTGGATTAAACAACCCTCATTCACCGCAGCCCCACCTGTATCCACTGATATAAACCTTCAACTCCATCTGCACAATTCATAAAACACTTTTACTCTCTGTAATCAACTGTCCCAAATTCCACATCTTTGATGACACAGTGGTTTCCTCTTCTGAACAAATTCAATATAACCTGGCTCTTGTTCAGCTCCAACCCATCAGCACACCCAGCATAAGTACAACAAAAACAGCTTTCTTCAGGTATGTGCAGAACACTTCTTCGTGAGAGGTTTTCATAAAAGCTCCCATGCTCAGATATGCTGCCACACTTCAGGTTCAAGTACACTCTAAAGTGATACGAAATGTGTGTCTCTAAACTGGTCTTTAAAACATATACTTTTGTTTGCACTGAACCTACCAGGAACTTCTTGTGCAGCAAAAGACTGTCTCCTTGGACAAACCAGTTTACACACAGCGGGGACATCAATCAGTACTGAATACTTCTGTCCTACCGAATTTGCAGCAAACAGGAAATGACCTGCCTGCAGTCTGCACCTCCTGTATATTGTAAACTATGGAGTTTACTACTTCTAAAGCCTGCTGCCACTCTCCACTGGTATCAGCACCATGAATATCCAGAATTAAAGCCAAGAGGTTTCTTCAATCCTTTTAAACTGCTGACCACGTTTCCTTTAGCTACTAGTTCCACAATCCATGAAAAAGCACTTCCTTTTACCAGAATGCAATTTTCTGTATTTGCAGTTCATGCAGTGCCTCTCCGTACCATTTTGAACAACAACTCAAATGTATTTTGGCTGGTTTTTATTTGGCTGTGTTAACTATTATTTTTATTTGGCTGTTCACTATTAGAAGCATGTTGACCCATTTTTTGGTTGAATATAATGCAGTAACTGTGGGATGCTTGTGTTCTTAGCATCAATTTCACTGATGCGGGAAAAAAACATCTACCTGGAGCTATGGTGGCCAGTCCATTCCAGTGCACTGTTTATTTATTTAGAGGAAAAGCAGACCACAGATGAAAAAACAATGCTAAAAATCTTAAGCCACTTCAAAGAGAAAGACACTTACCAGAAAGGCTTGTGTGACTTGTGCACTGCTTTTCTGATATGAAGCCTGAAAATTCTACCAATTGCTTTCAAGTTTCTCACACTCTGGAGAAGAGCCTTGGGTTGAGTGTTTTCTCACGTCTTTAGCAAGGGTCATATTGCCACAGGATTAGCAATATTCCAGGTATTATAGATTTGAGGTGTTCTTTTAAAACCAAGAAATACGACAGACACCTTTCAATGTTGATTTTAAAATCCAGTTCTTCCATTTCTGTTTGTCTCAAAAATGAGGCCTTTTAACTGGCATCATTTAAAGTTTAATTTGCAAGTCAAAGCCTATTCCACATTGCTGGCGGCAAGGAAGCTTGTGGTCAGAAAGCTGTGACAAAGCGTAAGGAAGGGGGCATTTTTACCTTTGCAGCAACATGAGAGATACAGAAGTTTCATTCCGAGGTACTCATAACTTTAAGTACCACCTGCCTTTCTGCTAGGTGCTGCTGAACTCTTTTATCCACGGCCTGTATATGCACACCGTACCCTCTCTTTCAAAAACTTTGCCAAGTTCTCAAGGCTCCTCAAGCTGCCAAGTTATTTTGCTAATTTTTAGCAGGAATGTAACCGTTTACTACCTACAGAACATCCATCCTCAAAAAACCTCTCCATCCTCAAAAAAAAAATGCCAAGAAAGCCTAAAGCCCATGTTCTTTTGCACAGATACGTAAGCAAGCCGTAAACGTGTCATAGGTTAAACATTCAAGGCCAGGCTGGATGGAGCGCTAAGCAACCTCGCCTAGTGGAAGGCGTCCCTCGTCCATCGCAGGGGGGTCGGAACGACACGAACTTTAAAACCCCTTCCCACCGAAACAACGCTGCGATTCCATACACCGCGTTTACTACGCTCACTACCGACACCAGCAGCGCGCACAACTCGTGCACAGCGGCCCTGCCTCCCGACAACGCAGCTGCCCGTTTCCCAAGGCCTCGGGAAGGCCCTAGAGCCCCGGGAAGCCCGCGGGGGACACGCGGGGGGTCGCCGCTCTTACCTGCGGGCAGGCGGCCGAGCCCCGCGTGGGGCTCCCGGGCACGGCCACAACGGGGCGGGGCCTGCGCCGGCCACCGGCGGTGACGCCACGGGCCGGAGCGGGAGGCGGAAGCGGGGCCTGGCGAAGCAGGCTGAGGGGGAAGCGATTCCTGCAGTCTCGTAAATGCGCTCGGGCGGAAGGGGGCTTGCCAACAGGGTCCGCAAAGAACCGGAAGATTTTGTTAGGAAATCATACCCTTGGCATAGGAGGTGGTGTAAGTTAGTTCCTGACGTGCACTATAAGCACACGGCAGTGGGTTTTGCATAAAGGGGGAGGGGGAAGGGGAGTAGAGAAAGGAAGAGATGAATTAAAGGGGGGAAGAGAGAGAGAAAGAGAAAGAAATAAAAGAAAAAATAGTAAGGAAAGAAAGGAAGAAGAAAGGAAGGAAGAAAGAAAGGAAGAAGGAAGAAAGGAAGAAGAAAGGAAGAGAAAAAAGAGAGAAAGAAAAAGAAAAGAAAAGAAAGGAAGGAAGAAAAAGAGAAAGAAAAAAGAGAAAGAAAAAAATAGTAAAGAAAGAGAAAGGAGGAAGGAAGAAGAAAGGAAGGAAGAAACAGGAAGAAGAAAGAAAGGAAGAAAGGAAGAGAGAGAAAGAGAAAGAGGGAAAGAAAAAGGAAGGAAGAAAGAAAAAGAGAAAGAAGAAAGAGAAAAAGAAAAAATAGTAAGGAAAGAAAGGAAGAAGGTAGGAAGAAGAAAGGAAGGAAGAAAAAGGAAGAAGAAAGAAAGGAAGAAAGGAAGAGAGAGAAAGAAAAAGAAAAGAAAGGAAGAGAGAAAGAAAAGAAAGGAAGGAAGAAAAAGAGAAAGAAAAAGAAAGAAAAGAAAAGGAAGGAAGAAAAAGAGAAAGAAAAAGAAAGAAAAAAGAAAGAAAGAGAAAGAAAGAAAGAAAGAAAGAAAGAAAGAAAGAAAGAAAAAAAAAAAAAGACAAAAGAAATCCAGCTGATGCGATATCCAGGGCAGGTATACCTTTTTATGGAGAGTTTTCCTTGCCATGAAGACTCGTTTCTCTCTCTCTATGCAAATTAGTTCTCATGCACAGTCTGTTCTTTCAAGGATCTTGAGTGGTCTTGATCCCCCCTGCAGCCCATGCCCACTTCTTGGCCTCATTCCTGCTCTTGCACTGTGGTGTGTTGTGCCTTTCTCAGAGAACTTCAACAAGGATGTTTGTCTGAGAAAAGTGGTGCCCTACCTCCTCATGGCCCCTTTCTCCGGTCGCAACCGCAACTTGATCTTTCTCGCAGCATGTTAATACCAACACTCCTTTGTTATTACCAAGAATTCTTCTCTGATGGGATTCTTATCTGATTCATTGGCTCCACAGCCGTCCAATTATCAGTATTTGAGACACACATTGGACCCTTATCTTCTGGGATTCTGCAGTAGGGAGGGAGATGCTGTTTTGAGGCAGGAACACAATTTCCAGCCGCTGGCTCCTCTGAGTGGAGAAGGTAAAGTGGCATGACATATCTCCAGCTGTTCCCAAGCTCTTGCAGTTGCTTCCTGGAGAAAGGGAGGCACAAACTGTGTGTAGAGATGGTCTAAAGCCAGAGATTGCATGGAGTTATCCCAGGGAGTTGGCACTGGTTCCTGCCTGACACTGCGCATCTTTGCCTCACCCTGAAGTGAGAGTTGGTTTCTAATTGTGTTACTGGCTGTGTTTTCCACTGTGTTTCTCCACAAGTCCAGAGGAGGCTACCACGATGATTGGAGAGATAGCGCATTTCTTCTATGAGGGAACTGGGATTGCTCAGCCTGGAAGAGAAGTGGCTTAGGGGTGATCAGTTTGCAGCCTCCAGTACCTGAAGGGAACCCACAAGAAAGATAAGAGAGGGACTTTTTACAAGGGCGTGTGATGACAGGACAAGGGGGAATGGATCCAAACTGGTAGTAGTTTTAGATTAGGTATTAGGAAAAAAGTATTGACTGTGAGGGTGGTGAGGCACTGGAGCAGGTTGTCCGGAGAAGTGAATGCCGCATCCCTGGAAGTGTTCAAGGCCAGGCTGGTTGGGGCTCTGAACACCCTGGTCTAGTGGAAGGTGTCCCTGCCCATGGCAGAGGGTCAGAACTAGAGGATCTTTAAGGTCCCTTCCAACCCGAGTCATTCCAGGATTCTATAAATTTCAGCAACTAAATCTGGGTTCAAAATGCAGTGGATTCATGTCTCTCCACTGCTAGAGCTTGCTGACCAGAAGATTGTACCAGCACATCTGTGGCTCCCAAAGATAAGATCCGCATGTTACAGGTTTATATTCTCATAAATAGTAAAGCAGAAGTCAATATCTGCATCAAAAGTGTTGGCATTACTTGCCAAAGATCTTTTTTTGCCTCCTGTTCACAATCTCATCTGAAGCTTATTGTATCTCAGGTTCTGCAGTCTATCTCCTCCAAGGCAGATCAAGATAAGGTCACTGGAGTCCATCACAGTTGAAGAGGGCCCACTCTCAGCTATAGGCTACCAGGAGCCTGTATGTGGCTGACTCAGTTGTGGCTGGTTGCCTGAAGGGAATGTGCTTAGTTGGCTTGCTCAGCAACAGGGTTTCTGGGGGAAGAGAAATACAGGTCCTGTCTGGAGAAGGACAAGTTCAAGTCTGGGGAAAGTGGAGTTATATTTGTAGGGGAAGTTTGGGATCTTACCTAGCTTCTATGCACCTGCATATGCTATTTAAAATACCACAAAAGTGAGCTTCCTTTTAATAGGTTGGTTTACATCTAAGTGCTATACTATGTCAATTCTAATTAAATCAGTATGTATTGCAAATGGGAATTTTTCTCCCTAGTCCCAGTTGGAAGCATTATCTAAAGATCTTCAGATATCATTGTTACTTGTTTATATCTTGTCTCCTTTTCCTAGAGGAGATTTGGAGGTTTAACTTTTCAGTTTCAACCAAAAATGGCTGCAAAAGAATAAAAATTTGGATTTTAATAAGAGTATTATAAAAGCAGCAAACACAGGGATTATTTAAGAGCCTTTCAGCTTTATGTGGGACACATACAGGTGGTAGAATCATTGGGGTAGGGAATGGTATCCCTACTGTGTGCTAATATTTTAGTGTAATAATACAATTTTTCACTGCATTTTCTTAGCCATTTCTTATTTTTAAAAAACACTATTAATTATTTTCTCATGTTCATTTTTACTATTACAACTACAGAATTATGCACTGTAAATAAAAGGTAATTTAGGAGAGTTTTTAAAATACTCAGAAATGGAACAGTCTGAAGGGTAGCAGAGAATTAGCAAGACCTGCACTCCTAAATAGAATACTTTGCAGTTCTAGTGTGCCAAATGTCTGCAAGGAGGTCAGAACACTTAACATATGTTTAGTTCATTTTTACCTCAGTATTCACATGTCACAGGCTGGGAAATACAGAGAGGGGATTTGATTGATAGACTAATTGATTTACCAAATGTTAGGTAGAAATTGTTGTCAGTCTTATTTCCAAAACCCAATATTTTGTTTCAATTACAAGATCAAAGGAAAATGCAACACGTGCTGATCAATGTTGCGATTCAGCCAATTCTGTTTGTAGAAGATTGTAACCATGTAGAGCATTAATGCAGTACAGATTGTGCTCCGTATTCCCTGCTCATACAGTGTGGCTCTGTCTCCTTCTACTGGTTTACATTTGTTATAGATTTGCTCCTACTGGCTTTGGACTACTACAGATTTATACTTTTGTTCCCTTAACTGGAGTTCCTGCACTGAGTGCCACAAACCTCGGAATTTCTTGAGCCAGTTCAATCAGGAAATTATTAGGTATAAAAGCATTCATTGTCTACTTAAAATGGCTGCACGGCCTGCTTGGTTTTCAAGACCAGTGAGTGAGGAGTTAAGAATTCCCATTTATCCCAGCCAAAATCTGATTAAGATACAGCTCATATAATTCAAATGGTTTATGCTGGTGCCACTCTGAAAATACATTGTTTATATATGGATATCTATAGAAAAGTCTATCCATGGAAAGCTATACTGGCATCTGGAACTTAATGGAAAACATTTCATTTGAGAGGCCTATGAATGATTATTGATTTTTCTCTGTCATTCCTGAAACAAGAGAAAACAATCCTGAGTATTTTTGCCAAAGCAGTCAAAGTGACAGGCATCTTTAACATAATTGCTGCATTATTATGATGCATCTCATCCACTGTACGTACTACAAAATGATTCCTGCAAAGTCAGTGTTCTTTGTGGAGCAAATGTGGAGGCCAAATCTTGTAGTCTTGGCCTCACTGGAATCATTATACAGCTTGGGTTATGCAAAGCACCACAGCCTGATGTACAGACCAGTTATGGCAACTCCATCTCCCAGAAACAACTCCACTGAAAAAGCTTTGGGAGATGTCATGCAGACAACAAGGTAAATGAAAAAATGTAGCATAGATTCTTCTGCTGTGAATCTGGTGTGAATAGAACAAAGATTACTAGAAGCTACTTGTAACAAAAGGGTTAATAAATCATTGGCAGAAAATGTAAAAAAACAGACTCTAAAATCGGACCAAAAATCTGGCAAGCAGACCAGTTTGGGAGATGTTCATGTGTGTAGTACACGTGTGTCTGAAGGGCACCTTGGGCCTTTTGGAATAGGCTTTTTTTTTGTGAGGCCCATTTCTTGGCAGTGTAATCTAATGAATTTGCAATCTAATTTTTTTGCAGTGTAATCTAATGAATCTGCAATCCCATGTGTAGGCAGACCAGCAAGTTACCAGAAGAGGGTGTAGCAGGAATAAACGGAAGCACAAACATCCATCTGCTTGCCAGTATTGCCCGACGTGCACTGGAAGAAGGGCAAGTACCCAGTGTTTCCTCTGGTAAATCAGAAGACAAACATTCCTAAAAGGACAGTGACAGGCAGCTGCCTGGCTCAATGCCCTGTTTATGGGAATTTATGCCTCTGCCTAAATTCTGCTGAGACCAGATGTATGCAGGGAGGGAGGGCAGGGACAGAGATTTTACAGTGATTTATTACAATGCAGATGGTGAGTCCAGGAAGGGAGACCTGGCTGCCAGGTTTGTTTTTCTTACTTGCGAGATGGGGTAAGAAGGGGAAGAGAGTCTTGAGGCTAACCCACATTTTCAGCAACTAAAAATCCTATATTAGTGACATTAGCACAGTGGAAAACAAACGTAACCTCCAGAATTTTCCATGTTCTGTTACACTTTGCTGAACTTAGGGGCAGTGTATGTGGCAACCTAAGCCCAAGTGAACTTAGACTCACCTTTCAATTAAAATGCTCTGGAAATGCTTTTTTTCCTACACTCAGATTAAATTAGAATGGCTTTAAACCTACTAAACACAGACCCTTTTCCCTTTTGAAAACATAAGATTTCTAATCAAAGTACAGATGCAAAAGTACATGGAAAAAGGGAAACTGAGATTGATGTATCTTTGTTTTAGGGAGGAAAAATAATATAATTCAATAAGACTAGCTTAAACCCTCTAATTAAAGCTTTTTTAACATAACAGATAGGGAGGATGAGATCTACACTGAGATAGGGGTAGTTGGTACAGATCAAAAGAGCTTGTATTCATACCAGCTAGATTAAATGACAGGATGTGGTGAAGTACTGGGTTACTTTACATACAAAGCCTTATTTACTGAATGTATATATATCTATTAGGTTAAATGCATTTATATATGGAAACTGTAGAAATAAATTGAAAGCAATCTATCACATGCAGAGCATTTGTTCTGATACTATTCTAAGATTGCATTTCTTCCAATTAGTATGTAAAGCTGTAGTTTTTTTACAGCTCTCTCTCTTTTACTAAGATTATGGAAGTAAATTGTATTAGAAATGGAGGTTTATTTTTAAATGCATTAGCATTCCACCTCTCTCACTTGTTAGCTTCTGTGCCTGAATTCAATAGAATAATATATTTTATACTCCGTTTTAGCAAAAAGCCTAGGACAACTTTAGGAGTAAATTAAACTTAGGGCCCAAATTGTAGTTGTCATTTTAAAGTATTTTTTAATATTTCTTTATCTACACATGCTCCCTAAAGAAGCAGGATAGAAGTCTTTGGCTGCTGTTACATTTCTTATTCACTCTGCAACAGCAGGATGTGGGAGGAAGGGAATGCGAATGTCAGGAAGGGAAAACAGTGCCAGATATGAAGATGCCACAGGCCTGTGCCATCACACACTTTTGCAAGGCAGGAGTGTCTGTTCCTCACATCTGCTGAAGAGGCCACAAAGTCCTGCCTGGTTCAGCTGTGCCAGAAAGAAACAAAGGGGGTGTTCTGTCCTCTCTGCAGGACTGATGACCTAAAAATGAAAGGTTTAGCATGGGAGGCAACTGAACTGATTTCATTAGCTGCATCCACTTGAATTTTGCCAGTGGTGTGTTTTACTGTAAGTAGACTCTCCCGAAGTAGCTGGTTCTTAGGGACTTAACTAGGAATTTACCTGAAGGAAAGAGTGATTTCAGCTGCAAAGCTGTAACAGTCAGTCTAATAATGGGCAACTGATACAATGCAATTTGGTAAACAGGCTGAGCTACTATTTCTGATCCACTGTCACATGAAAAGGTCCCATCAGGTCTCAATTGCTGTGCAGTTCTGTGGGCTTTACTGCTCTTCTGCAACCCACACTTCCTCCGGCTTCAGAGAATGTTTTCAATGTTTCATAATCTTAAAATCCCAAGCAACCTAGGAGAGCTTGCCTGTGCTTGTTTTATTTATGAACTTTTCACAGTGAAAAAAAAAATTCATTTTCACTGCCATGCTTAGGAACCATATAATCATACCACGGTTTAGAAAGGAATCCTTAGGAAAGATCATCAAGTTAACCCAGCCAAGCCCACCACCAAACCATGTCTCTAAGTGCCACCTCTACGTGTCTTTTTAAATACCGCCAGGGATGGTGACTTCGCCACTTCCCTGGGCAGCCTGTTCCAAAGCTTGACCACCATGTCTTCACCACAGTGAAGAAGTTTTTCCAAATATCCAATCTGAACCTTCCCTGGCACAAGTTGAGGCCATTTCCTCTTGTCCTGTTGCTTGTTACCTAGAAGAGGGCAACCCTCATCTGGCTACAACCTCCTTTCAGAGCAATAAGGGCTCCCTTGGGCCTTTTCCCCAGGCTAAACAACTCCAGCTCCTTCAGATGCTCCTCGTAAGACTTGTGGTATTCTACTAAAGACTGAGGCAAAGAAGGCAGTAAGCACCTCAGCCTTTACCTTCACCCTTTGTCACTGTGTTTCCTCTGGCATCCAATAAAGGCTGGAGATTCTCCTTAGCCCTCCATTTGTTGCTAATGTATTTGAGAAGGATTTTTTTATTGTCTGGCAGTAGCCCGGTTAAGTTCTAGCTGGGCTTTGGCCCTTCTAATTTTCTCCCTCCATAACTTCATGACATTCTTGTCCTCCTGAGTTCCAGAGGTCTTAAACTGGAAGGTCTGCCCCTTCTTCCAGAGGTCATAAACTCTCTTTTTTCCCCAAGTTCCAGGCAACACTCTCTGTTCAGCTGCACACTTCAGGAACCTTCTCAACTGTTTCCTCTCTGCTGTATTTCCAGCAGACATCTGCTAAGTTGAAGTCCCCCACAAGAATAAGGACTAGCAATTGTGAAATTCCCAGCTGCTTATAGAGTCTTTCATCTGCCTCTTCACCGTGGATGGATAATCTCTAACAGATTCCCACCAGGATACTTGACTTGTTGGCCTGCGCCCCTGATTTTTACCCGTAAAGACTCAACCCTTCTGTCACCGTCATTAAGCTCTAGACAACCAAAACACTCCTTAACATACACGGCTACCCCAGAAGCAGGTCAGGGTGTTAAGCAGAGACTGTCAGCCTTGGGTGGCCTCTTGCACATTGACAAGCATGGAAAGAGCCATCGGTGTGGGAAGGGAACCCCAATCCATACATTCTGCACAGGCTATTTTTACTGCCAGGCATAATAGAAGAGGGAACTTAGAGGTGCCATCACATGCTTCTGCACTTCAGCTCCCTCTACACATCCCCAGACATGGAGATGGTGGCAGAAGATTTAACTAAGATTGCGGAGGCAGGGGAGTACAGGCAGAAGAGGGGGAGATCCCTTGGAAAGAGAGAAAAGTACTTTTTGAAGAAGATAAATCTGTCCCAGAGGCTGTAGTTATACTAAGCTAAACAGCAATGGGCTCATTCTTTGGCTCAGAGATCAACTGATAAAATGTGTGACCATACTGTTAAATTGAGCTAGTCTCCAAAGCAGGGCTGCCACACACATATTGCCTGTTAGAAGCAGCTCCTACTCATGCTGCAGTCTTGAATCACACCCACAAAGTATTGGGCTAGTTGGCCCAGATCAACTGTTTAAGAATGTAACACTGAAGAATGCTATTGGGAAGAGATGCCCTGCTGTGATCCCCTTTCCTGCAGGATCCTGCAAAACTTCTGTGACAATTGCCTTATTGGTGGATGAGGAGGAGACAGACCAGAGTGTAGGGCAGCTACTCACTGCCCTTGAGACCCTGGATATTCTTGCAGTCATCAGGCAACACTAATCCACTTCCAGTGTCCTCTGTGGGACAATGTTGTGCAACTCCAAAGGCAGGCTGTGCTGTGGGAAGCAGGTCCTCCCAAAAAGGCCAGCAAGTAATGGAAATGTTTCACAGCCAAAGCTAGAACTGGTCACATCACCAAGTCACCAAATAGCTCTGGCCCAGATCCACAGAAATCCCATCTGGTCATTCCTCTGGGCTGAACCTGCACTGCTAGAGGCAGTGCCACAGCCGTGCTTCGCATTGCAATCCAAGGGACACAGCTCTTGGCTCCTGTCTGAGTCAACAGTTGCCCTTGCCTGAAGTACTGGGACTTGAGTTTGCTACTGCAAAATATTCTGCATGTATAAAGGCTTTAAATGCATGCTGGACATACAGACTGTGATCTGAACTTTTTTGAGGAGTGGCCAGTTCTGTTTAGAGTGTCTGCTACTGAAAACTCAACAGTAACAGCATCACAAGCAAGAAAATGCAGGACTAATAATGGGGGGGAAAAAAGCAGTAAATCAATGTATTTTCCTGGCACTTTTTCAGTACCAACTTTAGACAACTTCATTACAGAGATGAATATGCAGGCCACAAGCCTCTTACTTACAAATCAGTCAGCTTAACCAAACAATCCCTCTTGGCTATCAAATCTATTTGATAGAAATAATTTTGGGAGGATGAGCTGAACTGTATTGACAAGCTGTGTCTGCTGTCTCTGAAGGAATCACTGGAGAACAGATGTCTTTCTTTTTCTGTGCAATTCCCCATCTACTATGTACCAATTCCATTATGTCCCTAACAGAATCAGTGGTTGTGAAGGGGTGAGAGCATGGCATTGTAGCTTCCCATGCAGAGTTACAACTTGCCTTATATTGCTTAAAATTCAGTCCAAGTCATGCCTAAACTGTAAATTACCTCTTTTTTTTGTGACGAAAACTATATATTGTATGCAAATACTGACTACATGCACAGAAACCTTGGAGGGCTGTAATCTCCAAGGACCTGTACAAACAGTGAAATTCAAAATAATTATACTGGTGTCAAACAGAAACCCCAAACCTGATAGTTGGGGATTTGGGCAGCACCTGGTTAAAAAAAAAAATGCACAAACCAAAAAAACGTGCAACATATCCCTGTATTCTGGCTGCAGTCATGCCTGTAAACAGATTTTTTTCTTCCATGAGCACACAGGGATGGTTTGCACAGGAAACAAGCGATAGCTGCCAGGCAGATATACTTGTTAAATGTAGTCACTCCAAATTCGGTATCATATTCCATTTCCTGGCCCTGGGCGAGGCAGGGGTTTTCCAGAGCACTCCTCGGTGCTGCGTCAGAGAGCATTTGGTCTGTGCATTACATCTCAGATGCATTACGATTTTATTTAGAACACACTTTAGCTCTGCAGGCCGCAGAGGCAAGGTGCCAGTCTTCAGCAAGAGGGGGAAAAGACTATAAATAGAGCAGGCTGGGCTGCCACAGGCAGCTTTTGGTCTGCTTAAGTTTCTGGTTTAGCCTCGAAGCAGCAGAAATCCAATCTGCTGAGGAGATAATGCACAGTACGGGCAGAAGCAACAGCTCTTCTCTCCAGCCAGTAACTCTCTTTCATTTTGTAGGTACACAGGTACAGCCACTTACCTTTAAAGAACAAGCACACCTTCCCATCTGTGTTGTCCTCTGGCTCTCAGTTTTTTGCAAGCTCCTGATATGGAAACTGTCATGTTTTCATGAAACCAGCTACTCACAAGGGGAACACATTCCTTCATTTTCAAAACAAGAAATAAAATGAATCCCAAAATTAAGTGCACAGAGGTAACACACATTTCATATTTTTGAGGCCCATGGAGCTTTAAGAATTGTTGTTTAATAGTTCTTGCTCTAAGTTGTATCCCACTAGGAGATCTCCCTGTAGTTGTTTGAATAAAGGACATTTTTGCTGCAGGACAAGTACATAAAAATAGCACCAAGAGCCCAATCCTGTGCTCAGGAGATTTTTGTTTTCCCTTGCAGCTACCTACACTGAGAGCTTTTTCTTCCCCTACTCTGTGCTTGACTCAGAGTTAAAGAGAGAAACTGTATTTCCACCAATCTCCACTGCCTTTCACACTTTTCAGTGAGTATATTTTATTTACAGCACAAAGCTAATGGAAGCCATCTTCGAACAGTGCATTTTAGATTCAAAGCACTTGAATTCTTTGAACTCCACAGCCCCAAAGCAAGCCAAGAGTGCAGAGTAATGGTTCCCCCTATTCCCTCCTGCTGGAATGCATCCTAAGAGGGACAACATTAAAATAATTACAGAATATGCTCTCAACATTACTCCATGCACAAAAGCAGATGGGATTACTTGGGTCAAAAAAATCATGTACTAAATATTACACTTGAAAGCAAACCATCAAGTCTTAGGGAAGACAGCTGAATCTCCTAAGCCTTTGTCATCCACAAAATATTTAGCCTACATTGCCTGTGTTTTCATCCCTGCTGGCCCTTGCTAAATCCGAGATATAAGAACCTAAGTTTGTAGACAAGCTAGAGGAGAGTATCAGTGACGTACTAAAACCAAGGACTTCCACAGACACACTGCATTTATGGTCTACTGTAACGTTCCTCCTGCCCACCCTCTGCTACACAGGCATGAAGGATTTCTCCATTCCACAAAGTTTAGGGTTTAATAGCCTGTGAGGCTTTTCTATACATTACTTCTCTAAGTCTCTGGATATTTGAATAATATACTTTGTTCATATAAAGAAAACACTACATATAATTTTATTTGTAGAATATCAAGTTGAAAACAGATATAAAAACCACTGAACATATAAACTTGACAGGAAACCCAACGAAAATAATAAAACAGTGCATTCTGCGCGATAGTTTAATTTCAGTATGATCTTCAATAAAAACCTTACTCCATTAAACCTGAATATTTCAGCCTTTGTTATAGTTTCTCTACTGTATTAAAGATTCCTAAGTCACTTTAAGAACCATTCTAATTAATAACATCCAGTAACACAACAACTTGCTGGAGTAGTTCCCATTGCATGAATGCACATGGACAATACTATATATAATAAAGCCAAACCATTTAACAAGTTTGAAGAGATTTACACCATGAATAAACTGAACACAAACCCAAGTGAACTCTGAAATTACAGAGCTGCATTAACAAGAGGCACATTTCATTTTAAGTGCAAATTCACATTTCTAGAAGGTTATATTTTGTGCCCAGGCAACTTCAAGTCATCACAGTACAATCAGCCAAACAACTCTAACTGCACGTATCGGAACTTTCAATAGAAAGATCTGGCTTCTATTTCTTTAATCCAGTTTTATTAAGGAAGAAATTAAATTAAAAACAGAAGGGCTCCCCCTCCCATATTTACAGACTGCAAACTATACTGCTTTCTCATCAGAAATTCTAGTTTTCTTGTCAAATTTTGTTAAGCTTCGTAACTATCAGCACTCTCACAGTTTGGTCAAAGGCCCCACAGACACACAATCCCTTTTTGTCAGGGCTCCAGTCCAGGCTAGAGATGGGCTGCGTTGACAGAGTCACATTCTGCAAGAGACTAACAGACCCTGCCACCCCCATCTCAGATCCTTCCGAATCCTTCTTCGAGCGCTGGGCTGGGTATTCACTGCCAATGAGAAAAGTACAACAAAAACAAGTACTTACAAATTTATTGATATAAACACATCCTCTTTATTTCCCGCTCTATAGATAAGGCAAATAAATGTCTTATAAGTAATGAATAATCATATCCAGCTATATCTACACTGCGTCCTTTAGTAGACATTTCATGAAAGAAAAAAGAAGGTAGGAAATTTTAAATCCTGACACCTCTCTCCTATAGCCCTGAATTTTTTAACTGGTAGGCTTTTGCCACAGGCAGAAAAATTTCATCACAACTATGCTTCTGAAACTTAATGCACCAACTTCATTGCATTTAGGACAATTAAAGTATTTTCCATGTAACGTAAGAAGATGTAAACATAAGAATCGTTAACAGTCAAGGCTTTCAATATTCTTCTCAGATGTAACTGCTACCATATGAGAATTTTAAGAAACTAATTTTTTTCCATTCATCACCTTGTTCACCGAGGATATAATTAGATCTTCATTACGTTAAAACAAAGAAGGACAAGATTCACCTGAGCTGTCACATTCTCTTAGGGATTAATTCAAGATTCCAGATCAAGCACTGACAATGAAATCACCCTTTCTACTGCATTTGTAAGCAATAATTTTACCCAGATATTCTGAGGTTGGAAGCAGGACCCCACTCCTCATTTTCAGAAAGATTCTTTCTTAAAACATTAAATGGTTGATTTCTTACTCCTGGCTGCAGAAGTCATCACTTACTATTTCCAGAGATGAAGGCTCCCAGATCCTCCACTTGTCATAAATATATCCCTGTTCTGTGGCAGGTGCCGAACCTGCCAAATGGTAGATTTTTGTGCCTAATAGAAAGAAATCAGCATTATACAGAAGTCATTTGAGGATGAACTTCATAGGAAAGGACACAGAATCTTAAAACAGAGATCACTTGTATGAAAAGAGCCCAGCCTTCTCGTGGTGGATGGTTAACTTCACTGTATGTTATCTCTTAAAATCATTACTGGAAGGGAATATACTACAAACACAGTGCAAATACAACAAACAGTCAACAACTCAAACCTCAGCCAGGGCACAGCAAGATCATATAGCAACAGAAATCACTTAGGGAAAAACCCCAACACATGTCTTCTGACTTAATGCATATCTGTCTGCAAATGTCCACAAGAAAAAGCTTAAATGCACTAAACGACCAACAAATTCTATTTTCACATTTTATTACAAAATTATTTATAAATGAATAAATAAAATTTATTATTTTATTCAGTAAAAAAATTATTTGATTCAGCATAAAGTACCTCCAACACCTTATCTGCTTTGAATGATAGTATGGAAAATACTAAGAGATACTAAGTTGAAACTCAGCCTTTTCTAAAAAAAGGCAGTCCTAAAGAACTTTACCACAAAAGTGCCTTTTCTTGAATTATCACCAGATTTTGTTCACTAAACAAAAAACAAAACAAAACAAAAAGTTTTATAAAGTAACCTGGGCATTTCTTACCTATTTGTACTACACCTGTAGTAATTTGACAGCATGAATTTAGAAAGTTTGTCTCTTGTTAAGAAATTCTCAGCCCCCCATACCTTCTCTGAAACAGAAGCAAAACCTTTGGTTGGATGCTGAGTTCTCATATCAAAAACATGGAATTTTCCCTCAAGCGATGTAGCCACCAGCTTATTCATATTTATATCTTTTCTGTCAAACTCCACACTGCAAACCTGGAAATAGAAAAAGATAAATTCAGTCTTGTAATTTAGCCACTGTTAAAAAAATGGGTGTTTCGTGATTTGTAAATATGTATTAATCATTAGTTATTTCCACAATCACCAATTTGGAACTAAACAAGTTCATCCAAAACCACGAATCCACTGAAAAATACCCCATCCTGTCCTGATCAAGAGTGTGAGGGGTACAACTTGCTGAACTTAAAGAAAATTATTCCTTGGTATAATCTCAGCAGAAATGTCTTCTGGGTAAGTTTCACACAGACATAGTCCTTTTAATTTTTCCATCCTACAAAGGAGCTGGGATGAAAAATGCTTTTATGGTTTTCTTACCCCATTCTTAATGTTGGTCTCCCATCGTAGTGACATGGTTTTTAAGTCAAACAATTTAATGTCCCCATTGTCATAGCCAGCACATACGACACGTTCCTCTTGATTGTAAGCATTTCCTGGACACAGAGAGAGAATTAAACAGAAAACACAAAACCTCTTTAGCCTGTAAATTTCAGAAGTCCCAGGCCTGCAGTTTCAACTTACATTCATACAACAACAACAAAAAGTTACTGTTGGGATACTAATATTTGGTGAACCAGATGGTTTTCAAACCTGAAGGGTCTAGAAAAATCTAGTGTAGGACACAAGCAGCTTGTTCTCTCCAAAGAAAAATGCAGAGCTTACATCAAGCATTGCTCTTTTCTTTAATTACCTCTTAATCTTCAAGGGTCTTCTCTTAAATGAACATCTTAATGCTTGGTAGTTGGAACTACACTACAACACTGATGGGCTCCCTGTACATGGCAACATTTACACTCCTTCAGGACCACGAAGCTGGATATACTGTTTTGACATTCCTAGGCACAAAAATAAAGCTTGCACAGCTTATCTGTGAGACCACAGAACCATCAAATCATTTAGGTTGGGAAAGACCTTCAAGATGATCGAGTCCAAGTACAAATGGTGACCAAAAGTGATTAGAGATTGAGTCCAAAACCTAACTGGCTTATTTAGAAGGAAAAAACCCACACATAAATTTAACAGTGTAGAAAAGCAAAACCTGCTACTTATGCATCCATAGAAAATAAAGTATTCCATAACATCGTGAGATACATTGATAATCATCAAAGCACAATCATATTAGAGGGAGGAATGGTCATAATTTGATCAATTACCAAATGCCACAGTCCAGCAGTCTCTTTTGCTCTCCCCCTGTACAGGTTCCATATTAGCCACAGGAGTGTCATTCTGCCTCGGGTCCCACACCTTCACAGTTCCTGGGAAAGAAAGACAATAGGTTTTGTGTTAGGAATACACTGTCATATGGTGTTCATCTTCCCAGAAAAAACCTTTGCTTTTCATCCTAACCATTCAAAAGACAGGAGCAACTCTTTCAATTCTAGAAAGCCTCACTGTGTTTTGTGGACATAAGAACCACAAAAGCAAGCAGAAATAGATTGAAAGCATCTGTCAAGGACGTATTTTCTCTAGCTGATATTTTGCATTTATTCTGCTTTGTATTCCTTCTGTCTCATGCCCAGTGACAAGAGTACCTTTTGCTTATCTGTGGCTTCTAGAAGAATTAGAGAAAATTGGTCCCAAGCACAGCTCAAAAGACAGTGTACAAAGAACTTGTTGCAACAGCTTGTAACTAGTTCGGATGGCAGAGTGTGCCCTGCCATCCAAGAGCTCGCAGGCTCAGAGGAACTGGAAAGACTTGCAGAGTTCACTGACTCACCATCTCGACTGCCAGTCACAATTTCTGGTGCACCTTCCCCAATTCCTAAGCCACCTACACCATCTATACTGTTTATGATTTCCTTATGACCTTTCACAGAATACACTGGTATTTCAGGAGCTTCTAAATTCCTAGGCAAGAAAGAAAAAGAACAGAAAACATGGCATTTTTCCTTGACATTCAGGATTTATATAAAAATGAAAGGAAACTTGAGAACAAATCATAAAAGCTCAGATTAATGGTGAGAACAAATATGGATATCACCACTAAGAACCATGAGTCTTTGTTGGATTCCTTCTTTGGCTACTGCTTTGGACTGTTCCAAAAGGTTTTGCTCTGTTCTGGACCTCCCTGTTTGTAAAGGCAGTTGTGGGATTCACCACAGCAACTGCTCAGACCCAGTTTTTATGCTGGGCTCAAAAATGAATCACACTACAGATCAAAATACTCCAATTAGCTTTACTTTCAAGAAGTCTATAAAATAACTTGATTCATTGATCCCCACCTAGCTCTGACTACTGCTCTTTAACTTGAGGTGAATATTGTATTCAGCCATGAGTTTCATGGTTCTTTCCCACTGATTCCCATTTTTCGAGAATCCTTCAAAATTTTATTTTACATTTCAACTAGTAACTGTTCCATGTCATTCTTGCTATTCCAACAAGAACCGGTAGTTCCTTGACACAGGGCAATATAATAACAATGATAATAAACAATCCCCTTTTGACACTACTACTTCATTTGATAATCAATTTACCTAGAAATTAATTACCCAAATAATTCAGGGACCTAAAGGAAATATTTGGAACTTCAAGATTAAAAATACATATTTAATCTAGACATGAAATTTAGGTCGAACACAACCTCTTGTTTGTACCCATGCATCCATTCAAAAGTCTCTTTTCAGAGGACAACCTCACAGAACTTTTAACAGGTTTTTGTAGCTGCACACAGAAGATGGGAGTGAAGCAGCACTGAATTAAACACTGTGCAGAAATTCTGTGTTGTTTCTACAAAACAGGCATGGTCCAAATACAGGAGCCAGCAAAGCTTGCACTGGGTCCCAACCATGGGCAGCATGGAGAGCATCTCATGCAAAAGCCACATACAGAAACCTCTGTTCAGACAGACACCGACAACATTAAGTGAAAAAGCTCCCAGAGAATATCTGTGCTCACCATATGTTAAGGTTTCCATCGAAATCTCCTGTAGCTAAGTATCTTTGCTGCAGAGATGTAGCACCAAAAGTTCCACATTTTATAGGTTTGGGCTTTTCGATCTTTTAAAGAAAGGAAATGTCTGCGTCAGCACATGGAAAAGGCAAAAACACCCAGAGACCATGCAGTTCTTGGGAGTGCACAGGGGCAGGTGTCAGCAAAACACACATGGGATATTTGGCACAAAATACTATCAAAATGCTATCGAAGGCAAGCTACACTTTGAGTTTAGTCCTTGTGCACAGAAAAGCAGAGGGTCCAGTTTACTGGTCTTAAAGAAAAACACTCGATTTGCTTGTGGCCTAGTGGGGCCTTATGCACCTGAGGAACTGCTACACCTCAGCACAAGCAAACACTCAAAGGTCAGTCTGAGACAAAAAACCAACCAAACAAAAAAGCAAGTAACCAACCAGCCAAAAAAGACCCCAAAACCCAATCAAAAACCAACCAAACTAACTGACAAAAACCCAACCAACAAAAAACCCCCAAACAAACAAACGAAAAAACACCCAAAAAAGCCAAACACAGGCAGAAACCAGAAAGCCATAATGAAACCCATGAAAACAACCCACGAAACACGGCAGTAAACAATCACAGAATCACAGACTCAGTTAGGTTGAAAAAGACCTCTGAGATCATCGAGTCCAACCTATGAGCGGACAACACCTTGTCAACCAGTCCCTGGCACTGAGTGCCACATCCAGTCTTTTTTAAAACACCTCCGGGACGGTAGCTCCACCACCTCCCTGGGCAGCCCATTCCAATGTCTAATCACCCTTTCTGTGAGGAAATTCTCCCTTAATGTCGAATCTAAACCTCCACTGGTGCAGCTAAAGTCTATGAGTCCTTGTCACTAGTTGCCTGGGAGAAGAGACAGACTCGCACCTGGCTATAACCTTTCAGGGAGTTGTGGAGAGCGATAAAGTCACCTCTCATCAAGAACCGACAGGGTATCACTGAATCAGCATATTTAACATGCAAATCAGCCCCTGTTTTTTATCCCCTGGCTCTGGGTAAGTGCCCGAGGGGACCGCGCTCACCTCCCGCAGCAGCTCCAGACGGGCTCCATGCAGCTCGTACAGCTGGATGAGGCCGGTGCCGCGGGCGGCGCTGCCCAGGCACAGCAGGCGGGCGCTCCGGGGCACCCACTTGCAGTCGAACACGGTGTAGCTCAGCGTCTGCTGGACGTGCGACACCACCTGCGGCCGCTCCGGCCCCGCCGCCGCCGACATCCCGCCCCGCTCCGGCCCCGGCGGATGCGGAGGAAGCGCCCGCCAGCCCCTTCCGGCGGCAGCGGCACCACGTGTGTTCCGCGGCGGACATGGAGAGCGAGGCGGCAGCGGACGGCGGCTTCACCAGCGTCGTTTCCCGGCGGAACCGGAGGAAGCGGCGGGCGGGCGGCGAGGGTCCGGCGGCAGGAGCTGCCATGGACACGGCGGAGCCGCGGCCCAGCAAGCGGCCGGCGTTCCCGCCCGTGGCCGCCGAGGCGCTCGGGGTACGCGGGGCGCCGGGGAAATGCCGCCCCCCCGGTTCTCCGCCGCCCCCCGCCTCACGGCCTGCCTGTCTCTTGCCCCCGGCAGGTTGGCAAAGGCGAGCTGAGGAAGATCCCTGTGCCGGCCAACAGGTACACGCCGCTTAAGGAGAACTGGATGAAGATATTCACGCCCATCGTGGAGCATCTGCAGCTTCAAATCAGGTTCAACTTGAAAACGAGGAATGTTGAGATCAAGGTAAGGGGAGCAACTTCTCCTGCCTTCCCCGTTAACTGGAAGAGAAGGTTATGCGCAGACCTCATAGCACCTTCCAGTATCTGAAGGGGCCTCCAAGGAAGCCGGAGAGGGGCTCTTTGTCAGAAACTGTAGAGGCAGGACAAGGAATAATGTGTACATGAAGGAGGAGAAGTTAAGTTTGGATGCTAGGAAGAATTTTTTACTGTGAGAGTGGTGAGACACTGGTTGGCCAGGGATGCCCCAGCCCTGGCAGTGTTCAAAGCCGGGTTGGATAAGGCCTTGAGCAGCCTGGTTTAGTGAGAGGTGTCCCTCCCCATGGCAGGGGGGTTGGGACTAGATGATCTTACGGTCCACTCCAACCCCTTACCATTCTATGATTCTACCTCCTGAAAAGCAGGGCCTCTCCTCGTGGATGTTCTTGGTCCACAGATTAAAAGTTAGAGAAGTCGTAAATCCTGTATAATGCTTGGAAAAATGGAAACTGTGTGGTATCACCTCCCCCGGGATCAAATCTAGCAATTATTGCTTAGAACAAGTAGTTAGTGCAAGTAAAATCCGAAAATACAAATCTGTTCCAGAAGGAGCCAGCAGAAGCTGGGGCAGTGTTCAATTTTTGTAGGAAAAAATTATGTACTGTAGCATTAAGGAAGAATTTTCATCCATGTCTTAGATATGATTTTGTAATTCAGTGTTTTCCAGCTATTTAAGGCTACCAAATACTTACCTGACAGTGAACAGTATCTTTTGAGGGGGCACTGAATCTTCTAATGCCTTTGTTTGTGGCAGATGATAAGGGCCCATTGTTTAATAGCATGGGATTTTTCTTCAGTGGATTGCACTGGAATACCTTAGGGCACAGACACCAATATAAACCTATAAATCTTGTAGATGCTCATTCTTTATCCTTATTCCTCCTGAGAAATGTTCACACTAGGAGTTTTTAAGGGCATATCCAAAGTTTTGACATACGACTTACTGTATTAGCAACGTTGACATATGAGATCTTCCAATGTAATAGTGAAAATACAGACAACAACAGGAATTTTGCTTCCTAACCATGAAATGTTATCACAAGTTTGATGGCAGGAACCGGAGGAAAGGTGACAGAATTATCCCTTATTTACACTTCCTAGAAATGACATCAGGGGAAAGGTAGGGAGGAGCAGGAACTCCTGCAGTTTCACTCCATAATTGTGCAGGAGAAAACCTTGGTATTTTAAAACCACTTTTTGATATGAAATGATGTCTGGTGAAAAGCAAGGTAGTTTTGTTCTAAATCAAGCTGATTTCATTTTGCCCATATCCATCATAAATCTAAAACTTTGAAATGAGTTTCATTCACCTGCTAAGGCATCTTTAGAATACTGTCATTAGAAAAACTCTCCTGCCATCATCATTCTTTCTCTTTTTTTCTGCTGTTTGCTGTTGCAGTTTAGTTTGTTGGTTTTGGGTTTTCTCCACCAAAAGGGTTTTCCTCAGTCAGTGGTGGTGTGGATTTTCAGCAGCTTCTCTCTTCTCTCCCCTCCAAGCAAAGGCTGATCTTTTAAGTCCTGCTCCTAACTTGCCCTGTCTTAATTTGCAAATATAACTTCTTGTCTTGCAGACTTGTCAAGAGACAAAGGATCTCAGTGCTCTGACGAAAGCAGCTGATTTTGTGAAAGCCTTTATACTTGGGTTTCAAGTAGAGGTGAGTCTCCAACAACCAGTTTGTTGACCTGTCCCTGGCCTTTCTGCAAATTACAGTAAGAAATAAATAAAGAAAAATCCTTAGGTGTTTTCTAGAAATTAATGTTTGAAATTGTGACTGGAGTAGACATCCAGTTTCTTAAGATAATGCCGGATAAAAAAGTAGCCTTCAAACAGCACATAATTAAAATTATGAAACAGAGGACATAGGTTGTGTGAGACAAGCATAAAGCAATAATCTGTCTCTGAGGTACTCTGCACGGGTAGAGACTGCTCATTTTGCTTAAGCTCAAGCCAATAACCTCCAGTCTGTGCAAAACACATGGAATCATAGAATTAACTAGGCTGGAAAAGACCTTTGAGATCATCAAGTCCAACCTATGACTTTATCAACTAAACCATGGCACTGAGTGCCACATCCAGTCCTTTTTTAAACACCTCCAGGGACAGTGACTCCACCACCTCCCTGGGCAGCCCATTCCAGTGCCCAATCACTCTTTCTGTGAAGAACTTCTTCCTAATATCCAGTTTAAACTTTCCCTGGTGCAGCATGAGACTATGTCCTCTTCTGTTGCTGGTTGGCTGGGAGAAGAGACTGACCCCCACCTGGCTACACCCTCCTTTCAGGCAGTTGTAGTGAGTGATAAGGTCTCCCCTGCGCCTCCTTTTCTCCAGGCTGAGCCCCTTCACTCCTCAACAACTCCTCATAGGACTTTTATTCCAGACCCTTCATTAGCCTTGTTGCCCTTCTCTGGATGCATTCGAGCATCTGAAAGTCCTTATTAAATTGGGGTTTCCAAAACAGTACTGAACACGGTATTCAAGGTGTGGCCTAACCAGTGCCAAGTACAGGAGAAGAATGACTTCCCTAGTCCTGCTGGACACACTGTTCCTAACACAGGCCAGGATGCCACTGGCTTTCTTGGCCACATGGGCACACTGCTGGTTTGTGTTCAGTCAGCTGTCGACCAGCACCCCCAGATCCTTTCTGTTTGGCCTCTGTCCAGCCACTCTGTCCCCAGCCTGTAGCGCTGCAGGGGGTTGTTGCGGCCAAAGCACAGGACCTGGCCTTTTGACTTAGTAAACATCATAACATTGGATTCAACCCATCTATCCAGCCTGTCCCAGTCCCTCTGCAGAGCCCTCCTATCCTCCAACAGATCAACGCTTGCACCCAGCTTGGTGTCATCTGCAAATTTGCCAAAGGTGGACTCAATCCCTTCATCCAGATCATCAGGAGATACTAAATAGGACTGGGCCTGCTGAAGAAAACAAACCCACTTTTTGCGGTGGTGTAGGGGCTGCTCCTTGCTCTAGACCTGTACTGGATTCATTAGCACTGGGGAGGCAGGGCTGAATCCAGGGGCATCCAAGCCTGTGTAGGGTGCTCTAGATGGAAATATTTATAATGCTGTTGAAAAAAGTGGATTTAACTTCAGTTATTATTTGATAGATTATATGTATAAAGAGAACAGCAGCTTTCAACTGTGGTACTGGAACAAAATAATGTTGCTGATAACAGATCTCCTGCTGGTTTAGGATGCCCTTGCTCTCATCAGATTAGACGATCTTTTTCTGGAGTCATTTGAAGTTACAGACGGTGAGTATTTTCTGCTGCAGCATTCAAGAAGTCATGTGTGCGTCCTTGCAAGTATGGGTTTGTTTTTTCTGTCCCCCTGCTCCACTTGTATCACTTGCCCTCAAGGATCAGGAAAGCCAGAAACATCTAATTTTATGTAGTGCTGGGATTCCTTGGAGTCCCCTGTAGAGCAGGATCTAAACCTGATCTACTTCATTTCTACCAGTGTTAACTTGGTGCACTTTGACTCCATTTCCTCAACATGAAGTGCAGTGCCTTTCTCTGCAGTTCTGAAGAAGATTTTCGCATGCCAGAAACCCTATGTCAGCACTGGATGCAGTGTGCACTACTAGTTAAAAGAAGCTGAAATCCAGATGGATCTGTGTTGACCAGAGAAGTTGCTTTCGTAATACTTGGCATAAGTTGTTTCCAGCAACTTGACCAAGGGAAGCACTAACAGGGATAAATACCACTGCTGTTACCCTGAGCATGCTATTCTCATTTCAGTCAAACCTTTGAAAGGAGATCATCTGTCAAGAGCAATAGGGAGAATAGCAGGGAAAGGCGGAAAAACCAAATTCACCATAGAAAACGTAACCAGGACACGCATCGTTCTTGCTGACGCGTAAGTACAGACTGACTTCCTCCTAAGCAAAGCACAACCCCCTCAGCTAATCCATGCTCTCAGCTAATCCTGCCAGGAACAAAGATAACTTGAATTTTATGAAACTGTTGTAGAGTAGTAGCAAGAAAAAATATTTAAGAGAATATTTTAATGAAGACAAGTTACTTGACCTTTTGTTAGGAGAATGACAGTGTCAGCAGCACACCTAGAATTCAGTCATTCCCCACAGTATAAGAATTCCTTCTTGTGAATAATCAAAGTTGAATGCACCAGCCCAGCAATGTTTTCCTCCTGAAGCTGCTACACTGTTAAATTTGCAAATGGTAACATCTATTTTAAAGGGATTTAGAAGAGCACAGGGTGTTCTGTTGTAGCTTTTGTGCATTTCAGTTGAGTTCTTTTGGTTTACAAGTGTAGAAAAGAAACTAGTACACTGATAAAAAATTCCACATTCATCTCTACCCTCCAACTCTGTTAACTGTGTAATCTCCTAAATTACTTCCCATTAACTACTGCTACTTTGCTCTTTACAGGAAAATTCATATTTTGGGATCTTTTCAGAATATTAAAATGGCACGAACAGCAATTTGCAATCTAATTTTAGGTAAGTCCTCTTATCTAATCTTCACTACATATGGATCTTGCAGTTTGAGAAACTGCTTTGTGGCTCTCACCATCTTCCCTGGCCTGTCCAAGCTTGCTGGCAGTTCGCTTGTTGCTCTGGAGAAAAATTTAGGGGAGAAGCACAGAATCCAGGACTTGCTTTCTGGCTCCAAAACCCTCACCACATTGCAGAAAGATGTTCTGCTTTTTGATTTAGCTGCAGCATTCCCTAAGGGGTCTTGAAAGCCAAAGGGGGCAACCCACACTCTGAAAGCAGAAGTTCAACTCTGCACTTGCAGTAAGACAGGGTGACTGACCATCCTTCTCACCCTTTGGGCTAGTTCTCCACTTTTAACATAGGTGTGAGCGCAACACATCCATTTCTGTGACAGATTATCTTGTTTGCTGACTGGATTTGTGCCTTCTTCTGCAGGAAGTCCTCCATCCAAAGTTTATGGCAATATTAGGGCAGTGGCCAGCAGAGCAGCTGAGAGGTTCTGAGCTGCACCACGAAGGACCGGGGCTGGAAGTCCAGGTTCCTGGACACATGAGAAGCCTAGAGCGACAGAAGCCATCAGTTTTCTGGTAGATCTGGAAGCCCAGAAGAAAACCAGGACTGTTTGTGCAGTCTGACTGCCTTTGGACGTGTGGTCTGATTTGAACATACCTAATGTTTCTGTCTAGTCATTAAAAGGTATTTTAAATTGTGTCTATATCAAAAGTACATGATTTTACTTGAACAGCCTCAAATAAAAACCTGCTTCATTATGGATTTTCTGAACATCAGACTTAAGAGGCTGCTTCTTCAGAAAGCCTTGGTGTTTCAATGTTTTGAGCCTAAAGGAATTGGCAGAGCTAAGCATTTATAACCACTCATCATGGTTTAGCATCTTCCTGAAAAAAGGAGGATTCAACTGGAACACAGAATTCAGTGGCAGGCTGTCCACCACGTCGCTGCTGCTTCTGGAACAATGCATCCCATGAAAAAAGGAAGATGAAGAGGTAAATAACATATTTGAACTGAATCCTGAATCTGTACATATATAGATTTCTTAATTCTTAAAAATGATCTCTAAGGACAGTCTAGTGAAGCCAAGAGCCACCAGGTTAAGTACTTTCCAGGGTACCAGAGTACTAACAACTGTAAGGTCCTGCATCTCCTCCTTAAAATGCTACAGAAGTAGCATAATGCAGCAGAAGTAGGGGGAGAAATTAGACCAGTCCCAGTATGATTTAAAAATGGGCTGTCCTAAACCTGCCAGCCAACCTTCTGCAAAGTGTCTTGGAAAATAATTCAGTTCAGGCTTGGGAATGAGAACAAAAACTGAAATGAGATTATCAAACACATGGAAATTGAGTAAGCATTTAGGTCAATGTCCAAGTTTCCAGAGCAGCACTTCACAGTATGGCATTATCACTACAGCCAAATTGATTCAAGCCTTCAGTTGTCAACAGACTTAAGACTTGCTGAGTTACACCTAAACACACACAGTTTAGCAGTCTGAGCTGTACAGGGGACAGTGTGCCCACTCTGAGCAGCTCCAGGTGCATGTACCTGGTCACTGTTTTCTGTTCACAGTTGGCTGCTTATGTAATTTATTTCAATTAGCCTGAAAGATAAGGGAGAGTGAGGCAAGAGCACACAAAATTAATGTTTATTCTAAATCAGGTGCATACCGACACTGACCCAAAGCAGCGGAAAGGAGAGGGCAGCAGCCAGAAGGTCCAAACACCTGCACCCCACAAAGAGCAAAGCACAGAGCTGCTGTGAAGGGCATACCTGCACAAGGAGGGCTGGTGTCATCAGCACAAGCCTCAGATCTTTTCCTGAGAAAGGAACTGCCTTTCATTCTCCACCTACATTAATGTTACAGTGGGTTGTTTTGTTTTGTTCTTTAAACCACTTTCCACAGGGATTTCAAACAAAGTATGTTATCCACTTTGAACATTTAGCAAAGAGAACCAGATGTGCCTTTAAACAACCTCAACATGTCTTGAAACACTGAGATGAACCCTGGAAGTGTTCAGCAGACTGCACCCTGTAGAGTTTTTCAGTAAATCTTAATAATCGAGGAGTGGACAAAAATGTGAACAGGTTTTCTTTAGAGCGAGGTGCAGAGCTGCTTTAAGGTGAACAGGAAAGGTACTGAGCACCCCAGACAAGGTTCAAATATTTTATTTTCTATTCATATAGTATGAAGGTTCTTATAGCTCCCACAACGTATGATGTAGCATGCAGAGGAAAAACTAAACATTCAACATAAATCATTTTTCCCCACACAAACTAAAAAAAAAAAAAACCCTCATCCCTCCCCTTCCAGTCCCCCTAAGGAAATAACATTAGCACTAATTTCTATAATGCCAGCCAAGATATGCACAAGCAAGAAAAACTGAAAGCATTTGCTAAAATGTTTGTAACAAATACTTATGTACAAAAAATTCACAAAAGACTAATTCCCCCTTGAAGCAGAGCACATGGCAGTTGACACTGGAACAGATACAACCACTGGCTGGGATTATAAACCACGTACTGATCCAGAGGAAGAAAAAAGTTACATGTAGTGGAGATTTTTGTTTTGAACATTAACATTTACCAAAGTTTGGCAACATTATCTTTTTAATTATGCAAATTATGTAAACAAGAGGAACATTTCAAATCGATCTACATGCAAAACTTCATGTCATGCAAGGACACTAAGCACCTGGATTTCTCTCTCACAGACAGAGCCCATGATGTGCAGCACTCAGTTGAAGGAACAGCTATGGCAGACAGGTGCTCAATTGAAGAGGTTCAGACAACCTGCACTTTCCACTGCTCATTATAAAACAATTTTTTTTAAATAGAAAAACTACTATACAGGAAAGATGTACTGTCCTAAAAAATCTAGCAAATGTTTTTCTTCCAGCCAATAGTACCACTGCAGAAAAGGGAAGGGATGATATAAAGTTGTAAAACATGGCTCGCTACTTTTATATCACACAAATATATCAAGTTACTTTCCATTACAAATTATGATATGGACAAATCTAGAAAAGAAAAAAAAATTCTCCAGAAAAAGGACTGGAGAACCTGCAAGAGGTATAAATTTAGATAGTGTGAAGTTTTCCTCCTCTATGGCATAGGTTAACAACATTTCCCCCCTGTAGGAATCATATATACATACATATATAAAATATTACCAGTTATTTAGCTACCTGTAGTATTTTTTAAATGCAGGGGGGAAAACTATTATGGTTGAAACAAAAGAATTTAAGTGGCAAGAACATTTTATAATCTAAGTACTGTATAAAGTAAGGAGATGGGAATCCTGCACAGTTATGTTGATCCTAATTTCATTAAACTAAGCACAAGAGATAATCATGAATGCATCTACCACCTTAAGCAGCTGTATCTAAACTGAACCCAGAACAGCAGAGCTGTCTTGGCTTCAGGACAGCTGTAACTGCTCCCAGTTCCTGGGTGACGGAATCTAACAGCCATCAAAGCATTCCGCAGTCACTATATGCACACAAGGACTAGTTCTTGGCAGTAGCATTGAACTATATTCTCATATTAAGTAGAACTGTACTGAGTTATTTAGCAAAGAGACACAGTCCCTGGTAATATATTAACAGGTATAAATAAGCTTAGTCTCCGTGTTACAAAAAAAAAGTAATTAAGGTGATTTAATAAGAAGCAATGCTTTGTCAGCCATTCAATATATAGAAACATCTGAATAGTCACAGGAAAAGAGTTGACCTAAGACCCAGTTAAAATTTTACATTCTTCTACCATATATATAAAACTGTGTGAAATAAAAGTAAGGATGTATATCCATATATTGAACTGTTAATATTCTGCTTGGCACTTTGTACTCTAGTTTTGTTTCTGAATCAAGTATATTAAATTAAAGCCCACTTAACTACTACATATAGAAAGCTACATATATATCTATATATAAATACACACACACATATATATATATAGATAGATATTTCCTTGTTATAAAAGATGAAGAAAAATAAATTAAAAAGCCAACCCCTTCCCTTTCTCCGCCACACTGATATGCTCTTTCCATCTTTGCTGTCCTTCAGACTTTAAAGTGCTACACTGAGTTATTGAGAGAATAAAAGTTCAATAACACTTAGTTGGCTTCATGAGGCTCATGTTGGAAAATGTGGCTTCACAGAGAAAAATACTTCCATTTAAATACACAGAGAGCATTGCTGGACGTCTGGAGCAGATCTTCAGAGATGGAGAAGAAAGCAAAAGTGTTGGGTGGTGCCCTACAGAGTCACACATCTACGACCATCTTTTTGTGGATATCTAGGCCTCCTACAACCTGGGAAAAAAACAAGGTTCAGAAAGATGAGAATTGAAAGTTAGCAAGGTACAAAGCACACATTAAATAGATGCACTGAGGTCAATCATAAAGGCAGTACTTCCCTGGCCTCTCCAAACTGATTTGTATTTTACAAGTACTGTGAGAGATAAAATTAATTACGTACAAACCAAGGTAGTTCAATATTAGTACAATTTACATGGTCAAGGGCCTGAAAACCAGTGCAAGTAACACCATTTTGGCATTCTTCTCCATCTCATATTATGACCCTGTAGTATGTTTGTGCATGTTAAATAAAATGGTGACTTCTAAAACACCCTGTAAAACTGTGAACCTTCCCAGGAGAAAAAAAGGGCCTTAGGAACAGCAGCAGAATTTCTTACAGAGCTGCACACACCCAGGAAAGAATTACCAGTGTTCACAGGTGCATGATCCATGCAGAACAGAAGGAAAAGGAAAGGTGCCATGTCAGAGGAACATTTTATAATGCAGGAACAAAATTCAAAGGCCAAATGGTATTTGCCAAAGACAACAAATGAAAAAGCATTTTTGTAGATGCACAGCACAAGATTCAGAGAGGGTAAAATGCAAGAAAAAGGGTAAAAGGTTGTAGAACTGGAAAGTGTCTTGTCAGGAGGTCAACAAAAACTGAAGAAATTAAAAGAAAGGAAGAGGAAAATCCATCAGGAGCACAAGACAGGAAGCCTGGGCAGAAACCCAAGGACAAAAGAAGAGGCAACATCACATTTGATGGATGGCTGGAAGATGACAGCCCAGTGCAAGAAATAAACAAGTAATGCACTAAACCCAGGCATTTGCAGGCTGCAGCTCTGACTCCTTTGCAAAGTTTTTTTTTACATGATGTCACAAAAATAATTAAACCTACAAAAAAATATATCCCCAAAATGCAAACAATAGAACCTTTTCACTTCAGTAGTTGGTGGGATGGCAGATTTCCACCACCCTCCCTCCTGCCCTGCCTTTTTTTTCAGAACTCACATATTTTTTTTGAGTACGAACAAGTTATGTTTGAACTGAGGTTGTAAATTCAAAGATTAGGAAAAAAAGCAATGCCCAAACCATGCTACCAGGTGTATCTTCCTTAATATACCATTTAAAATCAGTGTGTAAACAATCATTACTGGAATTTTCAAAGTTTCAAGATTCAATGTGTCATTTACTTTTGAAAAAAGAATTTAAAACTTGCTGTCAACTAATTAAATAAATGTACCGCATGGGTTGAAATCAACCCCTTCAAGCATTAAATGCTACATTTAAGCATTCTGTTCAGTAAACCTCTAAGCTCTTAAAATGCGCCTGTCAACTGTTTACTCTTTTTCCAGAGCAGCACTTGAGAGGTTTTTTTTCTCTCTGTAAATGACAGAAGTTTTCTTTACAAGTTACTTACAGCACAGAATTCTTCAAAGGATATTCTTCCATCACCATCCTTATCTGCATTAATTATGGTTTTATCTACAATTTGCTGTAACTGAGTGTCTTTGAGATTGTTCCCAACCATCATCTTCAGCACCTGGAAGAGCTCTCCATTTGAGATATAGCCATCTTTGTCCATATCATAAATGCGAAAAGCAACTGCAGAAGTAAAAAAAAAATAATCAAAGATAAACAAACCAACCATTTGGTAGCAACTGTGGTTAGAAAAGAATATATACTCATTTTAGATAATGTTTTAGCACCAGCAGTAAAAGAATTCTGTAAACACCAAAAAAAGAAAATCTTCCCCACCACAAGTAAAGCACCCAGGCAGCAAACAAATTACAGTCTTCCAGGAAACAGATGACTCAAAATCCCATCTGGTTACTTCGCTGCAAACAACTTGGCATAAAGACTGAATTTATTTTTAAACATTTCAATCTTAGTTGTTGGAAGCTACATCCGTAACTGAACCTCTTTTCTACTCCAAAAGCCTGAGTCTAGAGATGCAGTTCTGAAACAAGAATTTAACGCTTTTCTACTGTAATAGCAAAGAACTGAGTATTGTTCTTAGGCCCTGTAAATTCACAGAACTACGTAGAAAGCTGTTCTTAAATGAATTTGCTTTTTTAAAAAACTGAAAGCAACTGAAATTCTTCAGAAAGCAACCAACCTCCCCCAACGTTCCCTGCAGAAAAGAGTGCTGACAAATTTTCACACATATAAATGATAAAGTGTGCAAAAAGCTTACAATCTACTTTCATTATTTTCCACTCTTTACAACAATCTGGATTTGCCAATTTCTTAATCTTAACTTACAAATGTATATTTTTGAGGATCAGAAAATTTTTGTTAAGGAAAATCAAAATACTTACACCTCAACTTCTGCTCTTTATCTCCTTTGACACTGAACTGGGAGACTCCTTCTATGAATTCTAAATAATGCAAGAAAAACATGTACACAAAAGCATATTTTTTAATAAAAAAAGAAGTCAACATTCAGAGAATTTTAGAAATTGTAAAAAGGACCTAATTACCCTCGAAATCTTTAAAATATTGCCTACCTTGTGACACCTAAATGTCTGCATACTTTGATATTTTAATGTTCTTCAGTGGGAGGAACCCCAAATTCAATGCAGCACTCACTAAACGGACTTGGTCACAACTAGGATTTAAGTAATTCCTTCACAAGAATCTGACAGAAAACTTTAAGATCTTTACTAAAGCTACTCCAGTTGGGACTCCAATTGTACAACTCCTCTCAATGTACAAATCTTCTCAATGTAAAGAATTACACTGAAACTGAAAACTGCTTTTAAAGAAATACCAAAATAGTATTTTTCTATAAAAGAAAATTGATTTTGCCAACTTCCTGTTCCCTCCCAAGAGGAATAGCTCTTGATAACTGTATTAATCACAGCTCAATGTCGCAGACAACATGATCCTCATTGTTCATGACTACCTATTTTTTACAAGGGAATTTTGAATAGCTCCATGCAATAATTACTGCTTTCGATCAAAACTCAACATTCTGGTTATACTGTAGCTATCCCTACAGAAATTTAAGGGGTTCTGCAAAGCTTAGCAGCTCTTGTATATTGATATCTTATTTAAAATGTCAGCTTGTCAGTATAAATAAAATTTAAGTACTTTCTCCAATTTAAATAAATGCAAGAAAAACTGATTAACCTTCTCTAGTCATAAGGAACAAGAAATACTAAGTATTACCTTGAACAGAAGTTACAAACATTATCACTTCTAAGGGTCAAAGACTGTTTTAAGACGAACTAGTAATGAAGATTATAACCTGCTGGCCCTTTTAATCATGAATACTTAAAATAAGTCTAAAATTTTGAGAAATATACTAAATCAAATCTTCTGGGTTGGTTGAATTTTTTTTCTTCAAGTGTCAATCTAAGATCTACCTAAAAAGAATCCCATAAAAGAAGTACCAACAGAAAAACCTGGGCTCCTTTCTATTTTCTAAATACTCCAACAAGGACAGATTTCATTTGGATAAATACTACTTATGCAGAAACACACCACTTAGCCTACCCTATTTTCTTCTTTCTTCAGTATCTCCTCAGCATCAAATGAAGAATCTAAATTGGTGTACTTTAAGAGATATTTAATGAGTAGTCCTCAGTCAGCATGACCTTAAAAGCTATTACTAAACAATCTGCTCTTTTAAATATTTCACTCGGAAGTGCCCTAATGCACCAGAGAAACTAGTTTTACTGGTATTTAGTTTCACTAGGAATTAGCACCTTATTTTGATTAACAAATCTTCTTCACCTCTCCTCTTTCAGATGAAGAAAAACATGAATTCTAAAGCTCTAGAAAAATCTGAAGTACCACCACCTGTCACAAAACACTGTGCCTTACCTTTGAAATCCACTTCTCCATTGCCATCTGTGTCAAATATATCTATTACTCGCTGCACTAACGGGTTCTGTTGCAATTCAGGCAGAGACATGAACTCTTCCACGCTCAGAGAACCAGAGTTGTCCAAATCGAGCTTCTTAAATCTCTTTCCTAGTCGTTTTATCTCATCAGCATCAACTGAAATGAAAAACAGCCCCATATTTATTCTCAGAAAGGCTTCAGTAAACCCTTTGCAGTTAAACACGAGGCACATTTAATTGCTTTCCTACAAGATTTTCTCCTACTTTAACTATTAAACACCTATAAAGATAACATGAAATTCTGAAGACAAACACAATTTTAAATAAGACATACCTTTTTTCCTCCCTGCACCTGCCATAGTACAGTTAGCCTTGTGACTCACTGAATACCACATGCTGACACAACATTTTGAAGGATTGAGGATGCTTAGCTAGTTAGTTCTTAGTCAGACAGCTCTTAAAAATACCAGGTTATGAAGAAATCAAGGAAGAGACCAAGTGTTCTTTGAAGGAGCTAGACTAACATAATACGTTGGAAAGACAATTATATTCATCTTATTAGCAAAACTAGTGCTTCTTCAGCACAGCAAAGATGAGATCTCCTGGGATATGTGTCAAGTTAAGCAGGTTAACAGTCCTATTGTTAACCAGTTATCTCTCACCTACTCAAAACATCCCTCTGACTGACCTAAGATCATTTTTCCTCTTAATCACAAGCAGGAAATAGGCACACCTGTAGCCACAACATGCATACAGCTTTTTTTTTGGTCCTAGAAATTAAAGTAGATTTAGGTTCTGCAGCAGCACCTCTTCATCTAATCTCTTCAAATTTATAGAGACTTTCAATTAAAGCATGTACCTAATACCCTATTTTATACATCTGATTATGCCAGGAATAGACTAAATCGGTTAATCCATACAATTACAAGCAATCTTGTACTTTGCTACTGCTGAAAAGCTTGAAAAAATTTCCCCGTAACAACCTGAAAATATCCTGTCAGCAGCTTCATTTACGAGACCCAAGTTTGTTCATATGTTGCTCACCATTTTTGGCTGTGAAGGAGGAACTGCAGTTCTAGCCTAGAAGGAGCCCAGCACAGAGCAAACCACAGCAAACATACCTTGCAGAACCTGGCAAACTCCCTCTACCAACCTTCTCCTTCACATGAGCAGTTTCCTCAATGTTTCTTAGCTCCATTTAGTAGTGCGTTTGCTCCAACAGTAACAGAAATTGTATCTCAACTTCTACAAGGCATGGATCCACCTGATCCATTTCACATCACATTAATCCCTTCTTAGGCTTTTGTAAAAGTGCACCATAAAACCACACAGCTCTGAGTCTTTTCAGTACATAAGGTCAGCCAACTTGCAGAGCTTGAGGTTTTGAAAGTGTAGCCAACTCAAAGACCTGATCCTCTACCAACAGTAACAAACTTCCACTTCAATTCCTTGATATCCTTGTCTAAAAACCCATGAGACACAAAAACAGAGTCCTCAGAACTGTACTATTTCAGAATGAAAGACAGAGCCTGCCAGAAGTCCAAATGCACACGATAATTTTCTGTCAAGACTTAAATTGCCTGAATAATAAATTCTGACATTCTGCAGTTACTGCTTGCAACTGCAGAGGCAAAGGGCAAAAACCAGTCTGCAGTCCCGGAATAATCTTCTCTTTGCTGTGCCAGAGTGATGGACCTGATTCTGCTTCTAGGACTATAAAAGTAAGACTAAACATAATTTGCTTTCCTCGGTTTCTAGTAAGCAGTGTGGTATTTCACATAACTAACCTCTCGAGTGCAGTGAAATATTCCTTTAACCCCCAGTTTCTGCAGAAGCCTTGAACATGACTGGAGGTGTGCCCTGAACAGTACAACACCACAGCAATGGCAAGAGCACATTGCACAGTTACCCAGGAACCCCTTCAGATAACGCAGAAGGAGATGGAGCACCATATAGTAACCTGGATGTAGAACATCATGTGACTAAAAGAAGACAGTATTAAAAAGGAATGGCAAAGCAGAGCTCCACGGGGCAATTTTATGAGCCCATCAGCACAAAATGCTGCTTCTCACCAAGACACTGAAGGTATTTGACAACTTTTGCTTCTGTACACAGAAACTCTTTTGCTTCCATTCTTCCTCACTCCCAGTCCTGCCACTGGGCAATTACTGAGCCCACACCAGTTCAATGTAAAGACAGCACCTTGGCAAGCTGCAAATGTGGAAACTTCATTTTTAGTGCAAGCTCTACATGCAACTTGCACAGAAAGAATTGATATCTTTAAAGAATCCTCATAGCACAAGCATTTGAAAAAGCATAAAAATATTAAGGGTGACTTATCACACTACCTATGTAAGCACGTTTTCCCTTGTAAAATAAGTGTATGAATAGACGTAATTTATACCCATATTACTTCGCTTTAAAACAACTAAACAGCAAAGTGAAAGTATGATCTATGGTGTATATAATGCACTGCCAGTCTCTTACCAGATCAGTGGAATCTCACTTTCAATACTAATAGAAAGACTAAATCTTTCCATTTTGGTCAGTTCTAAAGCCTCCTAAGCAACCTGAAATACTTCCTAATTCTGCAATTACACAATATCAAAACGGAGAAAAATGATAGAAGCATTAACACAGCTGGATCTCTTCTCTCTTGTCACAAAAATGAATGAGTTAATGAACTGCAAGTTCTATCACATTTCTAAGTAACAAGTAAAAACTCCTAAGAACCAAAATACAGCAATGACATTTTCACAAATTAGGATGTAAACACAGAGCTGCCTGAAGCAGGACTACAGACCTCTGATCATTAGGTAACACCATTTTTTCACAACCCAGAGGTCGCATTAAAGAAAGTCTTACTTCATTACTTCAGTTCCATTTCCTGGTTTGGAAGCTCAAGTCCATGCTATTTTTCCTCATAAATACATGAGCAAAGACTGAAAGTGACACCCAGAGTTCTGTCAATGTTCTGCTAGGAAGTGGAGCTAATTACCACATATACAAGTCACTCACACACTGCTACATAGCTTAAATTGGCACAAGCTGGCACAAAAGACACACAAGACCAACTTTGCCATTGCAGAGAGACAAGACCTCCCACACAAGATGTGCTAAGAAAACAAACTTGTCAGAAAGGTATTTTATCTGGAGTTAATGTATCTCTAGCAGGAACTACCAATATGAACTATAAAAAGAACATTTTCTTGAGGTATTCAGAAACTGATCCAGCAGACACGGTATTAACAAGCAGTGCTACTCTGCCATCATCTGCTGGGCACAAGAACCACTGCCAGGTTAACTAGCCTCGCATTTCCAGTTAGCAAGGTCCTGAAATTTACAAACTAGCAAGTGTAAGAGAAGAAATCTTGTTTTGTTTTGCTTTAAAGATTGTAGGCAAGGAGGTCAAGATTATGGATGATAAAGATAAGAATCAGATCACAGGAAGGGGAGGAGGTTGCAGAGGCATGTAAGAATATTTCTCAAGAACATTAGTGTTTTGCTGAACTGTAACAAAGCAACAGCTGCCTCAATTACGAAATTAAGGAGTCCTGATAGAATAATTAACATTTTTAAAGTTTCTCCACACATACACACATCCCATTTCATAGCTCATACCAGCTCAACTCCAATGCACAGTCCAGGTACAAATATCTAGCAGCAGTTTCTACTGGAAATGGGATTACAAATTTCTCATTCCAAACCTTGAAACATTCAAGCAAAGGGTTTGCCTGCACTGGAGATCTAAGAGAGGGTCTTTCCTTGAGGGGAGAACAAAAAACAAGTCAAAGAACAGGACTGAAAAAAAATCAGTATCTCTGCCAAAAGCCAACCAAATAGCCAACTCTTCCAATGTTTCTGGCAATTGATACACCATGAATGACAGTACCTGGCGGAGGAAATAATGAAAAAGCAAAGTAAATGCAGGACTAAAAAAATTTTCTTTAATAGTTCATGAGCATAAAAACCTCTGTTCCTAATGAACATAACTGGATAAACATCTGGAGATCATTGTGTTCATAAATGACTGAATGAGAATGTCATATCAGAATTTCATTATTTTTCCTTAAATATATTGCAAGCACCTCACCTACCATTAAATCCTTTCCACAAGCTGAATTTTTAAAAGCTTATACACTTGAAAAAAAAATTGTATTTCAGCAGCATCTTTGTCTTCATAGAACAGCCTGAAGAAATAAGAATATAAATATAAAATAAAGGCTGAATACATTACAGTATAATATGGCTTAGATTTGCATACCTTCTGTCTATTCTTCCTTCAGTTCACACTCTCCATTTCTGGTGACTCTCCCTGCCTAAGCTGAATTTACCTAAAAACTGTTTAAGTCTTCTGGGTTTAATGTTTGTTTCTTCATTCTCCTTCAGATTTTTTTAAAGGAAAACAGCATATATTTATGTATAACAGCAGATTTCAATATCTTATTCATCTTTTTTTATATTGCCTCCAAGAACACACATATACAACAGTTCCCATCCAAGATGGATGTTCCTGTTTTTTACAAGACCTTTATTTTCCTTGTCCTTATCAACAGACTTTCTTAAAATTCCAAATAGCTCTCACTGAAGAACAGAGCACTGAATTAAATTTTTAGTGTCTGAACAAAATATGACTTTGTGCCCACAAGAACTCTCTTAAGTTCTGCTGGAAATGCAAGGCACAACATAGTTCAGATCAATGGAAAGCTTCTGAGCTGAAAGGACTGATGGTGGCAGTAGCAGACAGAATTTTAGAAGACCAGCTCAGGAGACCAGGACAGATAAAAACACTAGGAAATCCTAGAAAGTCCAAGTCCACATTAGTGTAAAAAGTGCGATACCACTACTGAGGAAAATCAGGAGGACTGAGCTTTGTTTACAGTGTTTGAGGCAGAGTTTGCCTGTGACTCATCACCACACTCTGAGAAACCCTGAGCATTCCTCTACCTCAGATCCAAATCAGCTTTTTTTGTGCTGTGCTCCCCAGATGACAGGGGGCTCTGTGCTTCCTACGCTTTTCAGCAGAATCAGACAGTATCCCAACAGCTTGCCACTGATGCCTGAGCTCAAAAAGTTACCAGCTGGCTGGAAATAATAACTGGTAAGTGTTTTCCTTTAAAACGCTTTGTTGGCAGCCCTGTACAAACATCAGGTTCTGCACTGTTCTAAACCACATGGAATTATTTATGTATATTTCATAATCCATTTCGAGTTTTGTTCCCCTTGTAATTAACATAAAGTGGGTGCTAAGTAGTTCTGGTAGTAATGAGGTTTTTTTGTTAAAGAACTATCAGTACTTTCAAAAGATTCCTCTTCCATCCAAGTATTAAAATTCTTAGGGCCAACACCTGCTTCATCCCTTGAATTCCTTTGCATACATCTAAAAATATGATGAATCAGGTTAAAATGCTTCCAAGAAACTACATGCAAATGCTTTGCCTCACTCTCATTTCAGTGCAGGAGTCTTATCTCCCAGTTGTTCACTTTCTAATATGCTGATCCACACTACTGAGTTCCTCACTCCTTCCCCCCAACACAGCAGTAGTGGATGATCCATTATACTTTAAAACAATTCTGTTTCAAACTGTTATGCATGTAACTGATGGTCAGATAAGACTGTAAAAACTACTCAAGTAGCAACTCAAAAAGCTTTATTAAAAGCCAATTTCAGTGTGCTCTATGTTAAAAACAGTAATTTCAGAAAAAAATTTAATGATATTTTTTCCAGTTAACATAAAGATACATAGCTAACTTTCTATTAATGTGAGAGTCAAAAGTAAAGAATGCCCTAAAACTACAGATTTCTAAAATCCACTACATTCAGTGATGCTTTAACAGGATAATTGCTTACATATTTAGAAGCATGGTACATCCATTGCTGCAGAGCACACAATATACACACAGGCATCTGCAAAGGGTAACAGACCTTAGAAAAGCTGTACATCTCTCAGCAATTAGATGCTGAGCACTTCTGAAATCTAAATGTTTACCCAAATGTTTAAACCTGTATTTAAAAGGTTGGCTTTTCAGACACTTTTAGAATACTGGCTCAAAGGTTTAACTAACAAAAACCAGACTAGAGTGTGGTCACAGAGAGCCCCATTTCCCCATTCTTGTCTATAGTAATCTCAAATATGAGATCGTTATAGACAAGACTATTGCTAAAGTATTAGGAAAAATATTTTGTAAATCAAACATGTTCTGAAATTAATTTAAAATGTTTCCAGACTAATTTTCCTCCAGAAGAATGGATTGCAGAGATCTCAAAATAAAACAGACGTTCAGCAAAACTCTCACCTCTACCTACAGTCTCATCTGATTCACGAATATAACGTTTCAGAGCAGCAACCAAGTCAGCCATTTCAGTCTTGGAGATCAGATTTCAAAAAGATGACGCCCTTGAGAACACATTCAACCACTTGTCTTGTATATGCTTACACACAGCTGGCCTAATCCTTTTCATGACTTCAGATGTGTCAATTACAATTTCCTAAGTTAGAAAAGAGAAACTAGTCTCCTTATCCTAAAATCCAAACACTCTACAAAAGAGTGTTTATATCAAAAATACTACACTATAAACTATTTACTCTACTACAAAATCGTTTTCTCCACATCCTTTTGCTATGATAAAATTTTCTTATGGATAATTTGACAGATTTTGGCTGACATCAAATTTTCACCATGGAAAGGAGTGCAAGGTTTTCAGTAATTTCTGGCACAGCACAGCTGAGAAACAAAATCAAACCACTTTAGGAAGGAATCCAACAACACTATTCATCCACTGAGAAGAACTAATGTTCTAAAATGAAAGGTTAAAAGAATATGCTTGACTATTTCATGGTGTGCATCTTCTCCGTGGCATCCTGAATTTGCTTCACACCAACTGCCAACTTTAACAAAAAATTATTCTTATGAGACACCAAAGTAGCAACTGCAGCACCCAGCAGAGTTTATGACCCAGTGCCTCCATGAAAATAGCATTAATACATTATTACTAACTGGCAATCTCCAAAAGGTATAACCATTCAAAATCCATATCAGATGATCTTCAAAGACATTGTCTGGCCTCGCCTTGAAAGCTTTAGACCCGTCAGTAACAATTCCTAGGAAGCAGAGCAGGAACACTTAACAATTGAAGAACAATGTGAACTTGGTGGATTTGCTTCCAGACACGCAGCTGCGCACATCTGTGCCCCAAACCCCCGGCTTTCAGAATACTGATGCATGCAGGATCTTTAAGCACAGCACCATCATTGAAGTGACTGGGCCCATCCAAGCAAAGTGACAGTGAAAACTCCATTTTCCCGGTATGCATAGTTATGTTGCCCAGGGACACAGCTGACCTTCTGCTGTGAGAAAGGCCATCAAAGCAGAAAAAGCTCTAATCATGCAAAACTTCATATTTAAACAACAACAGCTTCAACATACAGTTTAACCATAGAATATAACGTGGAAATCCTCACTTCCTCTGCAATAAAAATGGGCAAAAAGCTCAATAATAAACTTTTAGGTTTCCTGTTGCTACCAATGAATATAGCTTGTCCTAGAAACAGAAGTTAAGGATGGCAACAAACTGCTTACAACTCTGACATTGGCACGACTAGGTAAAAAAAAAAAAAACTCCTCAGAAACCAGTTTGTCCCTAACTAAACACTGACCAATGGAGCAGTAACATAAGATTGACATATACATATATGATTCAGGAAAACACTACTGAAGTCTTCATTGAATACAAAACTCCAACCACATATTTGCATTTAATATAATATACTATTACACAGCTATGCACGGCTGTGAATAAGATTCTCAAGTGTTTGCAAACTTATGACTTAAATTAGAATCCAGGTAGATGTTCCTGTTAGGCACAGAGGAATTGCAAACTACATGCTAAAGCCTCATTTCTCTGAAAAAACATATTTAGACAAAGATTTCTCCATGCGTATTTATTTTCTATTACAGTTTGAGTTACGAGAGCCAGAGGCCAGGTATGACAAGCACTGTGAAAGGAATCTAGAAAACAGTCCCTCTCCTTGAAGAGTTACCCTGTTTAAAAACAAGATCTGATGCACCCAAGATAAGGAATTTTATCAAGTGGTTCAGAAGACACATACACATGTCTACACACACTTTAGGGCTGAAGAAAATCATTCAATGGAAAAAGCAGCTAAGAATAGGTACACCTAGCACGACACCAGAAGGACATTTCACAAGACAACCCTTTCTTTGGTCAGCTTTAAGGAAAAAATACTTTGTCACTTTTACAGGGTAGACTAACCCCATGAGATGGAGCAACGCATTTTATTCTCACATGGCCAAAAGCAAGTAACACCAAGTGGGTTCTCACCTAACTGCTTGGCTGCAAGCATTCACAGAAGAAAATAAAAGCTCATTTAGTCTCAACCTCTCCTTCCTCTGAGGGTACAAAGCCAGTTTAAGCAATATATTTTACTCCTAACACAGCACAGACTGCACCATGAGCTGCTCCACATCCCTGAGGAACTGGCACCAGTACTGATGGAAAAGCCCCACCGGCTGAACTACACTTCACCCTACAGATATCAAGACTATAATGTTTTTTTATATTCTAATGGAAGACTCAAAGAAAACCCTCAAAACTTTAAGTGATTTTTATTTTAAAGATGGACTGATTTTTGATTTTACAATCTAACAGCAAAAGCTGTATTATTTCCAAAGGTAACTTGTAACCTCTTAACTTTGCTCTTTTGGTTAGTATATAAACCGCATAACATACATGGAAACTGTACATATCAATCCCCAAATAAAATTCACTTCTGTAACAATACAATGGAGTAATTTAAAAAAAAACTTACAGTGCGAGCACATTTCCAAAGGGTAGCTTGCCTCATTTCCCTGAAACACAACAAGAAAAAAAGAACAAGGTTGCAATTACTCCCAAAATAGCTTTAAGGAACTATTTAGATTTCATCACTGTAAAAATCTCAGTCAATCAAGTTACGTTGTTATTTAAAATATACATTTTAGACCCAACAATCATAAACAGTGCTTTATTTGGATAGATCTGTGTTACCAAAACATACAAAGAAGTATAAAACCATTAAGAGGTCTCCTCCAATGAGAATTCCCATGAAAATGTCAGTTCACATGATTATGACAAGAACTTCAATCCCATATTCTAAACTCGGAAAAACAAACTCACTACTTATATATTGAGGAAACGCTACTTTTCAAGTTAAAAATATTTAATTACAAAACTTCACAAAACCTGCTTTACCATTTTATTTCATACACAGAAACAGACATGTCCTTATGAACTCCGATGACAAATCTTACTCAACTTGCACAAGAAAACTGTATCAAGTTTTCTTCCCTGAACCACCTGCCCATTCCCCCCCAAAAAGGATTCACACAGCACGAATGACGCAAAAGAAAAGTTTTATATGACCAGAAATTCACACATAACAGCTTTACATTTAAATATTATTGTAACGTTAATTTTGTACTATGTTAATATGTTCCTGCTTTGTAACTGAATGGAAAGTCAAACTAAGATTTTAAATTCTTGCTACACTACAACACAGTAATAGCACAAAAAGCTTAAAACTTTGAGGGTATCAACACTTTAAATTTGCACATACGGAAATCAACATGAACTACTGCAACATGAACACCAAAAGACACTAAAACTTGGTATTTTCCCCCAAATTCCTCACTTTGAGCCAGAGATCACAATACGCACATGCTTAATGACTTTTCTGAATCCATTAGCAAAGGAGCAGCCAGATAACTGAAGAGCTTCACAACCATTTTCAAAACTAATGTTTTTAAGGGAGTGTGTTATACAAGAAAACAAAACATATTTCAGATGAGTCTAAGATACTCTTCAGTAGCAATTCTCTTACGGTGTGGAGCATAAGGGATTCCACAGCTGATCACTTGCAAAGAAAGGCTCATCAAAATGATACAAACTTGAACAGAAATAGAGATATTACTTCACAGAAGGGGGGGAAAAAAAAGAACTACATTTATCCTAGAAGCTAAAGTGAAACTGCACTTCCTAATTAGAGCAGAAAGGGGCAGAACAAACATCTCACGAATCTTAACATGTCCAAGAGATGTGTTGTTGTTGTTGAGGGGAGCTGTTTGCATTTTTTTACCTCGGGAACACTTTCACTTTGCTTATCCCCCACAATCCACAAGCTCTCTTGCTTCTTTAAAAAATGTTCATGCATTTGCTTTCTAAGTAGGGCAGCAAAAGGTACAGCCTTAATGTCTTCTCCAATGTCTACTTAGAGCAAGACAAAGCAGCAGACAGAAATGTAGATAAGGACCATTAGGTCACTAAAACCTCAAAAGCACATCAGGGATGTTCTGCAGACAAACTAATTGCACCGTGGCAGGGAACCCAGGAGAGAAACGCCACATGGAAAATATTGGATGGAACCCAACCAAAGTCTTAGGATAAACAGCAAAGACCAAAACAGGTAGCAAAAGGCTAGCGTATGCATATAAAAGGGTAGGGAATCTAAAATGGGAGAAAGAAGAATTTTGAAACAAGAAGAAACAGGAACCAGGGGATCCAGCTAGGCTGCTCAAGACACGAGGTCATGAAGAGGCAAGAAAAACACCAGACTGGAAGGCTGCAAATTAAAGGAGAAAGTTGAATTAAAACCAGTGCATTTATGCACATGCACACAAATATACAATATTAACTACTACTGTTCTGGGCATTTACATCCTTGTTCAGGTCTTGGGAGAAAGTTAATTTCTAGAACAGGCTACCAAAATCAATCTGCCTAAAGACAGATAAAATGCTTCCGAAAACTGAGCCAGACAAAATGAAAAAATGGGAGTAACTTTTTTCAGTTCGTGAATTGACCGAGTGCAATGTTTATAAGGAGCCTTACTATGCATTTAGATGCACGTGCTAAGTCATAAGCAAGTTATCTAAGGAGTAGCCTAAAAAAAATATTTGGAGATCAGAGAAAAAAGTGAATAAACTTCATTTTAACTTTTCTTTGAAACAGTTACTGCTAAAAAAAAAGTGTTCAGAATACTTACCTATCCGGGACTGGATCCTGGATATCTAAAAAGGTAGAAAAATCTAGTAAATGACAATGCACAAATTACATGATTATTCAGCATTTTCCACATAGTATTTAACTAAAGTATTTTAAAAAGTAGTTACCTGCTATTGATGTGTTGAATATTCATCTTCACAGAAGAATCCAAAATTCTTGTAAGACTTAAAAGGATGTTGGTTGGGGGGATTTTTTGGTACAAATAAACATCTGAACTACTCATGCCAAAATTCCTGTCTGCACAGCTGTGACCTGGACAAACACAAAGATGGTGCTCTATACCAAAGCCTTGATCTTCAGAGATTAAGACCAACGATTTGGTCTCAGGAGCAGGCATTTTTTATCATATTCTGAGCAGCAGTACAAGAAGGTTGCTTACTTGTCCCCAAATGCAATCAGTACGTGTACATGCTCTATGAGACAGGACTTAAACCCCTGAAACACAAGCACTAAGAACAGGCTGAATACTCTCCTTGCTTAAGAAACAAGAACTGTTTAAGAATAGGCAGGCAGTAACCAAAATGAAAGGTCTAGAGCTATACCTATATTCATGTGTTGAGAAAAAAAAGCAGGGAGGTAAGCACAGCTACAAGACATCATTAAGTATCAAATAAACCCTCTAAGAAAAGGGAAAGCAACTGGGTACACATTTTCATCTGTAAAGTTTTAATGCATAGAATTACCTAATTTTAACACCAGGATGAGGACGCATTCTAAAGAACGCTGAAAAATATTCTTTGTGATTGAGTGCACTAACAGAAAACTGGAGTTACTGCAAAAGATCACTATAATTATACATCTTATTCATTAAAATAACACTGCACTTACACTTTATTTTATAGTTTTAAATTATACTAATTTAAAAAGACAAAAGCCAGTGTAAAACTCCAAAGATGTCATTTCATCTCTGACAGAGAAATTCATTTATACAAATGCATCTGTAGAGTAACAAGGTTCTGACACAGCATAAAATTGTCAATTTTAAAACCTCATTATAATATTAGTGTTTCCTGCCAGATATATATTTAGCATACATCACAGAAAGTGAGAGTATCTGCTCATATACACTATATCAGCACATCTAGAAACCATTGACACATGGTTTGTTGAAGAAATGCAGTTTTTACAGAGTCAACACTCCACAAGAATTTACTTGGTATCTACGCCCAGTGTAAAACATGCCTTCCTCAGCTGTATCTGGGTATCGCTACCAGACTGCTGGAACTCCACTCTCTCCCAAACTGCACCAGTAGAAAAAGCAGCTGAAATACTACAGATACTTTGAACAGCCTTATCCTTTTAGAATAGTCTTGACATTTTCTTGAATGCTGTTAGAAGTCTACAAGTTAATACCCAGTTAAGCAGCTGCAAAACCATGACCTGTTGACAGAAATAATTACAAATAAAGGAAAAGTCCAAAATCTCCTAACAGAAGGCCGACCCAACTCCGAATACTGCAGAAATACCAGTTTCCTAGAGAGAAGACAAAACACATCACTAAAGGAGTTGACATGACACGTAATGTGTTCCTTTAAGAACAAAAGTGGGTTTTGCAATTTTCTACTAAGTATTCTTTTCTCCTTCCAGCAGCTGTGCCTTTTAATTAGGTAAGAATAACCTCTTAATGGACTTCAGTCATTATATCTTCTGTAGATTACTTTTAAAAAAGTGTTTCTTGATTTTTTTTCCCCCCTGCCAGTTATTTCAAATACTAATCGCTCTCTCTTCTTAAGATCAGCTTTGTGCATGCTGCTCCAAGGTACAATAGTTAAGGCAATTATCTTGACAAGTTTCCTCTTAGTGAAAGACATGAAGATCTGTGGATCGAAAATGAAAAAGGAAATTAGCAATTAGCAAAATTAGTAACAGAATCTCAATTCTTAGCTGCAGTTGTTTATATAAAACAGCTTGTACACAGTAAGAGATCACACTGCAAAGCAGTTCTTCAGCATATATTAGTAGAACACTGTTTCTAGGTCTGATTATACATTACTTTTCTGCATGATGTGCATCTTTTTTGTAAATACTTCAGAGAGTTAAATTACAGCATCAGCCTTCAATTAGTTTTCTGCTTTTATAAAAGTAGAAAATGTGTTTAAATGTCAGCAAGCCACAATTTCACCTTAGGACTAATCTCAAGTCTAGTCCTCCAAAGGGGGTGTGTGAGTCACTACAAATGAAAATCAACTCCTGAACATTTTAAAACGTTAGGTTCTTTCAAAGATTCTGATTTGTTTCCACAGCCATGCAATTAATTCAACAAGGGCAAGAGTGGTCTCCTGATCTGTTTAGTACACATACAAGAGTAGCTGTCCAAGATTTACTACTTTCTGCAGCAGCATACAAAAACAATGTAAGACGTTCATGTTTGTAAATTGCCTTAAATATGCAAACTGCCTTGTCACAGGGCTGGCTGTTCCACCTCTGCACTAGATGTTCCCACATTTGTGGTTTTGGTGCAAGGGCACCTCTTGGGGTGTTGGCAACACACTGTACGTTGTGCTTCTTGCATCTGCTCCTATACCTTCAACACTACTAATTACCACTGTTAGCACAAGCAAGAAATTTCAGTGGGAAAGTGAAACAGTCCACTCCATGTCAGCTGGGGGCCAGAACTAGGCATTATCAAGACAGTCAACTTCAATTCTTAAGTTACATAGGAAGCCATTTTCAATCATCCCCTACTACAGCTCATAAGAAAGGGAGTATTAAGAAGAAAGATGGAAGCAGCTGGCAGTTTGCATTTAAGAAGAGCCTACACATTAAGACCCTTGTCCCTGTTCCACAAACACACAAAATGCTTCTCTGTCTTTTCTCATTCTTCTCCATACCACCAGAATTAATGATTGATGACAATTACCTGTTGCAGAGAATTCTTCCTCCTCCTTCAAGCTCATTTTCCGTGTACTGTCACTTTCATAAAGCTTTAACAGTGAAGAACTGCTTGGTAAAAAGAAGCTTGATTTGGGTTTTTTGTTTGGTTTTTTTGGTTTGGTTTTGAGGTGGGTTCTTTTGGGTTTTTGGTGGTGGTGGTGGTGGTTTTTTTAATGATCATTGTTTAACAAATTACTATAGCTCTGGCTGTCAGAGATTGGCACTGTATTCCTCATCGAAAAACAGCACGCAAGTACACAAACTAAAAACGATGGTATATGTTTTCAAGGCTCTAAAAACTTCTGCATGAATAGAACATGCCACACAGACATATCTACAGTGGTTTAAAATGAATTTCACACAAAGCCCAGGAAGCTTTAAGCCACTTGAATATTTGAATTTCTGAACTAAATGTTGGTCACAAAAATACGCAAGATCTCACCCATTGTAATTTATACATTTTATATGGAACTTACAAGAGAATTAAAGGCTAAAAGGATTTTACCAGAGCACAGATGAAAGACATACCCAAAGTTTCTGCAGACACCACAAAAAACATAGCTTAAAACAAGAAAAACAGGAACGAGATTTCAATGCAAAGAAGCAGTAAGAAAAATACTTTTATCCACCCCGTTCAGAAAGAGTATGAATATACTTATACTTGGCCTTTTTTGTTAAATTCAATTAGAAGAAGAAAAAACCCCAAAAATCCTTGAACAAAATACTCAACACAGAAGAGTTGTGTCAGCCCAGGAGGAGTCTATGAACCAAGAAAAACATGTCATTGATTATCTTCTATTTAACAGGAATATCCAATTTATACACTGCAAAAGGAAATTTGTAAAGGAAATGCTATAGATAAGATCACTAGGGAATTTGGCATTTGCGTTTTGACTTGGAGTAATTAAGTCACCTTTTAGGCTTTTTATTGCAGACAGTAAACAAATCTCCCTAAAATTTGGATATCCAAACATAGTTACCTGGAAACAAGACTTGACTTAAGTTAAGAACTGGTAATTGTGCAGACCAACTGCCAAAATTTAGAAAGTAACATTTAAAACAGCTTGGTGACTTCTGTTTTGCTTTATACAAAGCAACTCTGAAGTACCTGCTTTGCATAAAAGTATTCCAGGCAGAGAGAGTGCAACTCCCCCAAATACTTCCTCCTTGAATTAGCAGTTCTCCAAAACAAGACTTCTACTCAAAGAAAATAAATCTACCTCTGAGGTTGTTACACTTGTACTAATGTTGAGTCAGATTTTGCAATGCAAAAATTAAGTGAAGCCAAGAAATTAGAAGACATTGAATAAGAAGGCTTGTGGAAGTTCAAGCAGTGACAGTTTCACTGTTGACCCCAAATTCTCAGCCTGTTTTCTAAGATCATGTCCTAAAGAAGGATTTAAAGAAATACATAAAAATTAATGTGAGGTGACACCCACGTCACATTCAGTGAGTTCAAAAATTACGCATCTCCTAGCAATAAGCTAGACTACACTTGCCAATCATGCATTATGCTTTCAGGTCACCAACAAATCCAGTCTATCCTGAAGCTAGGACAGTATGACAGCAGTTCAAGATCCAAGACTTCCAAGCTGAATCCAGCTCAAATGACAATTTATTGAGCCTTCATGCCTACACCACAATTTTCACCACCTCAGCTCTGCTTATGTTCCATTCATTGTTGTAACCAAAGTCCACGACATTTCATAGCCATTACCTCGGCTATCCAAAAGTCCAATATATTTTCTGGCACTGTGACTGTCAAATTTGGGCATCTTGCTACCCTTTGGTGTGAGCATTCAGTCATCCACATGAGCAACAGAAGGAATTCAACACGATACAAACGAGCAACAAATTCTTACAGGTTATACAGAAAAGTAAAGGATTAAATTAAAGTAAATAAATAAGGAAAGAAAAGACAAGAAAACAGAGAAGCAGCAATAATGGTACTAAGTAAGTAGCACGGACCACAAATGTGACAGTAAAGGAATTTGGGCATTCCACTCGTATGTAAGAGTTGCACTTCTCTGAACTTCTTCGAGTAAAACTTGCCATTAAAATCAGTAACTCTTACTTATGAGCACAACTCTTAATGGCTAGAACTAGCAACATATATTGAATTCACAGAATGGCACGAGTCATGAAAGAAATCCATTTTGGTATTTCTTTACCAAATAAATCTTTCAATGGTCTATATGCAAAAGAATGAACAGTATTTTTATGGAAGAATATCCACCACTTGTTTCTTCAATTCTTTAGTCAACCAGCAACAAGATGCATATTGCAGCAATATATTATAGTTATTTTATCCTGGACCCCTGAAGATATAGCTACAAAAGCAAACTAATGAAATTTATGAACTGACCTTAAACGTTGGTATTTAGATTATCTTAGGTGCAATCACACAGTGAGTGCAGGACAACCAGGGCAATCAGTGTCTCTATCAGTCCCAGACAGCCTGGATTCATGCAAGGCAGGCCCTGCTTGACCAACCTCATCTCCTTCTATGACAAGGTGTTTCCCACAGTGGATGAAGGAAAGGCTGTGGATGTGATCTATCTGCACTTCAGGAAAGCCTTTGACACCGGTCTCCCACAGCATTTTCTTGGGGGAACTGTCTGCTCATGGCACAGATAGGCCACGGGTGCACTGGGTAAAAAAACTGCCCGGATGACCAAGTCAAGAGTGGTGGTAAATGGAGTTGCATTCAGCTGGAGGCCTGTCACCAGCTCCCCAAGGCTCAGTTTTGGGGCAGGTCATGTTTAATCTTTGTCAATGATTTGGACAAGAGGATCAAGGGTACTCTCAGTCAGTTTGCAGATGACATTACGGGAGTTTTGTTCTGCTGCAGGGTAGGAAGGCTCTGCAGCAGGACCTGAACAGGATGGATCAATGGGCTGAGGCCAATGTTATGAGGTTCAACAAAGGGAAGTGCCAGGTCCTGTCCTTGGGTCACAACCCCAGGCAGCATCACAGGCTGGGGGAAGAGTAGCTGGAAAGTGGCCCAGCGGAAAAGGACACGGTGGTGTTGACTGACAGCAGCTGAACACAAACCACTGTGTGCCCAGGTGGCCAAGAAGGCCAATGGCATCCTGGCCTGTATCAGGAACAGTGTGGCCAGAAGGACCAGGAAAGTCATTCTTCCCCTGTACTCGGCACTGGTGACACCTCAAAACCTATATCCAGTTCTGGACCCCTCACTTCAAAAAAGACATTGAGGTGATGGAGCAAGGCCAGAGAAGGATTTGGAACCTAAGTCCCATGAGGAGCAGCTGAGGGAGTTGGGGACATTCAGCTGGAAAAAAAGGAAGTTCAGGGGTGACTTTATCTCGCTACAGCTCCCTGAAAGGGGGCTGTAGCCAGGTGGGGTTCAGGTTCTGCTCCCAGGCAACTAGGAAAAGGACAATGAGAAACCACCTCAAGTTGCACCAGGGAGGTTCACATGTGAAAAATTTCTTCACCAGAAGAGTGGTTGAATATTGGAACAGGCTGCCCAGGAGTGTGGTGGAGTCACCAACACAGGAAGCGTTCAAAAAAAAACAAGTGGACATGCCACTGTTCAGGTTTAGTGGGCATGACAGTATTCACTCAAAGGTTGGACTTGATGATCTTGGAGTTCTTTTCCAACCTCAATAATTCTGTGATTATTCTGTACCTTCCTTTGAGCTGTTAAGAGTTCCCTAGGTATACTGAGATAAAGGGGATATATTCACAAACACAAGTATTATTCCAAAGTTGGTTCTACAGAAGTTGAAAAACCAAGAAGCAAATTTTTAATGGCTCAGATAACATCATAAATGAAGTGTCAAATGCTTTAGAAGTCTAATAATCTTTTCTCTTTGAAAAAAATCATCTAGAAGAGCTGGAAAAACATAGAAGTTTCATTCGGGATTAAAAAGAAATCTTACAATTATATTTAGTTAACACATTTTTGTCCAATCAATTTAAGGTTTCCTTTAAATAGGTAGAGGCATTTTCCATTTTCTGGCAGGCACAATTTCCAAGAGGCTACAACTATCTAGGGTAATACATCCACAACTCCTTAGCATCTCTGTAACAATTCCACCCAGCAATTCAAAACCAGTGACATAAGCCAGCCAACATACTCTTCCATTCTACCTTCATGTCTGGATACAACCTCCATTTAGACACTACAGCATAAACTATGTTCTCCCCTACATCTGCCAATGAGTGTAATCATCATCCCTTGAAACTTCATGGTAACTTTTTGTGGACACTTCCAGTTATATTTCTTGTAAAGTTTACCAGAAATCTGATAAACAACTGAATTTGTATCAGTGCTCAATTTTTATGTATGATCTTAAAGGTGAAACCATAAAGGTACAAAAGACAGGTCTTACAGCTGTTGTTAATATTCTAACTCAATACCTCACCTGAATACTAATCAACAGCAAACATCAAAGAAGGCTGTAAGCATTTTATAAAGAGGGCACTTCAGGGGAAAAAAAAACCAAAACAAAAACAAAACCACGAAACCAAACACAGCTGTTTTTAACTTACCTTTGAAAGAAGAAGATTTCAAGTTTTAAATGTGTTACCCCCAAGGAAGCCTAAACTTTTAATCCTGCCTCTAAAGAAAACACTCTGTGACCTTCAGTACTGAAGGAACTCAAAAAAAGATTAATACCTAATTCTTCAACATATTTAAATTGCAGACATCAGAGATAATGAACCAAGGCAAAGGGGATTGGTGGATTTGGGATTACAGTAGAGATCAAGTCAGGTTAAAGCTGTTACAGCACTCTGGCATTGCTTCTTTTCAAGTATGCCGACTGTTATAATTCCCTTTGCCACATTAAAAAAAAAAAGGAAAGTCTTATTAAAAAAAACCCAAACAAACTCCTTTCGGATACATTTACTCTATTTGCTCCTAACAAAGTAAGTGATGATTCCTTAGATTCTTCCCTGTTGCATGTATATCAGGTTCTACCACACCCCCTTTCTGGATGTCAGAACAAGAAAGACTGTCCAAGTCTTAGGAAAAGCCTGCAGTTTACTCCTTAGTCACCATCTAATCCAGTCATGTCTCTGCTCAACCTTCATCAGTCATTTTAAGGGAAGCCACTTGTCCCCTGGCTGGCAGTTGGCCAGTCACTTCTGCTATGCTTTATTTAAATCCTTCACTGTCCACAGGTCTCCTCCAATGTGAGATATTAATGGCTTAAGGCCATCACAGTCAAGTAACTATTCTAGGATATCACAGGGAAGCCCTAAACCAATGAAGCACAAAGCAAACCCGAAATTAGAGATGGCTACTGTTGCCAAAGCCTCTACCAGACAGGGAAACTAAAGGAATCAAGAGTGTCATTTATAAGAGGATTCAGCACTTAATACACCATTTGGCTTTATTAAGGAAAACATAACAACAAAAAGTGCATCTATTCAAATAGGATAAAAACATCCATTTTAAATTTTAATGTTTTGAATTTCAAGTGTTCAGGACTGAAAAGCAATCTATAAAGTCTGTCCATTTGCAGCAGGGATTATATGATATATATTCATATATATCCATCCCACAGCATTTCCTATCTAAACTCAGCTACAATTGCGGAGCTTCCAGCAAAAATGTAGACTTGTGTGATCTTGAAGGTATGATAAAGCACTTGGTTTAATCATAGATCTGTACACGCAGACACAAACACTAATTACTCACCTGCAGCGTCTCCCAGAGAAAAAAAAAAGCCACCCAAGACAGAATGAGACATACAGACCCAGCAAAAACAACAAAGAGCAGTTTGTTAAACTGTTTAAGAAGGATGACCAAAGAACAAAGCAGTTTTACTGCAAAGTCCTTTTCCTGAATTTGGAGGACAAAAGAAGCCATGAGGTCAGAGCGTACACTGATAATATAACTTACGAGGTACGTATGTATTCCCCCAAATCATCTCACACAAGTTTGTAGACATAATAAAAACCTAAAGAATAACTAGATTACTTTAAACTTAACTCAGTTGTTCCATCTGTAATATGTGAAATTCACATTTTCTGTTCCATTTTATGATCTCCCTAACAGACCTTGCAGTATGTCAGATAATAAACAGTGCTAGAAACAAACATAGTGAGTTTTTAAAACAAGGTAAGGCATAGAATAGATTGTGCCACATTTAGAAAACTAACAAATTAATCTTGCTATTTGAAGGAGAAAAGCAAAACCTCGATACATATGAGAAACCATACAAAACAGTAAGAGATCTCATTGTAAAAACTTGCAAAAACATTGAAATCTGTAAATAAAACTTGAGAGAAAAGCAGTGACAGGAAATAAAGTGTTCACTTTATGAGCTAAGGTACAATTCACACTTTCATTTTTGGCAGTTCCCAGCTGCTACTCTTTAGAGGCAACAACCCAATCTGCTTATCCAATCACTTCAAAGCTCACATTTCTAAAGCTTGCATCACTCTCAAAAATTCTCAGAACTCTGTAATTTTAAGTGCATAAATGAATAATGAACTCTAGAAAAGACAAGGAAAGGAGTTTCCCAGAAAGATTCTGAAGTAAAACAACCTTTAGTAGGGGAACAATAAAATTCTGCCACCACTAAATCAAAGTTCTGATGCAATTAAGAGTTCACACTGGGAAGTCTTTGGGATTAACAGGTTGCTCCTCCACTGCTTCTGGAGGAGTCACAAAAAATTTAAAAGATACTAGTTTATTTGTTCCACTTAGGTTAAAATACCAGTTTTACCTACAAAATCTCTTTCTAAGTTTACAACACAAACTGAAGTTTATTCTATTCTCTTAGCTAAAGAGGAGACCATGGCAGCTGTCCTTTTCAGCCTTAAAGATAATTGCAGTAAAGTTTCTCAATCAATCCACCCCATGACTGTGCTGTTACACGGACTAACCTCAAACTAGTAAAAATGAAACCAAGATCATACTGTCCAGAAAATTTGTAATCCAAGTACAAAACAAGGTAGAAAATACAAACGACTTCAAGAGAATAGACACACCAATGACAAGTTACAAAAAAATCCCACAAACCTGAAACAAACCACAGATCTTTATGCATAACAAAAGTAGAGTGGAAGAGCTTCAGAGAGCATTTCAAAGAAGGCAGCTTTGGAAGTATACAGTGCAACAGCTTATCTAAAGAGTATGCAAGAAAGTATAAAACACGACTGAAGACTTTACCGAGTGACTGAGGTGCCCTGGGATTTTCAGAGTCAAGAGTCAACATCCTAACAAAGAAATTACATTACCTTACATTTAACAAGATATTAAAGAGAAACAAAAAACAAAAGCATATCACAGTGATCTTGTTTTTTGGGACACTGATGGATATAAACCGGATATCAGACACTTATGATCTCCAACTTAATCACTTCATTAATAGGAAGAATTTTTTTTCCCCTTTGTTGGTAAATACAAACACAGAAAATCCAAGCAACTGCAAACAGTAAATTGTGTCACGTTCATGTGAAAGAACAACAACTTCAGATTTGGAAAAGTAAAGTAACACAGAGAACAAAGGAACAAAACTTCATTCAAAACGTCAGGCCAAAGTATGCAAACATCACCGAGAACCTGGAGGAACTACAGAGTCACACAGTTTTCACCAGAAATTAAGAGGATTATATTCAAGCTGTTCTTTAGCATATCATACTCTGTTAAATGAAGAAAGATAAAACTACCCAAAAGAGTCAAAATACTCATTTTTTGCAGGTAAAATACTTAGTAGGTAATTAAAGCTCTTTCAGTTTCTCCCTTTCTCCACAACAATTTGAAGATAAAACAAAATTTTCCCAGAAAACAGACAATGCTCCAACCTTTCACTCCAACACAAAGCAGTAACGACTTCATCACTGGCTGACCTGCATATAAATAGGAACAGAACAACTACTTTACAAGAAGATATTAATTTGACTAAAGCCATATTGAAATGTAATTTGCTATCTATAGTCTCATGAGGGTGTTTTTAATTAGGCCAATTTAATTCTCACCACTTCGAGCTACTATAAAACAAAAAAAAACCTAGGAAGCTTCAGCAAACAGCTCTATAGAATAATCCCTGTAAAAACTCCTCCAAGTGAACAGCTATTTCAATATCCCTCCAAAATTAACAGTATTAATCAAAGAATTATATTCTCTGTAAGACTTCCAAGTCAAGCACTCTTGCCACTGGATTGACAAGGAGTGTGAAATACAAGTTTTCTTTCTGCATTGTTTTTCAACCACGTTTAGTAGATCGTGGAAATCACAGTGACTTAAGGTATAGTACTTGTTACCATGCTTGCAAATTTAAACTTCTTTTTGAGTAATCCTCAAAAACCCAAAGGCTATCAATATCTGTAGAATCAAAAATTACCTCTTAAAGATATGAATTGTGATACTCCAAATAATAGAAATGAGTAAATATAAGGATAGCTCAGACTTTTGATGTTTCTGAACTTTTGAATTGGCTTGTTCCAAGAAGACATTTAACTCCGAAAGCCCAAACTCTATAAGCAGGAAAAAAACAATAACCATTAGATCAGTTTCCTACTACCACAATTCTGCAATGCCACGAGAGCATTAGAAAAGAATAAGAATACTTCTCTTTGCTGAGGGTTTTTCCAAAAACCAGAAAAAGAGCTACAGCAGTCACAGGACTCCAAGCAAAGAAAACAAATCTCCTCCCTAATTTCTGCAAGAAATGGATACAGATCCTTCTGCCTGATTAGGCTGAGACAAATAAGAAAGATGAGAATCTAGCTAGAAATGAAATGTAGTATGTTATCCTCTGACAGCAAGCAATGAACATTTAAATAATTATAATTGTTAATATATAATTATATAACTAGTTAGATATATTCATTAATGTTATATAATTAATGTATTTCTTCCTCATGTAGCTAGCAAAGGTCCCTTGCCACAAACTGTTAACAAACTTGAGCAAACAAAGAATGGAAGATCATTATCAGTTAGAAAATAAGTTTAGGTGGCTTCTTTTTTTAGGCGGGTTTAGACAGCAGATTCACTGCAAATGGTATTTGTAGAGGGCAAAGAAAAAAGCAAAGATACATTAACAGCTTATACTGCATCATATAACAGTATTATGCTACTTAGTGTAAAAGACTCTACTGCAGTTCAACATAATTCCCTATTCACAGCAGTAGGTTAGAAACAGTCAAGAACAACAAGACCTGCACATCTTTCTGTACCAATTGATTGTCCTAAGTTTTTAGATTTCAACAGTGTATTCAGTCATGTGTTAACTGCAAAGGGTAAGGCTTTAGGAACAGTTGCACAGGTATTATAAATTAATCTGAAAAGGCCTGGAGCAAAAAAAAAGACAATGCAGCTCTATTGCATACAACAGCTTACTACCAGTTTTCATGAACGCCCTTGAGCAGGGAAGTGCAAGTACCAACTCAGAAAGTATCATTAATTCAAACGGGCTCCACCACAAGGGGTTAGAACAGAGTCAGGAAAGTCACACAGCTCAGTGTACAGCACTGTACAGAAACAGGCTGCATAGACAGATGCTGTCACCAGCCCTCCTTCCCATGTGAGAAACTTATAAACAGTTTGATACCACTTAGGAAATCAAAAACAGAAATATGAGTTTGAAAGGAGATAAATGTCTTACGGCTGCCCAAGAAGAAGAGAGAAAGGGGAAACAGTACAATTTTTAAAAAGATCACAAAGTAGGCAAAATATCATTCAGGATCCATCACAAAAGAGGCCAAAGAACATCATGAAGAGTTGTGAAAATGACACATACCTCAAAACAGAAAAGACCATTCAAAAATGGGATTTGATTTCACAAACTGACACGAACAAAAAACACTCAAGGAGGCAAAGCTGCAGAACTGGGCAAGTTGTGCAAATCAAAGGAATAAGCAGGCTATGCAGAAGGGGAATTGTTGCATAGATACAGAATCTGAAATATAGAGGTTGTTCATATTCGGGTATCCTCAACCAGTTAACACTAATCTTAGTTCTTGACTTTTTCTTTTTTACAAAAGCAAAATAACTTAATCAGAACTTGCAGCTGTCAGCTAATAAATGGAGACATTTTAACAAGTTTGGTTTAGTTTATGCTATTCAAGGATTCACAAAGAATAAAAATGAATCATATGGTTTGAAAACAGGCCCTACAAACACTATGATGTAATACAGAGGGATCAAGTCCATTGTAATTATCAAGAATTTTACAAAACATTAAACAGGTCTTCTTGTGTTGGGGGTTTTAGTTCTCCTTTGTTTTTCTCTTAAAGCATTTCCCCATACAATTACTGAGGGACTCAGCCATAGGGGGTGGAGTCTAGGTGGTTGTCCTTTTTGCCTGGAGTTTTTCTCGTGTAGGGTGGAATCACCGTGAGATTTGAACTGGCAAAAAGGGACTGGGTCCAGCCCCTGGTTTCCTGTTTTTCCCCTGGCATTCAGGGAGGAGAGGAGCTGCCCTCATGGTGAAGGGGATTCGCTGCCGCTGCAGACTTCTGCCTTCTGCTGCTTTTCCCTCTACTGAAAAGCCTGGGGATCCCAAGCCCGCCTTTCCCTGCCTCACAGGGAGCCGGGCCGGGGCTGCCCTGCCTCCTCCGCCATTCCCTCAGCACTGCTGCAAGCCTTCGCTACACTGTAGCGCCGCAGCCCCTGCCTGCGGAGACATCCAGGGGCTCTCCCGCTGCAGCTCCGGAGTTTGATACATCTCGTCTACTGCCCAGGATTCTGTGTTGGTCGCTGCTGTTCCAGCTGCTGTTCCCGAGGTCCGGCTGCCCAGGGGGTTTGTGAGGCAGCTTTTTGCCCGCCATTGCCGTGTGGTGCCNATCTTTGCCTGAAAGCCCCTAATTTCAAAATTATAATAATTTGGAGGGAAGGGGGTTGCATCTTCCATTCCAAGGGAGGTTCCTGCCTTCCTTAACAGACACCTGTCTTTCAAACCAGGATATCTTGGCATTACCAGCTTCCAGTCTAAGTGAACATTTAATTTCCAGCACTCAAGAATTTACCACAAATTAGAAATTTGTTTTCTGAAGATGCATTATAAATTTCCAAAGTCTTCCAATTGTCACAGATTTCCCAATGAAAGGAAAGCAAAATGAAACATAGTAAAACACACAAAAAAAAAAACCCAAATGCTTTCAATTAAGGTTTTCACTGCCATGGAATATTTCAAACCCTTCCAACAGTTTTCTTTATATGACACATGTCATGGAGAAAGTACTGACTTTTTTAAATCATAGCACTGAGGTGATGTCCATTTAGGAGTTGGTTATATTAAGTAATACTCAAATGCTATTTAAAAGAAAATGCTATAACACCAGTGGTACTAGGTTAAGTTCTTCAGGGCAGGAACTGACTTGTTTCTTACATACAGGAATGCAAACATTGAGTATCAAATAGAGACGTTTGTCACTTTTGCTACAAGCTAATAAAAGGGCACTCAAAGGATTAAATTAGAATTCCAAACCAATTTCAGTAGCTTGTAAACATTCATGTCAAATGTTTAAAGAATTATCCAAAAATCTCATTACCAAAATAGTTCTAACATCTCTAAATAAAAGATTCCCTGCACTTGCTAAAGATTGCTTAATGTTGACAGAAATCAAACCTTATTAATTGCTGTAATTGACAATACAACCAGAATCAGCTGTCCTGAAGAACTGTAAATTTTCTTAAGTAGCACGTGTGCATAAAGTTGTAAGTGTACATAAAAGCAAGCATAAGAGTACACACAATGCAGCATTAGAAAAATTACTGCTATTTGTAAGGTCTACAGGTTCCAAAGCCCGGTAGATGCATCCCTGCAGAGCCCCAGGGACTTCCAGTAATAATTACCAGTTGCTCACAATCAAGAATCCAGTCCAAGGCACCTTGCAAATACTGACACAATTGTGCATGTAATCATAACCTGCCCACAGAACACCACAGGCCATCATCTTTCTGCTATTCACCATCTTATCTCTTCATTATAAAGAAGAGATAAGAGAGATAAGAGATTTTGGAACTGTAACTTCCAAAAATTTACAGTTCACAAGCATTAAAGGCAGAATATAATGCATATACATTTGCACACCAGTCTGTAATACGAACTGCAAATCAAAGAACACTTGTAATTTTAAATTAGGTGTTTTAACAGCTCTTTGTGAAACACTGGGTAACGAGGATTGACTTGACACAACATTTATGGCATTGCACAGATGCTACACAATACCTCCGAGAAAGTAGCCAAGATAAAACCACTAGTAAAACCCATCCTTTCTCTAAAACAATTTTTTCTGGAATCTTTAGTTTTATTGCCCCCTGCTATAGAGCAGTACACTATTACTACATCATTACATAAAACTGCCTAAATCTAAACCCATCATTTTCTCATTCTGCCCCATTTTAGTCCCTTTTACTCACATGACTTTTTGTTTTCTCACCACAAAAGGGCATTTGGCCACCTTTTAACTAACCATTCCATTTTTTTCAAGGCCTCTCAAAAGAGAATTTTTCAGAATTGACCTTTAGCAAAACACAGCTGCACCAACACTAGAGTTGCACTATAAGATTCAAGAGTACACAAGATTCAAACTCACTAACCTTTCATATCTTACAAATTATGTGATTTTTCAAGGCACTGTCTGAAAACAAAAAAAAAACCCTAACACCAGTGGTACCTACTGCAAATGCTAATAAAATAAACAGTTTTTTGAACAAAATATTTCAGGAAAACTAACACTGCTTTTATAAGAATCACTGGAGAAATTTAAGAATAAGTAGCAAACAGGTATTTTACTTGATACCTCTGAGAAGAAAAGTTATTAGAGTGCCAAGATAATCTACTTAAGTCAAATATGAAAGTCTATTTATTCATCTGACATTTTTATTATTGCTGCTCAGAAGTTCTCTTATTTATCATAGGGGTTTTTTTCCAGACTTGTTAGCAGGTCTACATGTAATCAAGCTTTAATCTAAAAAAATATGTGAAGTGTCACTTTAGCATTATCAACAAAACTGACCCATGACTGCTCAGATACCATGGTGCTAAGCCTGTTAGCAGTGGCTCAATACTAAATTAAACTTCCCCAAGGGAACATCTTATATACACAAGACTGAAAAGCTGTTCAGTCATCATGCCTACAAAGTACATGAGTTCTCCTCCACAACCTCAGGCCTGAAGCATAGCTATGGAGTTTACTGAAAAAGAAACCCAACAACAAACCAAATAACTCCTTTTAAAATCCTCTCTGCTAGCTACAGTGTCATTCAGCAGAGGGAATTCAAGTGACTTCTTTCAACTTCAGTCATGCTATTCAGAACCTACACAGTCAGCAGTGAAACAACAGCTGGTTTTGTCTTTTACCATTTATTACAAAAAAATCCCAAAACATCTGATAAATGTACACAGAGGAGATACAGGGTAACAACAGAGAAGAGGCAGAAGAAGAGTCCTGTAGTTTCCAGCTGATGAAAATAAGGGGTAAAAAACCTCCGTATTTGTCACAGATATATCAGAGGAAGAAAAAGTTCCATAGCATTTAAAGGTGATCCTAGGATTGTATTCTTGTGAGAATCACAGCTGAATCCACTTTTCCAGTAGCTTAGTTTCTTCGCATAAACATATCAACTCTGGGCTTCATTTCTGGGCTTCCAATCTGTTGTCCCATTCCTTCCTCTCCTACCCCTCCCAAATTCTGACTGAATTTCTTCCATAAATGTCTTACTACATCTTTTTAATTCCTACCTTACCTAAGTTAGGCAATGTTATAAACTGTTGTGAACTTCAAGCTGACTCAAGCTTCAGTTCTTTGCCTTAAGTTTGCTTAAAAATGTTCATCAACACTGACTTTGCAAATGTTCACTAACTGACACAACCTCTTTACGGCTCGGAAGCCAAGATTTTTATTGGCAGTTCATGAGAAATGCTGTCCTTTAATCCAAAGCATTTAGCAGGTTTCCAAGACTTGTTTAATGCAGTTAAGGATTATTTATATCACTAGGATTTCTTCCTTAATTGTGGAAGGGAGTATCAATAGCAGGGCCAAATGACTGTCAAGTTACAAGCGAGTCAGATATAGTCTTCAGCCTGTTTTATACCATCAACACAGTTTTGCCCAAGCAGTTAAAGTGCTTGTAGCAATACATAAAACATGGTCTTTATGGAAAAAGCCTAATAAAGTATAACTGCCAAATTAAAATTTTCAAGCTACACAAAATGTCAAAATTAAGAAGAACTGACACTCTAAAAATAGCTTCACTTGAAAGATGGGGGTTTTATTCTTAGACACACCTGAAACTTAAAAAACCCCCAAACAATTCTCCACAGACTTTTGCCAAACTATCTATACATATATATATATATAAGACGTGAGTAGAAAGACAAGCCATAGTTTAAGCTTAGCCCTGGTTAAACTCATCTCAATATTACTAAATACAGTATTTCATGCAGTGACCAAAATAATCTAGATACATCATACAACAAGTAGAATATATTGCTTCTAGTCCGGGACCTTCCCAGAATACTTGAACTGGTATACCAAAATATTTATCCGTTACAGATTAAAAGATGTTGGTGCATGTCCAATACTTTCCCACTTCCATTCAGCACACTAAGGCAATCTCCGTAGCTGATCTTTCTGACATTGCTGGTGTCAAGATAACTTTAGGCCACTGACAACTAAGGAACAGAGTAGCTTTTACAGGATATTAAAGGCCCATCTCCAGGTCTGATTTCTAAAAGCAGTCACTTAAGGCGGCTAAAACACTGTTACAAAGATGCTGGAAGAAGGCAGCCTGTGACCACTGAACACTATCACATGCCCTAAGGCCAATGGACAATGCACAGCACATTTTCTAGTGGCTGCATTTTAATTCCAAGTCACAAGACCTCTAAATTTGTAACAGTTAATTTGATTTAGACATATTTATTTTCAAAGCTACAAACACACTACCCATTCCAATATCACATACTAATGCTAGCTTCTAAACAGTAACAAGGACCTTGGATAAGTTATTACCCTGCCATGACCTCGACCTGTTTCATTTGCAGAACAAGGGCAATGTTTACCAGCTCCACAAGAGTACGGCAAGTTAAATTCTTATGGTCTTTGGAAAAGAAAGAACATATTTAAGTAATTTATATAATCATGACAGCAATTAAAATTCTGTTTCAGGAGTTCCAACTTTTCAATATTTTAATTAACATAGGCCTGCAAGTCAAACAAGATGCTTATTTTCTAATGGCATCCTGCTCAGAGGTTCCAGCTGTGTAACCTTTAAGCACAACCACTTTTCACTCCTCTTTTTATGCTGATCCATGCCTCTCATCACTCCTTCCCCACCACTTCAATTTTTACTCCCCTATCCTGACAGTGCTCGCTCCTCCAGCAGCTGAAGAGTTGGATCATGACAAGGACATCACACAGTAGCACCTTCCCTGTTTCTGCTGATTCTGGCAAAGAAATAGCATGTAGGAAGCACAGAAACAGCCAGTCCCCTTTACCCCCACGGTCCTTCTGTAGGGAACATGAAAGAATAAATAAGCTCAGGAAAACAGAAAACATACAGTCCAGAAGAAAACAAGGATGGAAAACCAGGAAATGTGTCAGTAAATGAATTGGCTGCCAGTGAACAAAGAAACAGTGCAGTGTGATTTTTCTCCCAATTACAACTTGACAAATGATATTACACGGAGAAGGGAGAACAGGCTTGGCAGGGAAGAGGAGGGACAAGAAAATCGAGAGCAAATGGCTTTCAAGAAGTCATATATTAGCTCAAATCACAAAAAATGTTTTTCTATGACAATTTTTGGTCATCATCTCATATAGCTAAACCAAAGTCTCTAGAATCACAGAACCAGGTTGGAAAAGACCTCTGAGATCACTTAATCCAGCCTACAGAATTTTGTGCTCAACTACTATTCAGATTTAAAATGTTTTAGGAGAGGATAACATTTTCTTTAGTGAAACACAGCTAAACTCAGGCAGTAAAAATGGGGAAGGAACACAAAACAATTCTTCAAACTAGAAGAAAAAAATCAAAGCAATGTTGAAAAATCTTATGCAAGTGTAATTTACAAATTACAGTAGAATGCTATTATGCATACCTACAATTTTTAAAAAAGCCAGTTCTTCTGTAACACTGCCAGGTAAGCACCAATTCAGCACCCAGATTAAGGGAGAGGAGCATCTCTCTTAAAAGGAAAGGCTGAGGGAGCCAGGACCTAATCAGTGTGTATCAGTATCTGAAGAGAGGGTTCCAAGAGGATGGACCAGGCTCTGCTTGATGGCGCCGAGCAATAGGACAAGAGGCAATGGGCAGGAACTGAGGCACAGGAAGTTCCACCTTAGCATGAGGAAGAACCTTTTTACTGTGCAGTGACCACACATGGAACATATCACCCAGAGAGGGTGTGCAGTCTCCCTCACTGGAGATATTTCGGAACCATCTGGACACAATCCTGTGCAATCAGCTCCAGGATGACCCTGCCTGAGCACACAGGTTGAATCAGGTGACCCACTGTGGTCTCTTCAAACCTGACCCATTCTGTGAGGAGGCAGAAGCAGACAAAATGAAATGGTTCGGCATAAAAATGTGCATTTCTGCCTCATCTCGTTGCCTCAGAAATACCAGAATTACTGAATTCTCTTTTTCTGGCACTGATTGACAGAAGACAGTCCCATCTACTTTAAGATATGAATAAACCCCACAATTTAGGTGTTATTAATCTCACTCCCTTAAAGTTTCCCTTTCACTGCTAAGCCAGATGCCTTAGGCGATGAATATACTGAAGCTCTTGAGATATGCCCACCATAAACTATTTTCCCTTCAACTATTCAATTTTCATTCCTCCCTACTGTTAAATTAATAGTTTAATCATATAAAAACAGAATTCTACTTCTACCACAGGAATGGTGAAAAAATATTACTTTTTAAAAAGTCTTTTTCCTTCTCCACCAACAGCCTCTATCTTCTTTTTTAGATCACAGAGTCCTGGAGACTTGCATATTCAAATTGGCCTCTAAACCATACCTGTGAGAGTTATTTCCAAAATCAAATCTTTCACTAAACTAGCTGGCCTAAATAAGCCTACCAAATACTTCTCAAGACCTACACATGAACTTCACAGTTTGAATCCTAGACCAGTTATTCTACCTGTGGCAGAAGCCCATCAGTAGGCTGTAACCCAGACCCTGTGAGTGCCTCTCAGTTTCTGTCACCTGTTAAAAACCAAACTGATTATCCAGATATCTGTCATGATAACAGTGAAATCATGATTTGGTAATGGAATAACTAGCTTTTTGTTCAGCTAATAACCAAAGTATTTAACACCCTCCCTGCACAATAGTAATTATTTAAGATGGTCTTCTGGGGTTCTTTCTTTGTTTTACTGCAAAAAAACTGTTGAGGAGGTTCTTTACTCCAGTAATTTAGAACCAGTGTTAGAGCAGTTCTGGCTGGAGAAAATGCACCAGAGACACTTGTATTCAAGTGAAGTGACTCAAAACAACTGAATAAGAAACAAGTTAAGATAGATGCATGATGTAACATGTTTTGGGTGATTCCTGAAGAATTCTGAGGCTCCTGTACTGTATCTATAAAGTTCAAGAACTGGATATGAACCAGAACACAGACCATCCCAAGAAGACAGAATTTATCTATCTAAAACTAAGATCATTTAATACCTTTATCTGTGCTGTATACCGTTTCCTAGAAAACACTACTCATAGGAAAAACTTGCTAAGTCAACTCCGACAAAAATAGCTTATCAACATTACTTCTAGCATTATGTAATGGACTCATCATCGTATGCTCTGACAGATTATTTTAGAACTGGCTATACCTAAACATCCAGAAGAACATTCTCTGACTTACTAGATGTTTTTGTTTTATCTTAAGCTATCTACTACAAACACAACAATACATTCACCTCTTTTTTCACCATAACTGTCAGCTCTCTCATCCTGTAAGAACATAAAAGAACTACTGTTCTAAACTGTGAAAAAATAATTGCTCTAATACCATAAGGGTTGAAACAAGATGCACTCCTTCATTAAAACTGAACTCTTTTAATGAAAACATCCCCTGATTAATGACAATAAAAAGAATAGCAACTTAAATGAAATGCTGGGGGGGTGGGAGGGTTGTTAATGTATAGTTTTAGATTGGTTTTCAGACTAAAAGGCACCTAAGATCAGGTATTACCAGAATACCATTACCAATGTAATGATACAACTACAGTGGTGTCACGCTTATTTGAGAAAACAAGCACCTTTACTGGTAGAGATAACATCCAGCACACCTATTTTCCTCAGTATATGCATTTCCACACTGCAGTGCATCATACACAAATACTTTTCAAGGAAGCAATGATGAACGTGATTATACCATCAATAGATGATAGGAAAGCTTTAGTTACAACAGAATGGAAGAAAAAATAATCAAAGGTAATAATACATGAAAGTTAAGTTCATTAAAGGTCACTGACATGCACATGGGCATCATAGCTCAATAACATTTCTTTCCTTTTATGCATGTTAGTCTATCTCATCTGGCAGGTTTTTAGAACAAAATTTTCATAAAAGACCCAGCTACTGGCAGGATAAGCACACCTGTTGTGTGGAAGATGATCACTGTTCATGATGATCTATACACTCAAAGTAATTAGCAGTATTGCAACCACGGCATAAGTGAAAATAACTTTTTTAAGTCTCAAATTCATTAATACCTTGTCCTCAAAATATGAGCTATTTTTCTCCTCACAGTCTTGATGTGCTCCCAACCAAAACCAAAGCTTTATACATTTCAAAATATTTATCCAAACACACATCTATTAAAGTGTACACACAAAATCAGACTGAGCACGGCACATTAGTTTCTGCCTCAACTTTATTTTTTAAATGAGAGACTGCAATGCCTTGCTAAAAAAACAAAAGGAAACCCATTTTTGACTTCCAGGCCCTGTGAGGTCTAACCCACAATGTGATAACCAGCCGCCTCGCTCTGAAAGGGTTAAAAACAAACAAAAAAATTAAACTAGTTGTATTTCTCCAGCTGTAAAACCAAAATATTGCCAGGTCTTCCTGCAGCCAGAGAACTGGATAATTGAGGCTAAAATAAATGTTTATTAAAAAAAAGGGCGTTGATTTCTTGGCAATGGTGAAAAGCAGGAGACACCCCTAGTGTCGACGTAAAATACTACAAGACTCCATACTGTATCTCCGGGTTAATTTTACGGCAGAAAAAAAAGGGAAATTTAAACCCGTCATGATTGAAAAAACAGAACGACTCTCGCACACACACACACACACCTGGACACATCGCACTCCCGCAGCCTCAAACCTCGAATACCCATCGAATGTGAAGTGTCAGCTTTCCGCCTCAGCCCAGTTACAGCGCACATTATCCAGCCCATTGGGCTACGTGCATTACAGCTTTCCGGTCCGCACACGAACAGCACAGCGCTGCTGCTGCTGCTGCACCGGGGGCGGGGGGAGAACCCCGCGGAGCTGCGAAACAACCCCCGCACGGCAGCTCTGCCGAAACTGCCCGAGTTTCGTTTCGAAACGGCTCTGGGGGCCGATGGTGCCTCTGGGGAACAGACGAGGCGCAGCCCAGGGCACGCGAATCCCCGGACGGCGGGGAGGGCCGGGTGCGGGTGAGGTGAGAGGGTGCCGGGGAAGGGAAGGGCCGAGCCCGACGAACGCTGCCAAGGCGGCAAAGGGAGGAGGCGGAGAGCCAGCGGGGCTCCGTGGGCGGTGGAGGAGAGAGGGGGATGCGCCCGCCGCGGGGGAGAGCCGGGAGGGAAGCCCAAAGAGGCGCTCGCCCGCGGGAGGACGTGGACGGCCCGGGGGCGGGAGGAGCCGGGTCAGGGGCAGGGCAGCGCCGAGGCGGAGCGGTGGTGGGGCCGCGGGGGTGGGGGGCCCGGCCCGGTCTGGAATATTCTGGCGGGGCGGGAGCGGGGAGGTGGGAAGAGCGGGGAGGGGAAGCGATGGAGGGTCCTCACCATGGCGGCGGGTGGGCGTCAGGCGTCTCCCCCGCAGATGAATCCGCCGACCCCGGCCTCGTTGTGTGTTGTCCGGCGTCGCCGCTGCCGTTGCCACTCCCAGTCCGATCCCGCTCCCGTCACTGCGGCAGAGGCTCCGCTGACCCGCGCACGGAGCGAGCGAGGCAGAGAGTGCGAGCGGCGCTGGCGCGGGGCGGAGGGGGCGGAGGCGCTCACATCCGGGTACTTCGCCGCGCCGAGGGGCGGGCCAAGCCCGTGACGTCATCGGGAGGTGGGAGCGCAAAATGGCGGTGGCGTGATGGTGGAGTCGTGAGGGGCGGAAGAGGCTTTCGAGATCATCAAGTCCAGCTGTCAACCCGGCATTACCGCTGTAGCCCCTAAATAACTGTAACCTCTAAACCCATAAACCACCAAACTACAACACCCAGCGCCAAATCCAGGCGCCTCTTAAACACCTCCAGGGATGGCGACTCCACCACTTCCCTCGGCAGTTCGTTTCGATGTCTGACCACCAGACCAGTGAAAAAATCTTTTTTTCTAGTATCTAATCCCAATGTCCCCTGTCTCAGCTTGAGGTCATTTTCTCAGGTCGTCTCACTGCAGGCAGGGCAGAAGAGGCCGGACTCCTGCTAGATGGAGAGAGCAATGAGGTTCCCCCCTGAGCTTCCTCCTAAACTACCTCAGGTCCCTCAGCCGCTCCTCATAAGCGTGTGGAGAAAAGGTGATTTTGGGGGCTGCCGTGCTGCCAGCAGGTCCCTTTTAGTAGGCCTTTTTTGTTGAATGTTACTACAAAACAACTGGGTTTTTTTTCTTTTTGCTACTAAACCAGGACTGATTCAGGATGATGACATACACTTTTTTTTCCCCCTTGTATGATTTGACAGATCAACGTCTGATTATTTTCAGCGCTGGGCCTGGCTAAATGTGATTGCGTGGCAGCAGCGAATGGCTTGAAAAGTCTCGAAAACGACTCCAAGGATGCGGATTTCCTGACCTGTGCAGCAGATGTAAGTAAAAAAATACCTTCATAAACCGGAGGTTTATTGCTACTACAGCTACTGGTGCTAACAATTGTTGTCTTTGCTCCTTCAGGCCTTTGCCCAGGGAAAGGTTCCCTCAGGGAAGCTGCCAGAGCTGCTGGTCATCCTTGTTCTCCCAAACACCCTCTGCTTAGGCTGGTCTCCCTCAGCTATAATCTATATATATTATTATATACGTAATTATTTTTTATATATATACATGTGTGTGTGTGTATGTATGTATGTATGTATTTTTATAAGCTGTGCTGCTGGAGCCCTTGTTGCCCAAGCTTCCTCGTGTGACTTCTGCTTTCTGCAAAAGGGGAAAAAGAAATCCATGCAGGGAGAAAGCTCTGTGCAAGGAGGCCTTTGGAAGCGCGGCTTTGAGAGGTGCCTGCTCTCCCTATGCCCTGGCTGTTATTTTCCTCAGGTTTTTAATGTTGTATTGCAAGAGTCTATCCAGGCTTGAAGCTGCTCGGTAAAGAATCACAGAGTATTTATTGTTTGTTGGAAGGGAGATCATCTAGTCCAACCCCCGTATTTAACAGATTTTGAGAGTATGGTGTTTCAGTACTGTTAATTGTTAATCATACAAAACTAAAGGAGTTGTGCAGTGATGAGATAATCCTTTAAAGTGTATGTGTGTATCTTTGTGTTTTCATGCCAGCTTTTTATCCTGCATAGTCTAGAAAATAAAATGACTGAGCTGAATGCAAACTCAGATGAAAGATGTAGTCTCAGTAACCCCTTTGAGGCAAGATTTAGGGCAATGCAACTGCTTGCATAAGTGAGGCTGACCCTCTGGGAGTGATCTCTATATATTGTGAAGTTTTAAGTAGGCCAGATGACACCTTTAAAAACCTCTGTAAAGAGTAAAATAAAATAGGTAATAAAGAGGGTGTGATTTCATATTTCCTTTGCTGTTTTTGCCTTTCTGTCCTGTCTTTGCTAAATAGGTTTATTTTGGAGCACCATGACGCAGCACATAGCGCTGTAACAAATTAAGTGGTGCTGTGAAAATAATAATTATTTATTGTTGTGTTAATACTGCCAAAGAGAAGACTCAGTACCATGTTGATGTTGCTTTTCAGGCATTTGTTACTTGGCTCACAATAGGTAGACACTTAGCCAGGGAAATGCAAATTAATTCTGCCAAGTTCAGGGTGAAGGGTGAGCTAATTCGTGGGGGAAGGGAAGACTGGATTAATGCTTTAAAACCAGGTTAAATTTTTAGGACCATAGCTGAGAGCATGAGCTTTCCAGTATAAAATGGTAATTTCCTCTCCCTTCAGCTCCTTCTGGAAAAAGTACTGCCTCATCACTGTTGCCCTATTTGTGGGAGTCTGAGCTGATCTAAGATTAGCAAAGGTTACCTTAAGAGTTCGTGGAGAAACCTGGAATCTTCAAAATAAATGCACAAATGCTAAGAAGAATGGGAAGCTCCCATAGGGAAGTCTGCTCAGGGATCTACATAAATGGAGGGTGACTGTGGAGTTCCAGAACACATCAAAAAGTTGTTCTGTTCTAGAAGACCGAAGCAAAGCAGAACAATGAACATGCATTTCTTAGAAACTGTTGATGACTGATCAATGTTCTGTTCCCAAACTGATGTGCAGCAAGGGGGAAGCTTGAGCAGGAAGAATCAAGAGTGGATCAGGGAGATGGCACAGAAAAGTGTGGCAAAAGTAACTAAATTAAGGTGGTGGTGATGAGTGAAACTGAATGGTGGTAATTTGCACCAGAAGAAAACAAAACAAGCACTAAAACATGAGTATAAGCTTTGAGTTAATAACAAATCAGCAAAACAGGCTGGTGAGAACCTGGGCCACAGTGGGAGGTTATATGTCAGAAAATGGTCTGGTCCAGGGAAGGAATTTTCTGTCTGTTTTTATTAACAGATAAAGAAGGTTAGGATGTCTCTTCTTTTGAGGGGAAAAAACCTAATTGATAGGATGTATAGGAATAAAACACTCCTAGATTTCACTGAAAGTTAGCATTAAAACTGACTGGCCTCTAGCCAAAAAATAATAGCTTGAGATCTCCAAAAGAAAAAGGAATTCTTATGTGAAACAGTCTTGCTACTTGCATCTCTGTAATTGCAGCTGTATCTAGCAGATACAAATCTGGAGTAAAATCAGCCGAATTAAATTGAAGTAGGCTAGAATTTCTATTGCATAATGTAATGAGATTTAAATAAACAGAAATGAGGAACATAATACCTTATTTGTTACCTTTTTAAGTTCCAAGTAGAGAGAGCCATGAACTTAGGAAAATACAATTTTTATGTTGTAATACAGTTATGTCACTGCTAATAATTTTGAACCTCTAGATGCAGTACAAAGAACTAGTGCAGTTTTAATTCCCTTTTCTTTTGTTTGAATGTGTCTAAGTTGCTTTTCTTTTATATATAACTTCTAAAAGTTCAATATGAAAGATGACATTTATTAGTGTGTAGATGCAAGTTTGTATAAAACCATGACTTGCATTTAACACTTTGCATTACGTTACCTGTATTTCTGACTAATATTTTTGCAAATATTGATATGTGATTATTTTTTTTAGAGTAAGTTTCAGGCAATGCTTTGTCTTTTTCTGCTGTTAGTAAAGCTCATGTGCAGCATAATTGCAACCATTCAAACTAGGATCATAACATCATGGAATCATTTGGATTGGAAGGGACCTTTAAGGGCCACTTAGTCCAGGCATGGGGCCACCTATGTTCACTGTAAGCAGGGACATCTTCAACTAGACCAGGTTGGTCCAATCTGACCTTGAATATTCCCAGGGATGGGCCCTCCACCACCCCTCTGGGCCACCGACTCCAGGGTTTTACCATCCTCACTGTAAAGAACATCTGTGTCTCCATGTACATGGAAACTGATTAAGCTACAGATAAATAAATATGTAAACTCTGTACCTGCTTGGGATCTTCAGTGTTATTAACCATTATGATGTGGCTTGCACAGTGCTTGACCTAATGCCTGGAAAACAGTTTCTGTCCTCCTGCTTATGCATCTGGGCTCTAGCTCATTTCACAGCATGTTTCTTTGTTAGTGCTATTTGTGATACCTTAACTGTCTCAAAGTTTTGAGGTTTTTTTAATATAGCATGTGTCTTTGATGTCCTGAGCTAATCCTTTGTCTTGCCTTGCTCTAGTCTTATAAACATTCCTGACTCAAAACCTTGCTGGATGCAATTTGTAAGAAGCATTCCCTTCTCTGTTAACCCAGGGTTAGGGCTGCCACCTAATTAAATAATCTTCTGTCCTGACCCTTAAACAGGCTGTAAGCAGCTTTTCCCAGCAAGGCAGGTAAACTCTTGAGACAGTGCAATAAAGCTTGAAAATACACTATTTTTAAGCATGTTTTTGTGTTCATATGTGCTCTAGTAGTGTTTTGTAAAATTCAATAAACTCTTATTCTTCTGTAATTCTGTAGAAGGAAGAAAGGAAAGTGACCTTTTGTGAACTGGCTTTGAGAGAAAGTGCTTTCAGTTACAGTGGGCAAGGGAGGCTGTATTTTATCAGCAAAAGAGGAAGCCTTTTCAGATAGAAATGAAAACTGCCCTTTCTCAGCATGTTTGAATTGCCCTGTTAGTGCAGGTCCTGAACTCTTAATATCTGTAAAACCAATGCACCATATTGATTCATTGTTTCAATTGTAATAAAAAAATGATAAGCAAATCTAAACATACAATACTGACTAGAACTGACAAATGGTTGGAAAGATAATGTGCCTCTCATTGTATCTCTCTTACTCCTACATCTGTCTTTTCAGTTGAAAAAAATCAAGGGGAATCTGTCCTTATTTTCTCACGTATTTGTGAGAGCATGTATAAATTGCCAAGACTTGGGAGGAAAGGGAGATGATACTTTTCAGATCCATTAAGACACAGCTGAAAGAACTGATCTAATGAAAGACCGGAAGAATGCTGTGGGCCACAGAAGCCTTGTGAAGCTGTAGGTAATAGGGTGAGTTTTAGTTAACCATTGGTTTATTTTGTGTCACTGTGGGATGCTGGATTTCAAATTGCTAGAACAGGTGCAGATGTACAGTTGTCTCTTGCATATGAGCATTTACTGAAACAGTGTTTGTAAATGCTTCTGATCTGTGGATCTTGGTGCCCAAGGTGCTGTGAATGAAATGTCCTGATCATAGGATTATTTCTTTTCAGCTTTTGTTGGTCATTTACAGCCCCCAAGGACTTGAAGCCACAAACTGAAAATCCTAACAAGAAACCTTTTGGTTTTTTCTTAACTGCATTATGAAGAGAGGGCTTCTGATTTCCTCAACTTACTGCCAGTTCTGGCTAGGATAAACTGGGGATAAAAACACTTTCTTTGTCTTTGTCCTTGTGCCCTATAATAATCACATTACCAGATAGCTCTCTGCAGAATATATATAGAAGCAATTTGCAAGAAAGTTTGAGACTAAAAGATTGCATTTTTATTGAGACTCTGCCCTTAGTGTAATATTTTCATGTAGTGATCTTGTTTGCGTAGCAGTTTTTAAGAATTCCTGATGGCATCCACCTGTAGCTGAGGTTGGTATAATTGGCTGCTTTTTTTCTGAAGACATTTGTTCTGGGGGGCTCTTATGGGCTGACTGCTCAAAGACCTTGCAACAAACAGAGGCAAGTGCTGGAGTGCAGTGTTTAATTTATTTTTTCACTTATCTGCTTGTTTACCACCTTTGCAGAGGCTTATTTATTTTGCTTAATTCTGCTAGAGATACACATGTATCACTCTGACTTGCGAAGTTCTTATCTTCCTGCAGTAACTGATAAGGCTGTAGAGACTGGCCTGCACAGGTTGTTAATGAGCTGTTAATGTATGTAACTCCAATATTGTAGAAACAATCTCTTGAATTACTGTTTCATCACTGGTCGTGTGTTGGCTGACTGGTTCAAGTTTGGGCCAGTGCAAATGCTGAAGGTGATGACTCAGGCAGCAAACTAGACCAATGATTTAATGGCAAAACAACAATCTGAACTGAAACTATGCTAGAAGGTCTTTATTTTTTCATTATCTTTCTCGTAGCAGAGAGAAAAGTAGGAAATTGCTTGGTTGCTAATCCTCTAACAGTTTGAGTTGGGGACAAATTTTGAATACCAGTTAGTAACCTGACTCTTTTAAAACTAATCAGAATACATGTTGTCCTGTGGAGTACCTTTTAGCATATCATGTGTTGTGGGGAGTTAATTAGTACAAGGTTCTGTGTCTATTAACCTCTTTTTGTTGTCATGGAGGAGAAAAACAACTGCATTAACAAATGCTGTCTGTGGTGTGAAATGTTAAATTGCATCTAGGTTAGTTGTGCATTTTTCTACAGCTTTTACTGCCATGATCTCTGTGCTCATGTAATCTGTTTTCATTTGCAGTGCAGTCAGCAGTATGAAAAATTAAGTAGCATGTTAGAGCTTTCAAGGAAAATATGATGCAGCATGATCACATATATTAATGTAAATGTTCAGAGCCCTTTAGCTGAGGTGATGAGACCACACTGAGAGAGTCACTTGTATATGGAATTCTCTCTTCAGGGCTGCTGTTCCATGCAGAGACTCTTGGGAGTGCAAATCGAGGACTGTGTGGTTTGTCACTGAGGGAGTATAACCCCATGTGCCAATAATATATGTTTGCCACAGTATGGCATTTTTTTCTTTCACAGGCAATTCAGAAGCTGATCCTCTTTTCTCAAGGTGCAAAGTACCTGGTCTATCAACCGTGCCTGCATTGGTGTTTGGATCAACGTTGGATACCACCTTTTTCTTATCATGGTAGTATTCAGGTATTTTGCACCTGCAGCACAGAAGTAGAAAATCTCCTCAGGTCTTTAGTGGTGTGTGGAAGTTTCAGTAGAAAGTGAAATTACACTCAAGCTGCTGGGTGAGGATTCTGTGTTTTATTCACATAAAGCAGGTTCAGGTCCTGAATCCCAAACATTTAGACTTCCTAGGTTTTATGCTTGGTCTTTGCACTTGTAGCATAGTATGGTTACCCAAGGAATCATAAATAGATTTAGCTTCCTGGCATCCTCTTCCTCCTTAGAGGTAGATAACAGACTACAGCTTTTTTGCAGTGTGTGTGTGTCACTAAAGCTACTGGGAGGTCTTGGTTTGCACTGAAGTTAAAGAATCTATTACAGGAATTAAAAATTGGCTGGACTTGCTGTTAATCTCTGTTAATCTGAAGATTTTGAGTGATTTAAGTCTTTGGGCCTTCATCTTGTAGAAGATTGTCTAATTAAAAGGGTCACTTGCCAGGGATAGCATGCAGCCTGTTACTCTGGTACAGTGTTAAGTCATGGTGCTTCTGCCTCCCACTTATTTGGCAAAGTACCACCAGGTTTCTGGTGTGGAATTGATTTATAACTTCAGCAGATGTAATATCAGCTTCTGATCCATCATGCTGTTTCTGAACTCTCCCACAAGAAAAAAATAGAAATTTTCCTTTTCTGAAAGGACCTGCAATGTTTCCAGAGGAGATTTTAAAAGTCAGAATACAAACATTTTCTCTTATTTTCCTATCAAAATTTCCCCCGATTCTGTCTCCCTGCAGACAAAATGTATGCATAATGACAGTGAGGTTCCTAAGTAAATACCATGAAATTTTGGGTGTCTTAGTCATACAGTGCTATTTTTCTTTCCTTTGTCAATAGGGAAGGATACTGCTCTCTGAAAATTGTGCATTTTATTTTGCAGCCTGCTTTGCATACTGAAAACAGTTTCAGATTTTTTTACTGTAAAGCACCACCACTGGAATTTTGCTGAAGCCCAAACAATTTTCCACTGGATGATAATATCCTTAAATGTACTGTCCCTAGTTTATGCAGCTTGTATTATACAACAAGAGATACTCCAGGCTGTCCTCAATATGAAATCTAGTTTCAAAAAACCCGCTTCTGTAAGCCTTGTCTGTGGCAGGAACAATAAGACTAGTAATGATTCTAATGCTTTTCAGCTGGTGGGGAACGCAACAGAACTTTTTGTGACTTTGGATCATGTGTTTATGAATAAATAATCAAAAAGAGGCTTAAGAGAACAGTATCAGGAAAAAAAATAGTGTAGATTATTAGTTATCAGGATAGTACTAATGAGATGAGACTGTGTTGAGAAAAATTATATTATCTTGTAAAGAACTTCAGCTTTGTCTTTTCCCATTCAGTTGAAATTGTCGTATGACCTCTTCTGCAGATTTAGGAACAGTTGGTAAGTTTGCAGAGGAGAGTTAATGCCCAGGGAAGTAAGGTATGCTCTTGCACCTCACAATGCCATGAGAGCTTTGTACTGCATGTAAATCTCAGTATTAAAAAAAATATGGAAACTTGTTCAATGTTGCAATAAGCATGTTACTAATGCTATGACTGCATGGGTTAAAACTGACAAAGATTTACTGAAGTGTATCCAGTTCTGCTGAACCCGCTGGGACCCAGTATTCCCAGGGCAAGTGCAGCCTGTGGATGAGGCACTAATGCCGTTCTGACAAACCTTCTCAGTGGAGTTGCAGTCAGTGTCTTTTTCCTGTTATAGCTCACACCAATTTTGGACTAGAAGAAACAACACTGTAGTGGCTTTTTGGTCACCATAATTTGCAGTTTTCTGGCTGACTTGTGCTCACAGGAGTATTTTGCTTCCTTGCCAGAGCTAAATGTGTAGGATGTGTCTGGGAAATGTTTATGTTATGTCCCTCTTGCAAATAGAAACCATTCTGAGCAACACCCTCATGGCACAGTGAGGCAACGTGCTACTTCCCGATTCTGACATCCGTAGCAAAGAATAAACACAGGTTATCAATACTCTCTTGTCCTGCACAGGTTATCAATACTCTTCTTGTCCTGCTGGATATGACGTCTCCAGCTCTAGCAGTACTTCAACTCAGGAGCAAGCAGCTGAAAGCTTTCATTCTCTGCATCCTGTAATCATACTCTGGGATGGTAGGGACTAATTAATGCCTGAATACCAGGGAATACATACCCAGTCTTCTGCTGATCAAATGCAGCAGCAGTTAGCACTGGATTTAGCTTAAGGTCAGGGAAGAGAGAAGGGATGCTGTTAGGGTGAAGGAGTAGTCTGTAATCCTCTTGATAGTGAAACCCAATCTCCCTCTCCTGACCAGGTCAGTCTGTATGGGTATCACACCAGATACGCCTACATCTGGCACAATGAGAGAATTTGTCTGGCGTGTATGGAAGATTCTACTTTTTCTCACACATGTAAATGGAGATCTACATTTCATGTTGAACAACCTGCAGCCCATTCTTGTGTGGGCTGTTAGCTTTTTTTAAAGCACTGCTGTTCTGAGTGCAATAAATAGAGCATATTTTAGATTAATTCTCCAGAGAAATAATTTTCAGTATAACCTGGTTTTCAACACTCATAAGCCTTTGGATATAGCCTAAAGCTGTTGTAAACCCTGGGAGGTAAGAGCCTTTGAAATAGCTGTGTGGAGTAAGCAGTGTTTTAAAAACAAAACAAAAAACTTCCCCAGATATGAGCTATGTTGGTCTCAGAGCCGCCCAGTTCCTGCAAAGTCTGAGTGACTCTGCAAATGGACTTTTTAAAGAGGAAATGCTGCTATGTGATCAAGGTCCCCAAAGGTGCTAAAAAAGAGCAGCAAATGTATAAAGCCAGTAAAACTTGAGGTATTAAGGTAAAAAACGTCCATCACTGAAGCAGTCAGGGCTCCCCTTTTAACAGTATATCTTGTTTTTAGTGTTCAATTATGTATCTAGTTTGTATAATCATTAATGAAGAACTAGCCCCACAGTGTAAATACTTTAGTTTATTGGCATTTTAGTAACATACAGTACACATTTTACTGCTCAAATGGTTAATTTGTTAGTGACGATGGTTGTTTATCTTGTTCTGAACACGTGGGTGTTCATTCTGACTGAATGCATACATGTGTAGAAGTATGTTGTAGGACATGATGAAAGCTTGAAGTACTCAGTTCTTGGCATCATAGTAGCCAGTTTAAGTATTTGTTCAAGATCTACATTCATGAGTAGCCAGCTTTGAGGCTTCTCCTGCGTATCTCATGACAGTTTTGGGATACTTACATTTTGAGAGAGTTTGGACTGGGGTAACTCTGCAGATAACTTTCGGTTAAGATAAAAAACCAGTTTCCCAGGGATTGTCTGGTTTCACTGAGCAATGAGGCTGAGCTGGAAGCATCCTGCATCCCTGAGCAGACCAGTGAAAAGCTGTTGCTGTGGGCAGCCCCTCTTGCTCACTCCCTTAGAGCTAATGTACAGGTTCTGCAGCATCCTTAATTGTCCCCAGGTGGTGTGTGGTCCTGTTCAGGAATCACACCTTGGTCAAATGTGTCCTCAACTGTAGTAAAGTGCTCTGGCCTGCTGCTGTTGTGATGAAGACCAGAGAACAGGTCCAGACATTTTATCTGCACAAGGTTTAGCTTGCACCCTGATACTGTTCTTCAGGTTCATAGAATCACTAAGTACTGGAGTATTAAGTTTCTTGTGGAGCTTGGGATGCCAAATCTTGATCAGAACCGCAGTGATTTTTTGCTGCAACTATTAAGCATCAGTGAAGTCAATAAGTGATAATCCTGATACCTAAGACAAGTGTTCTAGTGCACATGCTTTTCTGGATGTCATTTTGGGAACACCTCCACTAATACTCAGTTTACACCACTGAGCTGAAATAGAAGATTTTTAAGACCAGATTTGTCATTCATTTTTTATGTGACCTTACACAGTAGGTATCTCAGGTGGACATGTAGACTTTAGGCCCTCTTTTGAAATGTTCTCTTTGAAGGGCAATAGGTGGAGGATTCAGAAATTCTTATACAAATACATAGTGTATTTATATGTGCATTGTTATTTACATAGCATAATCCATATTTAACTTACTGAAAAGTACATGATATTAAAATATGGTAAATTCAACCTTGCTTGACATGTCCAGCCTAAATACTTTTTTGTAGAGGAAAAATGGAAAGAACAAAAGGATTCTTACTGACTTATAAAGGTTTCAAAATGTAGTGTCATCAGTCTTAGATAAACTTTTGTATCTGCATAGAAGAGATAAACAGACCAGCTCACGAATGAAATTTCAGGTATTAAAAGCAAGACAAATCTTAAAAGCTGCTTTTTTCTTTTTTTGTTGTTGTTTGGTTTGGTTTTCTTTTGTTTGGGGTTTGATATTGTTTTGTTGTTTTGTTTTTGTGGGGTTGGGGTTTTTTTTGTTTGTTTGTTTTGTTTTGTTTTTTTGTTGTGACAGCCTAAATTTACACTGATTCCAGTAAAGGTATTCAACTAAACTCTCTACTGCTTCACGTTTAATTGAAAACAGGATCTTTAAGACTGTACCATAAAAGTTGGAAACAAAAAAATTAAAGGTATTGATAAAAAAAAAAACAACACTTTGAAATTGCTTTGCTGCACAATAGTCAGTTTACCTGGCTCTCAGCACAACCAATGATAGCTCTAGTGTCTGTGTTTGGGGATGTCTAGTCCCTTGCTATGGATTATCTTGTAAACGTAAATGAATGTTTTGTGAATTAATAGTAACACATGGTTTTTAATGATAAAAGGACATTTAGTTTGACTTAATCATCTAGTTACTGCCTTTTACAATAACACACTGCTTCCTGCAGCTAAACACTCAATTGAAACAAAGCTAACTTATATAAATATGTAACTGTTTATCACTTAAAACTCCCTTGATGGAAGATGCTAAAGCTGTAAACCTTGGTGTTTGAGAAGGTATTTTAAAATTTGGATGGTTTCTAAAGAGATAATCAGATTCTAAGCCGAGTTTCTTCCCTCAAATACCTGCATTGTCTTCAGTAATAAATTTGCATGCAAACTGGAGGAAGGCATTTGGCCTATTCTTAGAGCAAGTCAAAATTATGCTCTGCTTCTTCATGATCAGCTGTACATCTTCCTTTTATATCTTGTGTATCAACAAGTGCAGGGCACTGAAGAAGCTCTTTGCCTTGGAGGAACTTACAGCCTACATGTAAAGAATAACTAAATGTTATTCTATGAGTTTATTAGGGTTAGGAACTCATTATTCCTTACCAGTAGGTTGTAGTGGATGGGTAGATAGCAGGTGTGTGCATTAGCTCCTGCCATGCTGCAGGAAAAGGGAATATACCATTGGTTTTGACCTTCTTACTGGAAGTTTTCCACATATGATCTGCTTGTATGAACCTGCATATGTCTGCTTCCTAACTCAGTTCTTAAAATATTATCCCTCATAGCTTAAACACTTCATGTAGCTGAAGTTTTTGTAAAGTTAATTTATGAAGCAGCTGGGCTGGGGAGAGAATACACATGTAGTTTGGTTGGCAGACTGGAGAATGAATAAAAATGTCAAAGAAAAGAGCTGTATTAGGTGACTAGGACTAGAAGCCTCTTTACTTGCCCACTGTCACCAAAGCACCATCTCTAACCAAGTCAGTCATTGGTATCCATTGGGTGGATAAAGCTTGATTTCATTATCACACTTGAGACCAGGGCTGGATCTGGGCCAGGCTGAGAATCAGAGGACTGTAGTGCATGTGGATAGGCAACTGCTGGCAAAAGATGGTATCATATTGGGAAGAACGGGACAGCTCATCAGCTGGCAGTGTTTCTGCTGCATTTTGTCAATTATTTGTTTTTCTTCAGGGGAGAATTCAGTGTTTCGTTTTGTTGTTAGTTTTTATAGTTACTGATCCTAGGAAATCATCTTGTCTACTCTGAACTTAGTATTCCTTTAATTTAAGGCCATTTTATATCCTGAGTAATATGTTTCGTGCTTACATTTAAGACTATTTTCTTAATTTAAAAAAAAAAAAAAGCCGAAGTTACATGTAAATATTGTGACAAAGGGTTCGCCAAACCCCTGAGCAGAATATTCATCTTTGTGGCAGATGGTTCTACAGTAATTGCTGATTCATAGTCTTTTGAAAAAGGAAGTAAGCTACTAACGAGTTTATGGACTAAGCATTTTGACTAAATTAACTTGTTTATATCAGCATATTGCTTTTGCAGTAAGCTTACAGTTAGAAAATACTGCTTTTTTACAAGTAGGATTGATTTAATTTAGTGATTGCACAGAAGAAAAGGACTCATACATTAGTTTTTCATTCAGTAAGTGTATCTTAGGTTTTGTTAAACAAGAAGATAGTTTTGTTAATCATTCTTGTTTTTCTTAAGCAAACCCCTAAAATGTTTAAAACCAAGCATTAGCTTATTTTGTAAGGCATTTACAGTGTAGTTTTCAGACGAGGTGAGTTTCTCATTGACTAATTTTTTTTTTTTAATTCTTGCTATAGATTTAAATGATCATTAACTTGTGGATGAATAATAGTGATTCTTAAGCTTTAAAATTTTAATTTGTTTTTACATCTATTTAATTAAAAAAATATGAGTAGCTGCCAGTGAGAAGGATGACTGCTTTCTTGAAGGGATAATTTAACTAATTATATATAAACATTTATTGCATGCTTATCACCATAGTAACTGAGGCCTCAAGTCAGTGTGCTTTGCTGAGCAGGGTTGCAAATGCTCTAGTGAGCCAAGGCCTGAACTTCTGTATAAAAACATAGTTTTGTTGAGGCACAGCTAATCCTGGCTACACCTTTTTGACCTCGTGTTACTATTTGTATTCCCAGGGCTGCAAGCATGCCAGAAACCTGGGAGTTAATGTGTGTGAAAATTAACCTCCCTGAAAATTAGTGTGCACCCAATCATCCTTCTGATCTGCTCAAGCATGTGATTGTATGACCACTAGTGAGCCACTGGGGAGAGTCAGGAACGTGTGATTGTGGTAAGTGTGGGGAGAGACAGCTACGAATTCATCTGATTACAAAGCTGCTCTGAAAGCCACTTGTTTAGGGCCTGACTATGCTGTAGCTGAAATTGTTGAAAAATTGCTGGGTTGAGAATTAAGCCAGTTTAAGTGAGGAAATTATCTAACCGATATTAATTTTGAAGTGCTTATTGTGACTTTAGAAATATATCCCTGGGCCAAGTATCTACTTGGTGCCATTTTGAGAATGGAAGATGCTATCAGGATTGACTTTTGACGTCTCTTCCCAGGTGCTGACAACTGGCCACAGAATTTTATCAGAATGTTCACTTCAGGGATTCTGTTACAATTAACTGACTGCATCTCTTTATTTTCATCTTCTTTTTATCTGTACCTAGACAATTGCTGTTAGAGAAACCTCATCTTTTTACTTCAGATTTCATTTTGACAGCACCAAGGGTAGTACTAGCTATTTCTGTAGCCTGTTTGTAAGTAAATCTCAGATGTATTCATGTTTCAGATGCTCCCTCTGCCTTATAAAACATGGCAATAGTATGTGTTTTATAACTACAAAGCTTTAGAAACTCAGGCTTTAAAACTCTGAAAGGCTTTAAACGTTTATCTTAAAAACTTGATGAAGACTTTTACTTTTTATCTGCTACATTAACCAGGCCATCATTTTGAGCCTTTAAATTACAGTGCCATTTTATTTTCTAGTGCACTTTAGATCATCGCTTCACCATCCAAGGTCCTGATCCCATGGCGACTTGAACACTTGTTTAACAATGCATGTTTCAAACAATACTACTGATTTATTACTCTTCATTTACTGTTACCTGATTTGAAGACAATCAGATACTGGGACATCAGCATTAATTCTGCAGTATTTGCAAACAGAAAAATTATTTGCAGGTGTAGCACAGCACAGCAGTCAATCACGCTTGCAAACTGCAGTGTGAAGTGTGATCTTGTATAGCCATTTATAGCCTGAGTTTTTAAGAGCTGTAACTCTGCTTTTGGCTTGGCTACCTTCCATGGCTGTTGCAGATTACATTTGCAATCAAGTTGTTGCCAAACTTCCACTCAATGTTAAGGTCATATTTACTACTGCGCAGCTGCATAGTGAAGAGTTGCAGTAAAAGCAAAATAAACTTAAGACTATTTGAGGAGCAGCTCTCTATGGGATTGGAGAGCAAGTGGATGTTGGGCAGAAGCTCAAATTGACTGTAGACCAATGCAGAATATTTTTGGCAGCATTTAAAGTTTACTGTTTCATTATAGCTGATGCGTCCTTGACTGCAGCTCTAATAAAAACAACTTGTGCATGTTCTGAGTACTGTTTAAAAAAGAACATAGATGTAAGAAAACTGGAGTCTGCAGCTCTCAGTATGTGGTGTTGGAATGGTGCAAGGTTTTCATCTATTAGCCAGAGTGAGGAGTCTCCTAAAAACCCCATGCACATTAAATTTCTGGCACTGCTCATGAAAAGAATGCTGTTGGAACACTTGACGTCCTGTTACTTTTACAGGGAATGACTACAAAGGCTAAATGTGCTCCTCCCAGATGAGGGTTAAAGTATACCAAAAATGAGCTGCAATGGAGCTTTCATTATGACTGAACTGTTCTGGATTAGACACCCATACCCATATTCCCCTTTTGTGTTTTAAAATCTTGTAGACAGATGCATTTTTGCTGGTGTCAATGCCAGTAACTCTTTGAGCTTAAAAAAACCCCAAAAACCGTGGCTGGGGAAGGACTTTTACTGCCACTGACATTTGGACAAGCATTTTTTAGCTAGCTTTAAGTAACAAGGTGTATGCAGTAATGATCAGCTGCATTTGACAAGCAAAATTCTCCAAAATACTAAGTGAAATACTGTGTGAAAACAGACCACAGAGCAGAGAAGAAGGATTTTTGTATTATGCTTACATGAGGAAAGAGATAGGTTTATATCTTTTGTTAAACACCAAAAATTCATAGAGGAGCAACACCTTATTGTCCCACTTGAATAAAAACTTCAGCTAGAATTCTCAACTTTTTAAAGACCTGTCAATCAAATATAGAATACTAGTGTGCAGGAAACCAAATTTCTTTATTTCTGGTACTGTAAACATTTTTTTTTTCCCTTTTCTGAAAGGTTGATTTTGAAACTGGTATTTGGGGGTGTGGTCATACTAGCTTTGTGAGGTGTTGCTAATACATGTGCAGAAGTTCACAGAACCCTATTAGAATTGGAGATGTAATTGAATTTTGGCGTGACTCAGCATGGGTTGTGTGCTCTCAAATCTCAGTGAACCTGGGTGGGGTCTGAAATCTTTTTCTCACACCTGGAGTCAGTTCTTTTTTCTGCTGTCAATTTTTTCTGATCAGTTTTTGTTTTATTATTATTTCTCTTTAGAGACATGATTAAAAGTAATTCGAAGTAACTCCCATTCTTATTGTGGTGGATTTACCCTGGCTGAACACTAGGTGCCCACCAAAGCTCTATTACAGCCCTCCTCAGCTGGACAAGGGAAAGAAAAATATAACCTAAGGCTCATGGGTTGAGATAACTGCAGAAGGAGATCACTCACCAATTACTGTCATGGGGGAAAACATTCGGGGAAACCAATTTAATTTATTAGCAATTAAATCAGAGAAGGATGATGAGAAATAAAAAACAAATCTTAAAACACCTTCCCACACACACTCCCTTTTTCCAGGCTTAACTTTATTCACCAATTCCCAAGATGCAGGCACTTTTGCAGTCTCCTGCTCTTATCTGTTGTACTCAAAGTATTGAAAATAAGAACACTTCTGTGTCCATTGCTATTTCACAGATACAAATTACTCAGAAACAGCAGTGTATCACATAGACTGTTGTAAGTTTCTTTTACCAGACAGGCCAAATACCTTAAAGAAAGCCATTTTGGATCGTAAAACTGTTAAAATGATTGAATGACTTCAGTAAAGCTGAATGTATGTTGCAATAATGTCCAGGGATCATATTAGTATTTCATATTCCATGGAAGTGAGCTTCCAAAACAATGTGTTGACTTTGCTTCTGAGCTGGAGGAGCTGTAGTTGCCCAAGTTCACGTTTCACCTTCAAACAGAAATCTAACTGAAGCAGAAGAGTCCTCATAACTGTTCTGTTTTTCTGTGCTTGCTTCTTGTATTTGTTTTGCCAGGCACTCATGCCCTCTGGGGACTGTGGTTCAACTCTCCAGTCAAAATACTGGTATGCCTCCTATGCAAGAGTAGCACAAAAAAGAACCATACTGGGATAAAAGATCTGATTCAGGTTTAAGTAGATATGTAGTTTAGGAAGGATTGTATCCTACAGTTTATTTTTGCTAGTTTGGAATAAGAAAGAGTTGAGGCCAATAAAACCTTAGAGAGCCACATGATTATTTTAACCCTTCATCTTATAAAAAAGTAATACTTTGAATGAAAAAAATCACACTTGATGTTTATCGCTTATGTCTGTGAGCCATAGTCATTTTACAGGTATGATAGAAAGGTAAGTAGTTTATAATATTACTTAGTTATATACAGTCTTAGTTATGAAATACTGCTTATCAAGCTCTTTAAATCAAAACAGGTTTTTGCAGGAAAAATTTTGTCACAAAATTTCCTCCTTCTAGATCAAACAAATTAAGCATCCCAAAATTCCAGTTAACTCTTTGGGTGTATAGATTTCATTTCTATTAGATATGCTTGGAAATGAAAAGGTTTTTTGGTTAAGGTTTTAGTTGGGATGTGTTTTTCCAGTCTTTGTTTGAAAAGTAATTTTTGAACTATCTTTAATATTAGGTAATGCTTTAAATAACAAGAGACAATTTTCCTTTTTCAGAATGCTCCAAAATGTTTCTGTTTCTTACAGCTTCTAATGCTTTTTTTTCTTTCAAGTCAAGTAAAGCAGGTAGATGCTTAGCAACTCTGAAATTCAAACTATATATCTAGGTATCTAGCTTTAGTTAAAATATTGTGGATCAGTTTATAAGACTGAATATTGGAACTGAAGTGAAACCAAGTAATTCTTGTTTCCCAGACAAGTTCTAATTACCTACCTTATACTCTGTCCTTCGCCTTTTTCTTAGAGTAAAATTGTCCCCAGCATTTTGTGTTTCACAGTTGCAGATTCAAGTTGTAAGACAGTGATTGTTTTCAGAATCTTTAAAAGCTCTGTAATTTCTTTTCAAATGCAGAAAAAAAACAAAAAACAAAAAACCAACAAACCAAGAAAAACCCCTACTTAAAGAAATAGAACAGAAGTCATAGAAAGAATGTAATTATTGACATGCTGTCATTTTAAGCTTCAAGTCCTACTGGGAAACTTGATGTCAAGTTCACTTTAAGTTCTTGTACTCCCAGTAAGTCAAGTGAGTCCTGATACGCAGTGTTCCTCAGTAAAGATTTTTACTTGACCTAAGGAGATTTTCCAAGATGATCTTGGCTACTTTCCAAAATGTATCACTGAGGATGCTTTTTAATCTGCTTTCTATGTCCAAGCTTTATCTGCATTCACACTGAACTTTGAAAAGACTCTTCGGACATTTCATTGTATGAAACGTCAGCAACAGATGTAATTATGATGAAAAAAAAGGGACAACTGAGGTGGCTTTACACAGCTGTCCCTTTTCCCTCTGGGACTTATTAATGTTAAACAAACAAGATTCCAGTTGCCTTGCAGTCTTTTTTCAAACGGTGCTATCTGGCCTGTATTGTTTCTTTCTTTTTTTTTTTTTTTTTAAATTTACATTTACCATATAGCATGATAATTTTGCAGGGTTAATTACTTGTGAATAGGAACAGTTTTGTTCTGAAAAATAACCCCGAGCATGGAGTGGCATCTGATGTGGTCTGTAGATTGCAGATATTTTAGACAAGGCTTTGATTAATGAAGATTTAACATTACAAAGTTATCAATCAGAGCTGGCTTTTCGGACTTGACATTTAGCCTTCTGTAGAGCTGACCACAGCTTGCAGCTGAATCTGTCTTTACAAGGTGTTGATTATGTGTAAGCCAAAACACAGCCTGCATGATTATACCATAGTTGGCTTTGAAATAGTAGCAAGTATTGAAGACAAGGATGATTTGTAATATTTTTTTCATTTGCGGCCTTAATAGGAGGAAAGCGTTCTGAGCAGCATGTAAGACCTTTGGAGCAGAAGTTGTATTTTTTCTAATCCTTTCTACCCCATTTTGCTCCACAGGGCTTTGATCTGGGATTAGATCTGTGTGTATAGATCTGTATATGTATAGCAATTGCTTATTCATGGCAGAACGGTTTCTTGAAGTTCCTACAAACCTGGAAACAGGGTGAGTAGGGTATCTCTAGTTCTCTGAGTGTGCTAACCCATAATACAGTCTTCAACACGGAAAATGATGCCCAGGCTTATTACCTATCACATGCAAAATATGTTTACCCTGATATTTTGAAGTCAGTACTACAACAGGCCTCAAGGACTCCCTGTCCCCTTTGTGTGCATGTGTTTTTCCTGCTGTCAATGATAGGAGTTAGCTATACACATCAAGAGGAGGATATACCCATTGGACTAAACTTAGACAGTAGGGAGTATGAAATTCTCTCTTCTCTACAACTGTGAGGACAGTTTAAGCATCACTCTCACCTCTGCATTTTGTGATAGATTTGCTAAGGAAACAGTAGTGGAAGTAGCAGCTGGGAAATGTGATGATAGCACAGTGTTACCTTGATGGAAATTGCAGCTCAGAGCTGTAGGTCAAGTGTGGTACAGAATCTTGAATGATGGAAGTGAGCTGTTTTTCTGGACAAAGCAGCCATTAATGTTGACCCTGGTAAATGCTGACTGTTTCTTACTGGGTTAATAAATAGTTGACCAAAGAGAGGATTGCTTCTTTTTTGCTATTTAAAATATATTTTCAAGGATTGAGATATTATTTCCAGTTGTTAGGCCTGATGTTAAGTTCTTCGTATTATTGTGATTTATTGTTCCTCTTCTACTACTGTGTGGATGGCTGATACCTTTAGCCACATAAGTGACATTTATATACATCAGATATATCTGGACATAAATGGTGTTGGACTCCATGTGTTCAGGTTTTTCTACTACAAAAGTAATTGCATTAGGGGATATTAATAGTGTGACATAAACAAGGGTGCAAGAATGGTTTAGCTTATAAATGCTTGATCTTTTTTTTCTTCGTTTTTTGAATCTTCTTTGCTAATCCTGTGTGGAAGCTGTCAGGCGTGGGGCACTCCAGCATGTTTAGAGCTCCTACACATTTCCAAATTGAGAACTGCGAGAGAGTGTCATCTTAGCAAGAGAAAAGCTCCCTCCTGTGGAAGAGATGAACCTCTGCTGCGACAAGGAGCAACCATAAAGGCATCACACCGTGATTTTAAATTAGGAGGAAAAAGGGTTACGAGCACTGTGGGAGTTTGCAAATACTGGGATGCAAAACCCTGCTCCCTGTTATTTTTTTCTCAGAGTAAATTTTTCATATTTTATATTACTTACTTCTAAAAATGTATCTCGGTTATAACTGCTGTGTGTAAGTAAAAATGGATAGTTTAAGTAATATAATGTGACCACAGTGGACTCCATAGTGTTAAAGGGATCTAGAGCAGCTGATAGTTTTACAGATTTTGCTTTCTGTAGCTCTTTGCTGAAAAGCCTCAATATTTTGGACATTTCTGTGAATTCAAGTTTGTAGAGCTTACTTTTTAAAAAAATTTTTCTTTTTCCTTTTTTTCTAAGTTTGATAATCTGTTCTGTGTATCTTGAAGATCTGTATTAAAATGGTTTTGAATCTTGCTCTGATTGGTGGTCCTTGGTAGAAGGCTCTGCTGAGCTCAAAGCCCTGTACGACTTGGAAAATAAAGCTGCATAGAAAGCATAAAGATGAAATTATGATGGAGGGGCTGGAACTAGAACTCGGTATCAAATTCCTGCTAGAAACAGAATTTTTACCTTTGAGCTGAATATGATTCATGCTTGTGATCTGAAGGTGGAAGGCTCTAGCTCATTAGCACATTAGCAAAACCCTGAGGCATTTACTTCCATAAATGCTAATGTTATTCCCCTGAGAATGAAGCACTTTTGGGGAGGGGGTGAGATGGATCTTTAGTATTACAGTGGAATATTAATTTTACCAATTCCAATTCATTGCCAGCTAGAGGACTGAGACACCACAGAACGCTCTGACCCATTGCAGAAAAATGCTGTGTTGAGATGGGGTATTGGGATCCCGTCCATTGGCAAAATGGTAAGTTGTCATCTTGTTCAGAGATAGCTGGATTCTAGCTTGTGGCACACAGCAGCAGACCTTTGGTTACAAAAGCATGAGATTAGCAATGGTATGTAATGATGAAGTGAGATTTGGTTCTGTCTTTAGAAATGTTATGGTGTACCTGCTTGATAGTTGCTTGGAGTTACCTTTGAAGTAGGGAATATTTGCTCTGTTAAGTAACTATTATCCTCGTTTATAAGAGCTGTGAAGGTGTTATAGTTTGGATGAATGGTCTTTTGATCGTGCATGTCAAGAAATGCAAGCTCCCAAACTTTTCTGAGTGTGGGAGCCACTGAGCATCCCAATCAGAGAATGAGAGAGTCCCCTAAAGGGACAGATCCTGAGGGATCTCCCCAGGTTAGGGTGAAGGAAAGGCCTCTCAGGATGCTTTGTTCTACCATGCTAATGTACCCCAGTTCTGTTCCCTCGATTGGCCTGGGGGCCTCCCTGCCCCTTTTTCCCTTATTTGTCAAGGCCCCAGAAAGTTCTCCCCTCCCCATTCTCCCACTGTCTCCTGTCCCTTTGTCCCTCCCTCAGAATTCCCCTGTTGGTTCCCTTACCCCAGCCCTGCCTATGTATCACCCCCCAAGCCCTCTGATCATTGGTCCCCGATGCTCTCCCCACTCCCATATAAAAACCTAGACCCTCCACTGTTCTTCGCTTTTGTCACTGGAATCCTCCACATGTGCAGGTTGTAATAAACCTTTCCCTTGGAACTCTACACAGGAGCCCTTCCTGTCTCTTTGCCATTGATTTGTCGAAGAAGCCAGCCAATGTGAATGCATGTGAGTGTGTAAAGTGACCCTGCCAAAAGCAGTTTCATTCTGGAGGCGCTTTCGGAAAGGTCGCAGCATTCCACCATCCAGCCAACCCTGGCTCGGCTGCGACAGTGGGCAAGCAGAAATTCTCATGAGGCTGCATGCAACAAAGGCTCAAGTCAGGGTCATGAGGGAGATGTTGGCAGAAGTGCCTTATCAGTGAGGTTCAATGCTGTGTGAGCTCCCTGGACCTCTCTGATCTCCTTCTGGACCACAAAGCACTCGCTGGCTGCTGCTCTCCAGGTGCCAGTTTGGGTTAAAAGAATATCAGCAATAGCAAAGGGGAGTCCCTTTTGCACATGTACTTGCAGTGGGTTCTGCAAGACTGGTGTGCTTGTGGGGGAGGAGAAGTGGTCTATGCAGTTCGAATGGGGATGGGGAGGCTTTTACATGTGGCTTACAGCTCACTAATGGCTCCTAAGATTGAAAGGTCCTTCCTGGTACATATGAGTTGCCATGCCTGGAGGGATTTAAGATGTGTGGATGTGGCACTTGGGGACATGGTTCAGCAATGCACTTGGTAGGGTTAACCATTGGATTGGATGATCTTTTTTACAACCTAACCAATTCTACAGTTCTATATTTCCTCTTAGCAGCTTCATCTACTGATTGGCTGGAGTATTTCTGACTGCTGCTTTTTTCCCTATGGCAATTTTTGTCTGGTTTCTTAAGAAATTGAAGCTTGTGCCAAGCACACTTGGTCTTGCTCTTCTCCTTCCTCTGCATCCCCCACGCCCAATATTAAAAGTTTATCATGAAAATCAAAAGAGGGCCTGAGGGCCCCTACTGATTTGCTTTAGTTTTATGAAATTAAAAATCCGAACAGAGTACACTGGATGAAATTAGTGTCAATAATGATAGAGGGGCTGCATCATGAGTTGAACTGTAATGTTATAACACCAGGGAATCCACAGGAGATGGACAGGCAATTAGTCTCTCTAAGTCCCATGGTTCATCATGATACACTACAGAGAACAAAAGTAAAATAAAAGTTTTACTGTTTTTAGTATTCACATGGCAGTGATTTCTGCAAAGCAACTGTGACCTGGAAGAAATGGCTTTAAATCTCTGAATCCTCAGCAGTTAATTTTCTTTTACTGGAGCTGTGGGAATTGAAATAATGATAAAAATACAGAGGAGAAAACTTACCAGAGCTGAACATTTGCTCTTGACTGTAATGACTAATAATTTGTACTTTCTCACTTTAAATGAAGTCTTGCTTGAAAACTTGGGCTATGGATGAAACAGAATTTCAGAGATATATTCCGGTGGTTTTGAAGTGATTTAAAGAACTGGTTTGTATCACCTATTGCAGATTGCACTAAAGCCTTATCTTCCTCCAGGAATTCTGCATTAAAGGGGCTACACAACAGGTAACTCGGAGCTGGTCTGAGATTTGACAGTCAGCCTACTTTTTTTCACTGCATCCTAAAGACCATTATCTCCTTTAATTTTTTATTTCTATGAGATTTTAATAAAAGCCCAGGAGGTAAGAAGGAGATGGGCTAAAACTGATTCCACCCTTTTTTCTTCTCAATTGAAATTCTTTGTTATGTAGTGTAAAACCAGCTTGAATGTTGCTCAGCAACATGAGCAACATGCTTGGGTTGGCTGAGCTGTGCCAAGTTCTACTTGGAGTACTTCCTCTTATGCCTTGAGGATTGCTGCTCCACAGGGTATTGATGTACTCAGTTGCTATGCCCTCTGTGTTGGAGGTAGAAGGGCTTCATTGCTCCTAGGGAATATAGTGCTGCTTCTCCCAGCCTCTGGGATTACTACATTAAAAGTTACTGAATGACTGGGGGCCTTATATTTTGTAAATAGCCACTTACTCCAGAGCCTTCAAGGAAAATGAGTAATAGATTGAACAGCAAATGCTGAGACGAGAAAAGCTTCTCTGTCTCTCCATTACAGATGAAAGATGAGAGAGAGAGGACATTAGGGGATGTAGATAAGCAATGACAGGATGTGAAACCTGAGAAGTTCGAGATCAGTATGAAATCTGTGGAGAGTTACTGACTCTTGGTGAGCCAGAAGCTTAAAGCTGCTTACCAATAAAAACCCTGGGGAGTTCAGTAGGAGATTTTTGAGGTTAGGAACAGTCTTTCTAGCAGAACTGGGAAGAAGTGTTAAAGGGGACTGAGATGGAGACTAGCAAAAAAGATTTTTTGGGAGTTCTCTGGTATTGTTATACTTTCATATGGAGACTCCTAGTGACTGTTTCCCCCAGTGCCTGTGGGTCAAAAGCACACTCTGAGATTCTCCTGTCTCCTTCTCATACCATGACTCCAAGCCCATGCCCCTCCAATGTTTTCCCTTTAGATATCTGGACAGAAGCTGGTGTCTCAGATAAGGCATGGTTCCTCATGGATTTGTATCAGGAAAAAATTGCATACTTAGCTGTCCTAGTCATGGTTCTCGAAGAATAAAGGCTATAGGCAGACTGCAAGGTGGCAAATAATCTCCCTTTCTTGTGCTGTTTGGATCATGTCTCAGTTCTGGAGCTATGTATATGGCAGCATTCCTTCTTTGCTTGCTTATTTGTGCTTGAGGGCTGCTGCTGGCATTGCAAGGCTGAAGCAGAAAGAAGTCAAAAATTGATAGCTGCTTTTATTAAAAAAAAAAAAACCAACCCTGCAAGAAAATTTTCAGCTCTGTAAGTTCATTGTATAACTGATTCTGTACCTGTTTCCAGGTGCAAAATGTTGGTTCTTGCTCCCTGGAGAAAAAAAAATGTATTTTCTAAGATAGCGTAAATGATCTATAGAGGAAATATTTTCAGTGCATTTAAAACAAACAACCTCCCTGAAAGTGTTTCCTCAACTTCTTTAAGTTATACTTAACCTGTATTAAAATAGTTAGGTCTAAATTCTCACAGTTCTGTTTTAGGCAAGGGCAGTTCATTCACATTTTAGCATATTAGGGCAAATTTGTCTCTCATGTTTACTCCATATGTTTTGGTGGAACTTTGTACCAGGAGTGCATTTGAGACTTTTGTTTTCTTAACCATCTACCTCCCACCCATCTTAAGGGTAGCAAAGTTCAGTGTAAACATCGTGAATTTAAAAATGAGGTGACCAGCACATTTATATCTGGCTACTACCTTGTCCTGATACACAAAATGTTGCCAGACTCAAACAGAGTAGATGCATGATTCCTTTTTTTTTTGTTTGTTTTAATGCTTTTTAAATCTTTGGAGGGTAGTCATACAGTTTCCATATAGAACAGGGATGACTGCGGTTGTATTTTCACACCCTGTGTGTTTCCTACATTTGCTCAGCTTGCCTGCAGCATCGTATTTAGGCACAGATGTCTCAGAAGCCAGAAGTAAAAATTATACAGTTAATTAAAAAAAACCCCAACAACCAACAAATAAAAAAAGCATCAACTCTAGTCTATCTATTCTATGCACAGAATTGGCCACAGCTTGTTCTCTCCAGTAAGTCAGAAATGTGGAAGTACCTTAGGTGAATCCCTTGGCATAGCAACTTAGTGAGCAGGAGAGATCCATCCATCATAGAAAAAAGTGTGTGTTGTGATATTGCACTACTGCCACTTGTTTGCAGACGCTCTGGGGTTCACATTAAACTCATAAAGATTCAGTTCAAACTTCTGAGACCATTTGGTCCCTGTAGCACATATACTGTAGTTTCACGTGGATATTACTTAGAGTGTTGTCACAGTCACTCCTGTAACAGTAGGCTCCCAACCTTGTCATTTCTGTGCTGAGAATGAGCAGAAGGTCCAGTTAACCACCAGCAGAGTCGTGTGGTTCTTGCCTTCATCATCATCCACTGATAGTTTATTATTTCCTTGCCCACAATTGTTCAAAGGCTGTGGATCCTAGATGGGATCCCAGGCTGCTCCTCACTATAGGGATAAAGGGACTAGGAGTGCCTGTTCTCTGGGAGAGGGAAACACACGTGTTACAGATAGCATGCAAAACACTTGTACATGGATGGCATCATCAAGACTCAAGTTTGTCTGAGTGAGGACAAACAGAATATCAGAGCCTTACACTTGGTCAATACAGACATGCTGCTATGAATTATTTTTTAAATGTAATATTTTTTAGCATAAAAATTGATGGAGAGGCTGGCTGTCATTGCTTTTAAGCCATGTCTCCAGTGGAGATCTGTTTGTGTCTATGTGCTCAGAGTGCAATTCACTGTCAAAAGATTACAAACTCCAAAGACTGCAGTGGGAGAACTCCCAAAACCTTACAGTAGAGACAGAGAAATGATGCAGAGAGAACTGGTTTGTCTCTTCCTAGTTTGATGCAGCCTTGTCTTCCTAAGGCAGAAAGCCAAGGCTCACAGGGATTTGAAGCCTTAAATCCTGGTATCAGGGAGAGGGGGAAAAGGAAGCAGTCCAAGGAATGCTGGTGAAAGCTGCCAAGCATGCAGCAGGGAAGGCCGATGGGCAGGAGCACATCTTTCCTGGCCAAAGGTCTGGATTAGCTGCGCTAAGGGGACTTTGCAAGTCATCGCATGTGAGCTTTGCAGAGCTAAGGGAAAACATGAATGTTGTAAGACGCATACTGCTGCTTTGTGCTTCAGGGTTGATGAAGCTCTTAAGGCAATGCTCACTGCTTTGAATTTTGAAAGTTCACAGCATTTGTTTCAGATCTCAGAAAGAGGTTAGCATTTACAACGTGCCACATCCTTATTTAATCAAAGCTTTGCAGGGAGACTTTAGAGGAATGGAACACATAGCACATACATCAAAATTTTACATAGCAAGTGAGGGCAGTGCTCTTAACCAAGTGGAAAAGAACCTCTGCTGGCATGCAAACGCCTTGTATTACAAAACTTACACCTTCATTGTACAGAATGTACAGAACACTTCATTGTTCTGTTCACATCTTTTATACAGAGAATTTTATAAATGAGGTCTTCTGATTCTTTGCTAGTCTAGAATCAGTAAGGATCACTGCATCTGCCAACCAATGGACAGAGCTTCAGCTGAAGGCAGTAAAACCTCTTTACCATGTGAAAGTAGAGCATGGAGACTTGAGGTGTATTATTTCTGTTTCATATACAGTCAGATGGTAGGAGATACCAAAGCCTGTAGTAGCTGCACTAAACACAAAGCCTTGTGCAAAATCTAATGATCTAATACAATCCCTATGCTGGATCACAACTGTAATAATCATGACTAATAGCTTGCTTTTGAATCCTGTTACTCAGCAGTATCAAAGTGCTAACTGCTACCTCCAAATATAGATGAAAAAGTGACACTAAGATTTGGAATGTTTGTTTCAATTTTTGTTATGAAAATGACAGCTAGACACTTCATGACAAAAGTCTTCAAGTCTCCCATTTACAAAGCGTCCAGCTATGAGCGCTCTGTAGTTTCAGCTGGATCGACACATTGTCAGCATTTTCTGACATATATATTTAATCCTAGTGTATTGCATCCTGAATTATGGAGTTCTGTATAAAAAGGGAAATATTAATTAGAAAAAGCTGTGTAAAGAACAGACTTGTCTGGAGATTAAATGCTGCTGTTTGAATAATGCATCAAACTGTCACAGCAACAGTTTTGTAGTGACTCGAGTTCTATGAATATTCAACAGAGTTATCCTGGATGAAAGAAATTCAGAACATTACCTTCCAGGGAACTGCTGAAGTCTTGGGTCTCCTTGAATAGGAGCAAATGTTTACTTTGTTAGCAAAGCAATTGATGAGCTAAGGGAAGTTGATGGGACTACTTTGCTTTATGTGTGTGAAATATCAGAGCTGGTGTGGATACTCAACCAACACCATGTGAATAGTCTTCTATTTAGGAATAATGCAAATCACGTTTCTGTAGGCTTAAACCTCACCCAGGTGAGAAGGAAAGAAGAGCTGATAAATTCCATTTACACCTTCCCCAGAGAAGTGATTAACCAATTTTCATCCTTTCTATCCCTGCTGCTGTCTGTGAAAGGGGTGCTGCAATCCTGGGCAGCAATGTTCAGTCTTAGGATATGGGACCTGTGTGACACAGTTGCTTTTGCTGTTCTCTCCTTCCTTTTAAAAGCAACTCACTCCATCTGCAGCCTCTTTTCTTGAGCATACTCTGAACTGAATTGCTACAGGATATGCTAGGTTGTAAGAAAAGAGATGCCCTGTTTGGCATTAATGTGGGCATGAGAATTTGCCTTGGGAAGGATATCCTTCCAGCTGGCTCAGAATAACAACCCTCCTGTGCCAGGACCGTCTGGATTTATTCATTGCAGCATTTCTTAAATGCTGAAGAGCTGTGGGTCTTGCATGTTTTTTACTAGGACAGAAGTTTGTGAGTTTATGTATCACATGTATTTCTTGCCAGTGTGCCAGTGTACGTATGTGTTCATATGTACAAACAAAATAAACCAAAGTATGCCAATTATTGCAGAATAAAATCACTTTTCTAGCAATGTAGAGACAGAACTGATTCATAGCTGGAAGTCCAGAAACATTAAAGCATGTTATCTGGAAACTTCTGCTAAAATGTTGGAAATAGCTCTTCTGTCTGAAGTGCAGAGTTCAATTTGGTCAGTTTTTTCATTTTGAAGAATTCTTTCTAGGAAAAGTCTAGGAAAGAAGTTAATGCAGAAGATTATTTCTAGACTTTCATTTCAGTAAAATTTGCCTATATAATGTTGCCTTAGAGTGGAGATGCAGCTGGCTAGCTCACCATTCCAGTGGTGTATTACATCAGTGCCACTGTCAGTTCCTTTGGCTGTAGAAATCTGCAGCTAGTAAAGCCTTTTGATTAATAATTCAGTGGAAGAAAATGTTTCTTTGCTAATTCAATTCTGTCCTAAATCTTTACTTTCCACACTGTATTACTGGAACTAACTGCATATTAATAAGCTCTACTGAGTGTTATCAAATTAACCATCTGCATTTTAGCACACTGGATCTGTGTTTCCTAGAAACAGTAGCTTTGGGTGAAGAACATAAGGTATCTTGGACTGCATTCTCAGAAAGCACTGGCTACATACCCTCTGCTGTCCGATTCTCTAAAACCACTGACGTTTTTTATACAATGTTTTCAGCTCATTTAGATGGCCATAGTAGAGAAGAAATTGTTTAAGTCCTTTATTACAAAGATCAAAAGTCATGTTTACCATTTACATACACAATTTACAAATTATTCACAAAGGGAATAAGAGATATGCAAGAACTGACAGCTTACTTCAACCCAAGCTGGGGATGGGACAAGTGTAGTTGTTTCCTTGCTTCTGGGCCTTTACTGAAATAAAATATAAGTCTGTTTTGTGTTGTCTGTGTTAAACACTGATCTAGTGTTTATGTAGCACCTTTATTTATAACTATGCAAATGCTTACATGCTTCTCTTTATTTGAAAGAGTGCAGTGCATGTATAAACATGCACTGGGATCTGCGGCCTTCACACTACTGAATGACTGTTGGTCAGAAATCTCGTCAATTAATACAGTGGTCAGGCTTGAAAATGTTGATTTGTAGGATTTAACTGACTTCAGCAATGTGCCATTAAAACAAAAATGGAGTTTAATATCAGAACTCTTACTCTAAGAACTAAATTAAGTATGGCTGCTGTATCTCTCAAGGATACTATATGATCTTAAGATAGGTCTTAGCCATGTTGTTAGATGTCTTTGATAACACAATTGGTTTATTGCTCTTCCTTCATCATGTTTTATACCATTTCCTAATGCTATTTCAAAGACTGGGAAACTTAACAACAAAGAATCCTATTTTGAGAGATTTGGTAAATTAACAAACTTCACAGAATATTTTACAGCACTTAACAAAAGGGAGAATGAGTTCCCAAATCCCTTGGTATGAAAGCACAAAACCAACAGTGCATTAGCTTAGCTAAACCTACAAATAACCACATTTTTAATTTTTTGCTGTCCACTGGGAGGACGGTACAACAAAATGCTTGAAGGAACATAGTGACTTAGGAGCAAACACAAATGTAAATACAGAAATCACCAATGTGATGTTAATCCAAATTCTAAGCAATGAAGCAAAACACTTCACAAAAGTTGTCACATCTAGTCAGAATAATCCAAATACTTACAACAGTATTATGATGATATGACCTGATTCCTACCCTGATAGCTATCAGCTATCCTTTACCATGAACCTTTCAGTATTCTCAGGGTGACAGATAAAGAATGTTGCAGATGCCATGGTAAACTTAAAACACAGAAATAGGCAAATATTTTAGTGGCACCACCTGTATATACAGTGTAGTTGTTGAAACCTTATGGACAAAGCAATGTTACAGTATGCCTTTGTTAAGGCTTCTTGCTGGTTTAAAAAGGTAGATTTTTCTTTAGGGAGATTGTCCAGCAGTATTGGTTTCCCATCTCTTCAGTGGAAGGTCTCCTTATTGATCCACATGAGACTGCGTGTTTCATTTGGTTTGCATTCGTACTCAATACTGCCAAAGCTGTTTCCCCATTGGCAATGATCCCGTTTGTGGTAGTTGTAGAATTTGACTTGCCAGACTGTCTCAAAAACACCAATGTCATTAAACTGTGAGGAAGAGGGAATACCAGTGTTAGTGAGCTGATTATTTTGTTGGTTTCTCTCTCATCCTGAGAAATAACACTTGTGAAACTGCAAAACATAAAACATGTGCTATAAGGATTATTGTTGCTCAGATTAATAAATCAAAGATCTGTAAAACCTGCTCAAGCAATCAGTCTTTTATGCGTAGCCATGCATAAAACATGAAGGATCAGACTCTGCATGTACTGTCCTCTTGCACTCACATCTGGGATAGGCGAGGGAGTAAAAATATTCAAGTTGCCATATAGATAAATGTTACTAACAACAAGAATCAAAGCCATAATCTTTCTTAAGATGACACAGCTTGTATATACTGTGTATCATGTACCAGTGATCTGCAGTGATACAGACCATCACTTTACCTTTATGCCATACCTAGAGGCTGCAGCTGGGATTGGGAAGATTCTTCTTTTGCTCAGTCTGAAACCTTTAATGTATCCACATTTTGGAGTCTTGTGTTTGCAGTCTCTTGACTGAGATGTGCTGCTCTTGCACCACTTACTCCTTCCCTGGGATTCTATTCCACATTTTAAATGAGACTTAAGCAAGAGAAGTTCTTTGTGCCTATCTGTAACTGCTAGTTGGACTGACAGTGTAGCTGAGTAATAGGAGCTACTAAAGAGATAATCAGCATGTTTAGCAGATAAGTATCTAATACAGTGAAGTAGTGAGACATTGACTTTAAATTGTCTGTGCATGCAGCTTTGAAGTGAATGAGACTATGGCTATAGTAAGTTCTGTAAAATAAAGGGTTTTCTTTTCTAGCCACTGCTAGACACCTGTAGAACATCAGAAAAACCTCAGTGAGGTTCTCAAGGATAAGTTATGATTTCCATTTTAATGGTAATGGAAAATTTGAGTTCCTGTGCCTTGAGACATTGCAGGGAATCTGAAGTGTGGGTGTGAAGCCCGTATGTATTGCCATTGGTCCCAGTAGTATGGCTTGTTGATGGTGTTATGTTGTTAGAAGATACTAGATAGTGAATTTAGTGCTACTGAATGGCACCATTCTTCAGTATTTTTTCCCTTTATGTATTTCCATCACTCACTTTCATGACAGCTTCTTCACTCGACTGTTTTCCATTTCCTCCCATTCATGTGCCTGGGAGCTGATCTTTGATCATCTGCCTTCTATAATCACACTTGCAAAGTCAGTATGAAAGCCCTTTTACAGAGAAATTGTTTCTGATTTACAAGCAGAGTCTTCTGTATCCAGATTTTTCAGGAGGACACATTTGTTGTTGGCTTTTTTTTAATTCAAGATGTGGTCTGTAATCTGCTGCTGTGTAAAAGACATTACTTTAAACCTTCCCTCAGCCCATTGTGGTAAGTTAAATTTAGCCTTGACAATAGCAGAAGTTGCTGTGTGCTGTAAGTGGAGGGATTTTATTTGGCTCCAAGTGTTACCTTAAAGGAGTAACTGAAATATTTCTGCCACTCCCTTTGACTAAGAAAGAATCAGATGTACAGGCTATTTTATCTCTCCCAGCAACTATAATCTTAAGTAAGGACTTTTTTTAATCAATCATCTTTGACAGTAGTTCTGATAATCATAATGCAAGACAGTAAAGGTTTAGCACATTGGATATTACTGTGCACAGTCCACAAAACTTGTCAGAGAGGAGCATCAGCCACCCTCGGTGTGGAAACTGAGGAAGAAACAGCATTTCTAGTAACATTTGTAGAAGGTGATATGACACAAAGAGCAGTATTTAATTTCATTAATGTATGAAGGATCTGAATTTCAAAAAGATAGATGAAGAAAGCAAATTTAAACTTCCTTCAATGACCCAGTTTGCTGAGCTACCCTGAGTAGTTTGACTGCTGTGGGTTTCCAGGAGAAGGAAAAATTAATTGCAGAGCTTTTCTACCAGCATGTGCCTCCCCCAGCCCAGTACTTAGCACATGCAGAAGCTCTGTGGTGTAATGAACATTCTGCATTCTCAGCTCCCCTGAATTCCAATGGCTCCTGCAGCTGAATCCTGGCTACTCCACTGAGCTCGTATATGGGCATCCCCAAGGAGGAAGAATGGCCCTACTCTTTGCAGGTCAGGCTTCGGGTTAAGTGTGTTTCCCTGTCTGCTCTTCTCTGTCATCTGCTGCTATAGGAGTAAACAGTTATTTAATCACTGCCTCTAAATTTGCATGCTGAGATGATTTGATAGCTATTTATTACTGGGAATAGAGTTCTAGCATCTTTATTCAATCTTAGACTAGTCTGATCAAGAATAAAATGAGGCCCAAAGACAGGCTTCTGACTTAGTTTACACCATTTGCCAGACAGTTTAGCAGTTTCTGGATAGTGTGCGTGATTGACCAATCAGGTAACAGAAACAAATAATCAGATTCTGGAATTCAGAAACAGGATTGCTGTTTAACATGTATAAACTCTGGCTGTCATGGGTCAGATGTCTAAAGCAGCAACATAAAAGAACTATTTGTTTCAAGTTTCAAAGCAGATAGGAAAAAAGTTCTTATGGATCTTTATGGACCTTCAGTTATTCAGGCACTAGACTGGCAGTATCAGACTAGTTTTTGACTACCAGACTGACTTCACAATCTATTTCTAATGTGCATTCAGTTCTTATGCCTTAAATAGTGTCCTTACCACCGTAGGATGCATCGGGATTCTGTCTGTTCTAGAAAAGGAAGTGGAGGCAGAAGTTCCTCATAGTTGAAGGAAACAGGAAAATTTAAGGCTGTTTGCAATAAGCTCAGTTTTGAAGATTCAGGAAGTACGTATTCAAAGCAGTTTTCAGACCGGGGTATCTGAGGCTTGTTCCCTAAATCTGTTACAGCTCTGCTTAGTTAAGCAGCTAAATGATGAGTTAAACATGTAAGTCCCTGCTGAGTTGCCTATGTTTAATACTTGAAAGTATCAGTTGTGGGTATCTAAGGCTGTACTGATGAACCTATCTATCAAGATCAGCTCCTAAAAGGAATTGAGGACCTGCTTAATGCTTGAAAATCCTAATTAGCTTCATGGTTAATATCCCAGGATCTGTTCTGTAAAAGCAACTCTTTGGGCAAATATTGTGGCTACTCATTCTGATGCTGCAACAAACCATGTCAGAGCTTGTACCTTAAAATCAGACCCTCCTTACATTTCATTTGTGATTTGACTTGGTTTCCTCCAAAGGAAAAGTTAAACTTCCAGATTTTCAGAGTTCACATCAGTGCTGCGCTTAAGGGTAAAGGTGACCAGCAAAACAGGGACACCTTAGTCAAAGCAGATGGGTTTTTGGGAATGCTGTCCTTTCTCCTCCTGGTACAAGGTGAAATATAACTACAATGCTCAACAGCAGCATCCAGCAGCTGTGTTCAGCTCGTTGTGATATAATACTGTGTTTGGTTTTCCTGAGTGTTAAAAGGAGGTGGCTGTATATAAAAGTGATTAACATAATACTCCATATTAGTCTTATTAACCTAACATTATGAAACAGTAATGTGATGTGGGTCTCCAAAATTAAGTTAGGCACACTGTAATTATTAGAAACATCAAATGGAGATGTTACAGTTCTTATTCAGAAGGGGATTACTATGCTAAACTACGATTCCAGAAAAAAATACTGAAGATCAATATGAAATCTTGTGTGCAGTAAGAAAATGTCATTGAATACTGAAATCTGGTGGGCTTGTATAAACTGGAACAGACTCTTAAGAGAGCTTCAGATGAAGATGGCTTACTGCCCTGATTCATTTTTTTGGTACAGAAGACATGGAATAAACAGCAGGGATTCCTCACAACTATAATCAGGAGAAGAAAGAAAACAAACCACCAAATCTCCCCCTGCACACTGAGCATAGCACACAAAGAATGTTGTGGAAATCTGCCTGCTGCTCTTCTGCTCTTCTGTAAGCTCTGCTGCCTTGCGGGCTGGAGCTTTTGTCATCTCACTTTGGGGCTGTGGAACCTCTCCTTAAGACTGGGGTGAGGAGCCACTTAAATAAGAACTTAGGTTTGTGGATGCAGGTAATGGAAGCATATGGGAAAAGAGAGAAGACAGCCTTGGGAGGTTGTTCCCATGCATGCTTTTAGTCTCTGGCAGGTCCTCAGGCATCCTGAAGGTGACAGATGGAATGGGAGAGCAGTCACCCGTTGTGCTTGGGGCATGCTCTGCACCAAAAAAAATGGTGCTGCCAGGATAAAGAGGGGTCCCTGTATGCCAAGGGATTGGATTCCTAGCCAAGAACCTTGGTGGGAGCTGCCTGATATCTATAGTATGTCCTGTAGAAGAGGTGGGAGGTTAAGCTAACAATTCTTTCTGCTGCAGCACCTCAAAGGGTTTTACAGGTATCTAGAAAACCTCCTACTTCTTCCAGGCCCTTGCTATTTTCTCGGGAGAGAAGGAAGCAGGACTTGTATTTTCCAGCTATGTTCTGGCCAGCGGCCTTACTGACAAAAAGCAAAGAGGAAGGCAGGAGCTGTGATCAGACTTTGCCCTGGAATATTTCACCACAATCTCTCTGGGAGTCAACCCCCCGCTGCCCTCCCTTGTCCTCTCATGCCAGGCTTGGAGAACTACGTACCTGCATGTTGACTTGGATGGGCTGTCTCTCCCCACTTTTGGTATGGGGCACCCCTTCTGTGTCGTAGATCCCTGTGTAAGAGGCCACTTGCGCATCCCGTGATTTTTCTTCCAGTGGGACATTGACACCCCCGATGCCCATAGTCCTACAAAAAGACAGGATCCAGCCTTTCGGCCCTGAATTTCCCCCTTCCCTGGCAGTTTGGAGCCAGCACGTGGGTTTGCAGCCTGGCAGCCTCTGTGCTAGGAAAAAGCTTCAGGGATTTTAGCAGACCTGCATGTGCTGCTGACTCATTGGGACTCCTGAAATATATCAGGGCTCTGTAGTCACCCAGGGAAGGAGTAGCAAGAAGAGGCAGGAGGGATCTGATTTCGAATGGCTGGAGAGAGGTTAGTCGAATCTCTTCTGCAGCGCTGCCCCTCCACCCAGAGCTGGTTCCCCATCTGGTCCCAGTCTCTGTTTTGCCACGCCGCAGCGAGGCTTGGGCATTGTGTAGGAGGGGCTTCTTCCTCCAGCGAAAACCGCGGGGAAGGAGGGAGAAAAGGAGCTGGGCTTGAAAAAGCTCCAGGAGAAGGTGGGGAGGGAGAAGGAAGGCAGCTACTGCCAAACGTGGCCTCCCTCTCGAACCAGCCAGGCGGAGCACTGGGAACAGCTGGCCAGGGACCCAGAAACGGGGCCACCAAAGTAAAAGGGCGGGGAGGGAGAAATCACGGAAACCCCGCGCTGTCAGCCTGCCAGGAAAAAACATTAAACGTCTAAAAATAAAGCAGCGGGGAGGGAGGGGAAGGCCTGGGGAGCCGCCCTGAGGAGGACGGCCGCACTTACGTGGCCTGGACGGTGCCGGGTCGGAGGGACACCTCGATCTTGTACTTGGCCCCAGTCAGCAGCTTGATAGTGCGGTTCTGGCCGAAGCGCTGCCCGTCCACCTTGAAATACACGGCCCCGTCGTTGGGCTGGATTTTGAGGGAGACGCTGATTTTCACGAGGCCGGGGATGTCGCCCATCGCTTGCGGCCGGGGGGGGCCTGCGGGCTCTGTGCGCGTCTCGCCCCCTCCGTGGAAAGGCGGCTGGCCGGGAGCGAGGGAGAGGAAGAGGAGGAGGGAGAAGGAAGAGGAGGGGCTGCCGGATCCCAGCCAGCCCAGCCCTTCCCAAAAGCAGCGGATGAGATACTTGATTATTTATTTTCCCTCCCACTAATCGCGGCGTAGCATCTGGGCGGTTGATGTCTTTCCCCCCCCCTCTTCTTCCTCCCTCCCACACCCCCTCACTTCATCACCCCGCCCCATATCCCGGTTTGGGGGACATTTGCAGATGCTCAGATTGCAGCCGATTTCCAGGGAGTTAATCCGGCCCCGATTACTGCAGCCTTAATCCCGAGGTTCGTCCCGGAGGAAACGAGAGGGGCCCAGGCCGGGCGCCGCCGTTCAGCACCACGGGCGCGGACAGCGGCACGAGGGCGGTGCGCTCCGCCGGCCCCTCCGCGGGGTCCCGGCCACGGGGAGCCCCCCAAATCACCCCCCGATCCCCTCGCCCAGGGAGGGAAACGCCTCCCCAGGGTTGATCGAGCCCTCTGGGGTGGGCTGAAACATCTGTGTGGCGGCACGGAGGAGCCAGAGCTGCCCGAGAGGGAGGGGAGGGCGGACAGCAAAGACGTGGTTTTCTAGCTCTTCTCTCTCCCTGTGCAGCAGAAGGTTTTGTTGAGTCACCATGACCTGGACTGAGGGTCGCTTTCTTGCTCCCTGAGGTCAACGGTTAAAATCAGCAGGCCAAGGTTTCTCTTGGGATTTTTTTTATCACTTCATTGCAATCCTCTTATTTGAATGGAAAACACCTCACCCACTGTAATTGCACTATAAGATCAGAATCTCATGTCTTTAAGTCTAATACTACTCTTTACATATGGCTGGTGCTGTTTGTTCATGAACAAAGATCTTTGAAACTGAACAATGTACCATAATTCAACTCTCGGCCTGTCTCATTCCCATCTAACAGAGATTGCTTTTAACCCAGGCAGGTTTGTGCCTCTTTTCCATTCTTTTTTATTTGCTCTTGTTTGCTGTTAAAACTGTAGCATCCTTCTGTCTGACACAAGCCTTGGGCCATGAATATATTTTTAGCTTGGACGTTATGGCAGAGTTAATGGCCTTGTTAGGAGAATTTCATAGGTCCATGTTGGACTGGACCTAACCTATTCTTTGTTTTTCTAAGGCTGGGATGTACATGTGGTGGTGTAATGTAAACTAAACCAAATGGTAGCAGCATTGCCCAGCTGCATTTCCTTATGCATGCAAGTTATTTAGAGATTTAATTTTATTGTGAACTTTAGGCAAAATAATACATTCTGCTGAAAACCTCTGGAAAAAAAACCCAAAAACCCCCAAAATCCTACTGGATATCCCTTGCTTAGGGTTCCAGCTAAACACAGGCTTCATAATGTGTTCAGCCATTCAGGTTTCCACCACTATAGGGGCAGGATATGATCCCTGCCTCTCAGAACTGTGGATCTCTGCAAAAATACTAAACAAACAAAACAAAATTAAACAAAACAAAATTAAACAAACAACACCCACCCCCAGTGCATTTCTCCTTGTCTCTTTTCCTCACTGCAAGAGAAATCTCATTTTGCATTACTTTCTGCAGAAACTGCTGCACTTTGTGGCTTGTTGGAAGTTTTGTCTGCAGCAAATCCCCCTTCTGTAAATTTAAATGTAATTCGGTATGAAATCACAGAGGCCTAACCTGTGTGGAATCTGATAGTATCACTTAACGTGGTGTGTGAAGAGTAATGGCCATTGCCAGAGATCAGTTTTACTTGCTTCATGGGCCAGACATATCATGTTGTAGTAAATTGTGTGTAGCTGAAGACATTGATTGCAATTAGCTTCCCAAGTACATGAGAGGTCAGATCTATAACAAGGGTTTTTTTCCCGTATTATTTCTGCCTGAATGATTATCCATCTATGAACACAGCTCAGGCTGGGACTTTATCCCTGACCAGTATTGGGCAAACATGAGGGAAAACTAAAAAAGCATCATACTATGGATTGTGTATGCATAGTAACTGTTTCACGATATGCAAGTGTAACATGGTGAGAGTAGAACATTTATGAAGAAGAAATTCTTAATTTAGGCAATGACTTTCTTTTGACTGTTCTAATAATTTCACTCGTGTTAACACATTTACTTATCTGATCCCACCAGATGCTCTTTATCAGTATAGATCAAGGGAAGGGGTTGCCTTTGCTAAGTCTTTCTGGGAGGTCAGTTTTGTTGCTGCCCACCTTAATGACCCTGACCAGACTCACCTGGGGGCTGCTCATGGGCCCAGTTCTAGCTCAGTCCTGGTTTTCATGCCCTTCCTGAATTACACTTAGGACTCCTGGTCTCCAGCCCCACCACAGACATATCCAGTCGTGGATGCCCTTGACCTCGATCTGCATGTTGAATACCTGGCTTGACCTCAGCCTATCCCAATGGAGGTGCCTGATGCTGTGGGATGGGCCCTGGCTAAAGAAACCCAGGCCCTTCCAGTCCCCATGGGGATTTTCTATGGGTCCTCAGGCTGCTACATTACCTGGTGTTAATCGCTTGATATTCTGTAGGAAGCAAAATACCTGAGGGAAGAAGGAGTTGGTCTGGTTTTGCCAGGAGCACAGAGTAAACCTGCTGACATATACAAGATTCAAAGCTAAATAAATCATCATAGACTTAGGACAAAGTCCTATTTCTCCTAAGCCACAGCAGCAATTTACTTCTGGGAACAAAAAGTTGTGTCAATTCCTCCATTCTCTACACCTCTATTTGAGGGGTGGGGCTACAATATTTAATGTCTTTGTAAACTGCAAAACTGTTTTTCTGGTTTTTTGTTTGTCTGTTTAGGGGGGGTGGAGGGTTGTTTGCTTTTGTGTGTGTGTGTGTTTTGGTTTGGTTTTTTCCACTCCTCCAAATCTATTTTTCATTCCCTTGGCAGCTGAGGCTTCCCAGTCTGTTGTGTGGAGTCAGCAAGGTACATTAAGCTAATTCCCTTCCCTTGGGGTAGGAAGATTGGAGCACTCACCTATGCTCTGGCAAATGTGTCAGTGCTTTCAAAGGGAGTGGTGAGTGAGTTGTAGCCAGCAGTTCTATCCCTCTTTTTCTTCCTAAGACTATGAAAGTCTCAAACACCCTACAAGACATGTGAGCTATATACAAGCTACATTTTCCAAGACCTCTTTCTTATGCATAGACCTTCCCTGCTGCATCAACATAATCTGATTGCATCACTGATGGGGAGCTACTGTAGGGGAGCGGTGAGGGTGGATGTGTTCAATGAAAGCTAAGAGATAACATGCAGATAAACCATGACCTATGCTTTATGCTGGTCTAAATTATCTAGAAAACATTCTGGAGAAATGTGTTTGGTCTCTCTCAGTATGATTTCTCTAGGCATGATAATATGTCAACTGCGTAAGCTTTCGAGTATTAACATTTATGCAGACCTTCTCACTAATGCGCTAATCCTGTCGCAAAGCTCAACAATCATTAAATATGTAAAATGTACCTTGAGGCAGAACAAGATGGCTCGTTTAAGATGGCCAAACCACAGCATTTAGATTCTAAGGTGACATGTAATACCTGTATTAGCCTTTTTATGCTTGCCCCTCTTTGATTAATTTCTTAACACAGTGCTAAATTTGGAAATGTTGTGGTTTGGGGGTTTCTTTTCAAGAAGGGCATGCACAATCTCTCATGCTAAAAATAGCCATACGTGTGATTCTCTATGGAGGGAATTGTGCTAAGACTTGCATGTGCCAGCTCTCAATTTAATACTTTGATTCTCTCCAGCCCTCTGCCTCTGTGCAGAAATGGGAAATGTTTTTACTGAAATATAAGCAGGACAGAGTCTTTATCTTGTTTAGAAATCACTTGTGTGTATAATTTTTCCCATACAGACAATCATTTTGAACACATAACATTTGTTATCATTTCCCCTGGAAATGCAGCTTGATTTGCTGTAGTGATACATATTTATGGAGAGGTCATGTGTTTTGTTGCAGATGAGGTGGGCTTATGGCATTTACAGCGCAGCAAACATGTTAGAACCTTCTCTGCAAGGGCTTGTGGAGCAATGAAGCTGGTGTAGCTGAGAATCTTGTCTTCTTTGCAGCTAGCTATATGGTTCCAATTTTTGGTATAAACACTTCTTAGTCTCTCAGATAGATCTCTTGCCCAGATAAATGTGGTTGATCACTCTTTTTTTTTCAATGCTTGCAGGAGCTCATATTCTGAAGTAGCAGAAATAAAGCAGAATTTTCTGCAGAAATACAGCAGCAAGTTCTCCTGTAAAACAACAGTAAACTGATCTAAGATATTCAGCTCTGCTGCAGATCGTGATATTGTGACAAATTCTGCTCATCCAACATCATGCACCTTTACCTACTAGAGACAGAAATGGTGAGGACAAAGTAAGTTAGAGCAGATTTCCACATTGCAGGTTACTTTCTCTTTCTGACAAAGATCTTCCTCTCCTTCGTGGAGAGGTAGAAGAAATACAGCTCTTCCTCTCTCTTATACCTGGTGCTGCTCTTTAGGAATGGCTGGACAAAGAAGACCTGCATCCGCAGCCCACACTGTCCCTTGCACCTGCCACAGCTACTGTGTGTTTAAGGACCATTTTGCCTCACATGAATGGTTCAGCTATATCAGCACATTTCTGCCCAGAGGGAGATGAAGCGCTGATTTCCCTGGGATGGTGTGTGATAAATGAAACCAAACCTCAGCATTAAAGAAAAGGATTGATCCAGACTTCTACAGCGGAAGGGCAAAAGGACCAGCTGAGCTTTGAAGATGAAATAGAAACAATATAGAAAAGTGTCATAAAAGTGGTTGCCTTCAGCTAACATTGGATGGAAGTTACTTTGTCTTTTGACACTGAGTAGCGTAAGTAGTAATGGTAAATTCTGGAGCCTTTGGCTACGTGCCACTGTGTTTAGATTTACATTTCATACCTCGATACACTAGATTTGTTGTTTACAA